>QEPC01015444.1:689345-715277 GCA_003113815.1 Sphenodon punctatus | reverse complement strand
TCTCAGATTGTAAGCCCTAGGGGCAGGGACCCTGTCTATTTTATTACTTTGTAAAGTGCCAGGTACACTGCTGGCGCTATATAAATGTTTGTTAATAATAATAATAATAATAATATGGCCAGAGCTTGACATTTATTTATTTATTTATTTATTTATTTCATTGTATTTCTACCCTGCACGCTCCTGCTCAGAGAGCAGCTCGGGGCAGCTTACAAAACCTAATAATAATAATAATAATAATAATAATTAATAATAAAAAAACACAAAATATACAATTTTAAATTCATTAAAAATATAGGAAAAGGGCAGAATTCCCCCCACCCCACCCCGTCTCCCTCTCCAAAGGCCCGGCGGAACAGCCAGGTTTTACACTGTCTTTGGAAAGAGGGGAGGTCTGGGGCCAAGCGGGTCTCTATCAGGAGGGAATTCCACAGCCTGAGAGTGGCCACCGAGAATGCCCTCCCCATCATCGCCACCTGGGAAACCTGGAGGACTTCGTGTTGGACATCCCTGGCCGACCGCAGGGGTCGCAATATGATCCGGCCCCAGGCCATTTAGGGCTTTGTAGGTCATGCTTATGCTGTAGCGGTGCAAGCAGCAAAGAAAAAGTTCTTTGTTGCCCTCATAACATCCGCAAAGTCACGTCCAGCGGAGCTTTTCCGGGTGGTGCAGCGGTTGGTCAGTCTGGCCTCTCTTCAACTGGAACTGGAATTTTCAAGTGCCCACTGTGACATGTTTGATGACTTTTTTGTGGATAAAATTGCTTGGATTCACCGTGACTTCTATGCTGCACTTATACCACTGGGTGAACCTGAAGTAGTGGAGGATCTGCCTTGTCTGATTTCATGGGATCAGTTTTAGTGGGTATCACCAACTGATGCGGCCAATGTCCTTGGGGCTGTAAGGGCCACCTGTTTTGAATTAGATCCATGCCTGTCCTGGCTGGTTAAGGCCTGCCGGGAGACATTAGGGCTGTTGCTGGCGGGGGTTGTGAATGCCTCCCTTAGAGAGTGCAGGGTGCCAAGCTGCCTCAAAGAGGCGGTGGTACGGCCCCTGCTCAAGAAACCATCTTTTGGCATTGACTCCCTGGCCAGCTATTGGCCAGTCTCTAACCTTCCTTTTTTAGGGAAGGTTATTGAATGGGTGGTGGCTTGGCAGCTTCAGGGGCATCTGTATCGGGTCAGTTTTCTTGATCCCTCGCAGTCTGGTTTTCATCCTGGATTTGGCGCTTGTGACTTTGGTTGATGACCTGCACTGTGAATTAGATCAGGGAAGATGTTCTATTTTAATTTGATTAGATCTGTCGGCTGCAATT
Organism: Sphenodon punctatus; assembly: GCA_003113815.1. NCBI lineage: Eukaryota > Metazoa > Chordata > Lepidosauria > Sphenodontia > Sphenodontidae > Sphenodon > Sphenodon punctatus. The sequence continues at coordinate 713,962 of QEPC01015444.1, read as the reverse complement.
CATACTGGGTGATTTCAGACGTTATGGGCTGTCTCTTATACACATCTAGATGTGTATAAGAGACAGGCCGTGGCGCGCGGCCAGACGTTACTTTTCATTGGTCCCTGCCCGGGGTCCGTTTCACCACGCTTCCCAGGACATTCCCCCGGCTAGCCCGGGAAGCGTGGTTCAAACTGACCCCATGTGGGGATTCACCGTGGCGAACATCTGGCGGCCTCCAAACAGACGTTCGAGACACGGTGACCACAGGTGGGTATTTACCGTGGTTCACCGTGATCTCGTAACGTCTGAAGACACCCACTGTTGACGATGAGATGTTGGTGGCTCAGCTGCGAGACCGGCCCGGGGTTGGTGTAATTTTTTCTTGAATGGTTCCGCTCCTTCTTGGCTGGAAGAACTCAGTGTGTGGTTCTCGGGGAATATACTTCATCTCCCCGGGACCTCACATATGGAGTCCCGCAGGGTTCTATTCAGTCCCTCCTCCTGTTCAACGTGTATATGCAGCCTCTGGGTGAGGTTGTGAGAGGGTTCGGTGTGCGTTGTCATCAGTACGCTGATGACACACAACTTTACCTCTTTTTTTCTGAAGACCCAGACCCGGCAGTCTTGGTGCTTACCCGGTGCCTGGCGGCTGTGGGGGACTTGATGAGGGTGAATCTTCTGAAGCTGAATCCTGACAAGACAGAGGTGATGCTGGAGGGTAGGGTTGGGGTGGTGGTGGTGGTGGTGGCTGCCGTCATTGACTGGGTTTGCCCACCTTTGGTCACACAGGTCCGGAGTCTGGGGGTGCTCCTCAACCCACAGCTCTGCCTGGATCTCCAGGTGGAGGCTGTGGCGAGGGGAGCATTTCAACAGTTCCATCTGGTACGATGGCTGTGGCTGTATGTTTTGAACTCAGATCTGGCCACCATCATCCATGCCTTTATTACCTCTTGATTAGACTACTGTAACGCACTCTACATGAGCCTGCCCTTGCGGATCGTCCGGAGGTTGCAGCTGGTGCAGAATGCAGCGACCTGTCTCTTAACGGGGATAGGTCACTGTGAGCACATTACACCAGTGCTCCGTTCTCTGCACTGGCTGCCTATTATTTTCCAGGCCCAATTGAAGGTGTTGGTAATGACCTACAAAACCCTAAATGGCCTAGGCCCGGCTTACCAATTTAAGTTTATGCTGCAATATTACACCCAAATGAACCACATAAGTATTTAACCTGATGATCTATAAAGTCCTATACGGTCTTGGCCCCTCATACCTTAGGGACCGCCTCGCCTTTCGCGCTCCAGGGCGGCTCCTGCGGTCTGCCGGGGATGCCCTCTTGGAGGTCCCCCGTGTTAAACGGGGGGCCACGATGGAGAGGGCATTCTCGGTAGTGGGGCCGCGGCTGTGGAACTCCCTTCCGGAGGAAGCTCGCCTGGCCCCAAGCCTTTTAACATTTCGGCGGAACTGTAAGACCTGGCTGTTTGCCCAGGCCTTTGGGGGAGGGTAGGGAGGGGCTTTTAATCCCCTACCCATTTGTTTTGTCTAGCCCTGTTTTAATATTTTTATTGAATATTTGATTGTTTTTATCTGAATTTTAATGTATTTTATTGTTTTAATTGTTTTGTTGTTGTGAGCCGCCCTGGGCTGTATTGCAGGAGGGGCGGGATATAAATTTGTATAAATAAATAAATAAATAAATATCCTTATGTAAATTTCTTATTGGCTCTAATGGGTATTTTGGCTGACTGAAACCTCAGGATTAGGCCCAGGCTGTCTAAAACTAAATGGAGAGCATACAATTTTCAGCACTGATATATAAATAATTTTTATTTTAATGCATAGTATAAATCTTTTCATGGTATATTTTTAAAGCTCTTTGGGCTCATCATCCAGATAATTTTTGCATTACAGCAAGAAAAAAACCAAGTAGAGAAAAGTGCAGCAAGCTCCTAAACTAATGAAGTGCAATTTTTCAAGTGAAGGTCAATGCTCTCCGTAAGTAAATAGGATTTTTGGCTACAAATAGGACCATAACTCCTGTCTAGGTGTACCTATTGCTACAAAAAATTGCATCCCTTCTTATCTTTGGGCTTTCTTGATTGAAGTTGGCCAATGGGTTCAAAAGATATTAAGGGTACACATGTATATACACATCTACATACTACTAGTGAGATCTCCTATGCCTTCTTTCTATCGGAAACCAGGTTAAGAAGTGATTCTCTTACTTCATTTTGTTTCACATATTAAAAGAATAGGGATTCATTTGTGAAATGACTGGGGATTCAATAGTTAGTTCATACTAAAAAATGCAAAAATCTGAACTACTGAGAAATTAAAGAAGCCAGCTCCTCCATCTTCCCCACAGCCCCTTTTCAATGCATAATTATTTATAATATAGAGATGAAATAAATATTCATGGGATATATCATACCTGACTAATTTGCCCACTTCAGTTCAGTTTGGATCTGATGAAGTAGATATAAAATGCTTTTCTTTTCTACTTTGTTGAAGAACTGTTGTGGTTATTCCAGTTTGGTTATTTTATCTAGTTTGGTTCCTTGGCTGGTCATTTCTATTGTAACATTGTTTTGACACTATTGATGCCATTGTACATGAGCAATAGCTGTGTTTGCTCAGGAAACACAAGCAAACTACATTGCTTGTGGTTAAATACCACATTGGTATTAATGCTTATAAAAACTGGACCCGGCATCCAATTCTTCTGAAATTTGGCAGGCATGTTCCCTTGGATGAGGGATACATTCTTTTTGGATTTCAATAAAATCAGACATAAAACAAAAAAGTTATAGTCTAAAGTATGTGTCCCACAGTCAGGAAATAAAATAATTACAAATTCTGAAATTTTGTTATTATTTGTGAATGATTAAATTTGTATTCATAATTATAAATACAATGGGTAATTTCAGACGTTACGTGATCACGGTCAACCATGGACAATCCCCTGTGGTGGCGGATGGTCGTCTAACGTGTGGTTGCTCATCGCCAGAAGTTCACCATGGTGAACCACCAGCGGTGAGCAAATTAAACACGCTTTCGAGGATGGTCTAGGCACCATCTACGAAAGCGTGGTTAATTGAATCATGGCCCAGAATTGGCAGCCGGTAATGTCTGTCACTGCAGCTGATTCCAGGCTGTGGTCCGGACCCCGGGACAGAATCGGGCGCAGTGGCCATCTCCTGGAGTGTGGCCAGCCTGGGGATCGTGGGGAGCTGGGCTGTGCGGCCGCACGTTGCTCTGTGCAGCCCCTCCCCTTCCCCGATTCCCCGCCAGAATCAGCCGGCTCGTCTGTTGATGGGCCGTTCTGATTCCAGTGGGGAATCAAAAGGTGATTCCGTGACGAGACCAATAGGCGCCCCGTCATGTCTGAAATCACCCAACATTGACTAATTCATTTTCATAATTATAATTACAAATATGAAATACACATCCCATCAAAGAAGTCCTTCCAATGCCTTCCATGGGATTTGGATTAAATCCCAAGCTAGGTGTCAGTCACAGTGTGGAGGCCTACTGGTGGTAAGTCCATGCAGGATTGGGACCCAAGCAGCAATCTCATTCAGGGAATTAGTCAAATACTCCTTTATTTAATACACCTGCATGATCAGTCTCTCACAGGCCAAGCCAAGCAGCCCCTGTCTGCTTCCAAGGGCTCCCGGCCCCTTTCACCTGCTTCCCCAGAAATCTCCCTTAAGTTCACCTCCTAGGAGTACTCAAGCCACTAGTTAGGCTTAACACAGAGTTCTTCCCCTTTAGCTCCTGCTCCCTGAGCAGCCTTCCCCAGATTGACCTCCTCTAACTCACTGGCCCAGCACATTTGGTACAACCCCATGGCAAGACTGGCCATAACTGACTTTCCAATACCAAATTTATATATTTATATGCATCTGTAAAATAATAACATAACTGAAAATTGCAGACTTTTCATAAGGGGTTATGAACTTAAGATTTCACAAGCTAAGCAGAGTGTACTCTAGTAAATCCTTGGCTGAGAACTTGACAGGGGAAACCCAGGATGCTATAAGAAATGGTAACAATGACCCAATAGGTCATTGGGCCTTCCCTCCAAGTCAGCCTTGAGGGACTCTGTGGTGTTCAGTGACTCATAAACTCAGGGGTGCTGGTGCTGCTCGATGACTCACCGAGCAACAGGAGTGCTGGTGTTACTCTGTTTCTCACAAAACATAAAAAAGGGGCTTCATGGACTTCAGTTGAACTCATTGAGCAATCTACTGTTTGGTATAATAAAGGGAAAAATTTCTTCTTTTAAAACTTCTTGAAAGAACAATCAATCTGGGTGTTAATAGGTGTGATGGTGGCTCACTGTGACCTGCCATGGCCTGGGACCTACCGGCATATGTGTTCATGTACCACCAGATGTGGACCCGCTTCCACCCTGCGGCGGGTAGGTGGTTGGCCCGGGCTGTGCCCTGAGCCAACATTGGCCACAGAGGGCCAGGCACATTTATTCAGCCCCGCCATCTCTGCTGTGTGGTGTCAGCTGCCATGACCAGGCTGTCATGGTGGCCATGGCTGTCCATCATGGTGGGGGGTGGGGTGCTGGGAGCTGGGTGGGGCTGCCCGCCCGTTCGTTGAGCTCTTTGCCCTATCCAGGGCAGGTGGGCAGCAGGACAGCTCTCTGGCTGTGAACATGTGTGTTCCATGCCCTTCCCCAACCTGGGAGGTGGTTCCTGTCCCGAGCTTCGGAGCCATTGCACCACCTGCACATCTGTTTTTACCCTCTGTGTATGTATCCTAGCTTGGGATCTAATCCAAATCCCATGGAAGGCAGTGAAAGGACTTCTTGGACTTAGGGGTGTGCATTTCGTATATGTAATTATTGTGTTATATTGCTAAATAGATTATTAAATAAGCAGGTAGTAGGCAAAATTTTTCTTCCTATAACATCTATGAATTCAAGTGGGACAGCGTTGCTGCAAAGAAGCAGGAGTGGGAATGGAAATTAGATCCAGGATGGAGGAAACCTGGTGAGATTAACACCTTTCATGAATATTCTGACCTTTAAATACTCAGCAATGAGTATTTTAAAAAGACGTGGCTGCATCAAAACCAGAAAACAGGCTCCTTGAAGTGCTGAATGGAACCAGAACAAGAGAAATGGGGACCATAATCCAACCCTCCCTCTAAGAGGCCCTGATTTAAGGGTGTAATTCTGGCCTCTTTCCAGTACAGTTAGAACTAAACATGTTTATTGTAATCACCCTAAACCTCAAGGGAAGAGAGGGATAAAAATGTGAATTACTAAATAACATGAAGCAAACTTCAGATTTGACAGATTTGCTATATTTGAGTGGTTTAATTTGTCAATGACTGAACTTGGAAAAAAATGTTTTTGAAGTTCACAGGTTTGTAGTTCATTATTTCTTGTTTGTTTTTTGAACTTTGTAAATCATTGATTGGTTAACTCATGACACATGATGTACCAAGTGCTGAACACCTGTAGTACTGAATAAGAAGGGTTGCCACCTTATGCAGTTGACCCTGAATTACCGATGGGCCAAAATGGGAGACTCAGGGATGAAACCACGGGAAGTGGTAACCCTACCAATAACCAAGAAATGGAATACCTTATGTCAGAAAGGATATGGGCAAAATTAACCTCCTTATGTGGGCATGCACCTATCAGACCATTGCAACATTACAATACTCTTGAGGAGGTGACCACATTGAAAAAGGGGACAAAAAGTGCCACCTACCCCTGCCCCCAACTCTGCTCCTTTGGAAAAAAAAATTCTAGCAGCCCCCTGGATAACCATGGAAAATAAGAGCTTCACCTAGAGCCCAAGGGATGATAAGAACCAGTGTTGGTGTTTTCACTAACATGGGGGTGATCAACCCTAGAGTAGGGGTGTGAGAACACTGAGCAGTTCAGTGTTTGGGCCATTCGGGGTTCGGCAAAATCCCAAACCATTTGGTTCAGTCCATTTGGACCGAACTGGTTTGGGGGGTTGAACCCGTTTGGGTGGTGGTGGTGGTTTTCCCTTCCCCCTCCAGGCTGTGTGGGTGGAAGGGGTGCTGGGGAGCACACACACCCACCCTGCCCAGCCTGGGATTTTTTTTTTAAACCCCCCCTCCCTGGCACCTCCCTGGCACTTCAGTGCTGCCGGCACTCCAGAGCACTTCAGGCTGATACTAGGTGTTCTGGGTCAAACCGGAAGGCCTAGGCACCACCAGGTAGGGCCGTGGGTGATGCCAGGTTTAAAAAAAAATCAAAAAAAATCCTCAGGGCTGGAGTGCTTCAGGCCGCTACTAGGCCTTCTGATTTGATCTGAAGGCCTAGTAGCGGCCTGAAGTGCTCCATAATGCCACTGCCAGTGAACCCGCTGCTGGACCCAACTGCCATTGGACCTGGGGCCGGAGCCCCGGAAGCACCAGGTAGGGCCGTGGGTGATCCCGGGTGTGTGTGTGTTAAAAAATAAATAAATCCCAGGCTGGGCAGGGGGCGGGGAGGTGCTACCTGGTGCCCCTTTACCCACGCAGCCTGGAGGGGGGAGGGAAAACTGGGTCCCCCCCAAACCAAGTTTGGAACCCGAACTTGGTTTAGTCAGTTCGGTCAGGGATCGGTTTGGATTCGGGGTGTTCGCGAATGGGCTGAACACCCCGAGTTCGGGCCAAACCCTGAACTTCCAAACTGCATTTGCACATCCCTACCCTAGAGCAAGTCTGGGGATGAATCCCCATGTATGCCATTGCCTGCTTGCACTCCTGCCTGGGTCCATTTTAAATGGACCCAGCAGCTAGCATGAACACACGACATTCACCCTCACACACCATAGAGTTGTGGGCAGATCACCTGGTGCTCTGGCCTTTCACCTGCAACCCCCAACTGGGAGTGTAGCTGCAGCAGCCAAGCAGATGGATGGCAGTCCTGCCTCCAGCTGGTGCCCCAGGGTTGGACTGCCCACTCCCCTGGTGGTGCTCTTGGATGTTCTGGAGCACCGCTGGTGGGGCTGCCCCAGAGCAGGGACAGCCTGCCCCACCTGTGCTCTGATTACACATTTGGTGGCCTGCCTTTAAACAGATGGCCCGCCCAGGGGTGAGGTGGGGCAGAGGTATGGGTGCTGTTCGTTTGAAGACACCCTGTATGATGATGAGCACCACTGAGGTTCAGCTAGCCTAGCGGATTAGGTGTTGGAGCTGGCCCTGTTAACAGGGGAACCCCCTCCCACTCATGACTATTGGGGGGTGGGTACCCCAATATCCACCGTTCCTTAACTTTGGGGGGGAAATAGCTTAATTTCTTAAACCGGGGTCCCTGTGTGTCCCAAGGATCAGTCTGAGGACAGATGCACACTACAGACAGTTTACGTTACCCTCCCCAAAAGTGAAGAAAGGGAAGGAGACAAATATTCAATAAAAAAACTAAAAAGGTTTATTTAAGTACATAGATAACATAGGGAAACACAGCCCCAGTCTGTCTGGAGGCTCAAAGGTAAAACACAAGTGGTGGCGAGGAAAACGGAAGTACAAAAAAGGGGGGGGGAAGCGAGGGAAGGGAGATCGGGTGGGGATACAGGTGACCTAGGGTGACCTAGATAAGGGTTTTAAAACACTTCAAACATCAAAAGTACTATAGACATAATTAGTAATAATAATGATGGGTCAAAATCTGGAGACTCCAATCCAACCCAGAGTGGTCATATCCCTAGCAGCTGGCCGTCTGTGGCCCTCACCCCCTGTCACACTATTATTGTTGAGAACAGATACAGGCCCACTGTGAGCTGGATATACCCTGATTTGACCAGTAACTCTCTGAAGCTCATCTTGTTCCCAAACTTCTGATTTAATATGAGTTTCACCTTGACATTCTCCATTGCCATGCATCATAATCTAGAAAAATCAGAGCAAACCAGAAAGCTTGCAAGTACAGCCAAGATAAAAAATAATAATAAAAAAATGAATTGGTACTAAAGGTTAGAATTTGTTATGTAGTATGCAAATGCAAAAGTGTGCTATTATAATAAACCAGGGCTTCATGGCCAGTAGGAAATAATGCCAAAATGTTCGCTCTAGTTTGACCTTGCCTTGACGTATTTGTATTCATGAGCAGAAAGGGCTGAGTCACTGGCTTCTGCCAAACTTAGGTTTCATTGGGTTCAGCCATTCTCAGTAAGTTATTTCTAATCTCAAACCTTTTCATTGGCTAGCAGTAAAATACTATGTTGACTTGGGTTTTACTACTTTCAAAATTCCCAATACTGGCCCAGTTCAGTCTGTTACTTTATTGTCCTTTGTTAGTATTTTAGACATGCGGCTGCTGGCTATCTGGTACAGTCTACACTGTCAGACCAGTGGAAATGCTTACTCTGGATTCACACCAATGTAAATGCGAGTTCAGTTATTGAGCATATTCTAGACCAGCAGCTGTACGCTGAATCAGAGCAGAGGTAGCGCTAAGTTGGAATGGGCCCTCCTAGTGCAGAAGATGGAAGGCACCCCAGCTCAGCAGCAGGAGACACAACTGTACCAGAGAGCATGGTTCCCCAGGTTTGAGGGCCTGGGACAGCTCCTCTTCCTGTCCCTATTATAACTACAGGCTTGAATGATAGAGTTTTAGTGCTGGCTGGGACCTTAAAATCGATCTCTTCCCTCAGGGCTGACCAAACCTAGACCATTTCTGAGAGGTGTTACTCTAACCTAGACTCCTTTTGCACGAGACGAGCCCACTCATGCCCACGCAAATCCGCTGTGTGGGCATGAGTGTGTGCCTCCCATGTGACTGCCGCAGCGGGTGAGTGAGAATGTGTGTGTGCTCCCGCAAAACACACATCTCCACCCACCTCCACCCATAGCCCACCAACAGAGCAATTGGCCAAATGTTGATTACTCCGTGTGTGGAGGTAGGTAGAGGTGGGTGTGCGCCTGTGTACTGCCACCCCCTCACTACCCTGCACCAGTGCGCGCACACACACACACCCCAGTAGAGCTAAAATGAAAAGCTATTCTCATTGTTGCAAAAAAAAATTGGAAATGAAATGGCCAGTTTTGGTGGAATTCAAAACATTTTGGAATCGGAATTCCAGCCCTACCCCCCAGCACCATGGCCCAAGGGCCCTAGTTTTAAAGACTTCCCACAATGGGGACTCCACAACCTCTCCAGATAATCAGATACACTGTCTAATTGTGTTTTTGGGATGCTGTAAGTCTTCTGGGTTTCAAACCTGGGTCCATGAGCTCCAGAGGCCTTAGCTGCCATACCACCAAGTAGTGCTAGCATGGCATGGAGAGCGATGACTCCTGGTTGCATGGCTTGTATCCCCATATCTCCCCACCCACAGGCCTCTGAGCGGATGTTCAGGCTCAAGTCTCCTGATAGGCTCAGGAATCCTAAAAATGGTCAATAAGGGCAATCCGGAAGTGTTCCCAGCAACGGAGGGCATCTTGGTGTCCTGCCCTGAGACCTAGGGAAAGATCAGAATATACATGTATATACTGAATACTACAGAGAATGCTGAGCTCTTGTACCCCCCATTCCTGGCTTCCTGATTTCCTAGCTGCTTCTGTTACTGGCTCCCTGAGTTTGTTCCTGTTCCTGGCTTCAGGGTTCCCTGGATGTTCTTGGCTCCCTGGTCATCTGTGTATGTTCCTGATCTCAACTTCCCTCTCAGGGCACCTATTCCCAACTTCCTGGATCTTGGTCTACTTCCTACACCCCTGTTTGGTGGAATACCCAGTCTTGAACCTATTGCTATGGCTAAAAACAGATGTGACAACAGACCACTGTAGCCCTCAGACACAAGCACAGCATCATTGCCATGCCCAGGATGAAAACCTGAATGACATGAATCCAGGAAACTGATAGCATCGAGATGTGCCTGGAGCTGCAAGGCAACCACCCTTCAATAACTTTCTCTAAAAAGGGGAGGTGAGAGACAGGGCGATAGCTGGCAGGGGATCAAGAGATGGTTTCTTGAGCAGAGGGCAGACAACTGCAGTCTTGAGGTCGTCAGGCACCTGCCCTCCCTAAGGGAGGCATTGACAACCCTAGCCAGTAATGCCCCCAGTGTCTCCAGGACCCAGTGTTTTCCCCAAGTGTCTGCCTTCACTAGCCAGGACAGGCATGGATCTAATTCACAACTGGTCACCTGCACCCCTCCAAGCACATCCTCTGCTTCGGTGGGAATGATTAATTGAAGCTGACAAGACAAGACTGGGCCTCCTCAACCCCAAACTCTGACTCTGCACTCAAACTAGCAGGGCCCAAGTTGAGCTAAACACGAGTGACCTTGTCTGTAAAGTAGGTGGCAAACTCATCACAGCAGGCAGCCAATGACTAACTCCAGGTGGAGATAGCCAGGATTTAATAAGCCATTCACCATCCAAAAAAGCTCCACTGGATGGCAGTTTGCAAATGCTATGATGGCAGCCAAGAAAACTATCTTCGCTGCTGCTATGGCCATGGCATGGTCCTTCAAAAACAGTCTATGCCACAGTCGGTTGACTTTTGCATGAGTCAAGTGCCACCTGTGCTCTAACCACCTATCCTCTCACTTTAGCAGCCTCAGTCAGGTCCTCCAAATACCAGTGAGACCTGTGCTACCACTGTGAGGGAGTGGATGCCACTGTTAGGAAGAGGGTGCTACTGTGTCAATAGCCCAGGTCAGAATGTCATAACATAAATTAACCAGGGCATTGACAGGGAGGCCGTCAAAGTCAGTGGGTAAATCCCCCAGAGAGTTCTGGAATCCCATTGGATCCATTAGTCTCTGAGGGTGGACCACCCTAACCAGTCCACCACCCTGACGAAGGCAAAGGAGGGCAGGGATCTGGGCCTTCAGAAGGTAATGGTCTGACTATATCAAAGGTGTCATAACGACACACACACCCCAATAACCAGAACCTCTTTTTCTAGGTCAGTGAAGAACATAAGTTCCAATGTGTGTCCAGCTTCATGTGTCGAGCAAGACATTATCTGGGATAATCTGTATGAATGAACAATGGCTAAAGATTTTCTTGCATTATTAAATCACAAGAAGGAAACTCAGAATGATTTTTTTTAGTAGAAAGAGGAAATCTACTTGCTGCTGACTCATAATTCCTGCTACACATGTATTTCCAAAGCCTGCTCCTCGGTAGACAAAGCTTTGAAGGAAAGCAGCAGCAATCAATTTTCTGGATGTTTAAACTAGAGAGATTTTTGTGGTCAATGCTGGGAAGTGTTGCTATCTCTGAGATGTTGTTACTGGAATTCTACAGCTGCATTGCAACTAGGTATGATTCAGAATCACTTTGTTTCCACTTTCCACATGGTTTTTGCTTTGGGGTTGACCTCTCAGGGTGGAGGGTCTTACGTACCAAAGTAAGCAAGCGCATGCTGATACTACAATGATACTACTCATACGCTTAAAATTAAGTTGAATCAAACCATAATGATCACCCCTACACAGGACCAAACCATTGTTGACTCAAGTTCCTAGAATATCACAAACATGATGCAATGTAAGATCTATTTATTTGGCAAAGCATTTAGCAGGTGAGGATAGGGTCTGTGATACTGTTTTTAATATGGGAATTTGTATACAGAGTTCCAGATTTAAATTGGTTTTATCTTATTCATGTTTTTAATATATACTTTGTTCCCTGCCCTGAGCCCTTGGGGAAAGGTGGGTGTAAAAGGGCATTTCCCTGAAAGCCACAGGGCCTTTAAGTGAGTTAGCGCCAGCCTGAAGATTGAGCTACTCATGTTGCAGGCGCTGAGTTAATGCAGGACTGCGTCTAATTGGGGAGCCAGCTGCAAAAGGATGTGGCACTAGCCAGCCCTAGAAGCCTGAGAATAGCTCGGTGTTGGAGGAGGCAGCAGGCTAGCAGGACTGTGGAGGAAACTCTCCTACTGAGAAAGGTAAGCGCTCCTGCAGGTTAGGACTCTGGAGCAGCCAGAGCTGGGAAGCCTGACTGAGAGACTCTAGAGCGTTGGGAAAGACCTGAAGGGAATGGAAGCTGAGTTCTCCCTTGACAAGGCAAACCCAGGAGGCTGTTTGACCTGAGAGGAGCTATTGGGGGAGACGGGCTGCCCAGAGCCTGTGTGTTTGGAGAGAGCTCCTGGGGAACACTGTTGGCTACCTGGATAGATAATAGCCTGGCAAAGGACTGTGGGTAATCGTGTTTGGTTATGCTAAGGCCTGCTGAAGCCAGAGGCTTACAAGGGGTCGAAGGAGATTGCCTGACCCAGGAGCCTTGGAAGAGACTGGGGCTTGCTAGAGCCTGAAAGAGGGACTGTAACAAGTGACAAGGGCTTAGGATTGGAGGTCTGTACCCAGAACTAACTTGTATGTGGGCATAGAGAGACTGCAACTCTCCTACACTGAAGAAAGGAGACATTGGAACTAATTCCCCATGATGAAAGTTTCTGTGGGCCCCGATCTTGACACCACTCACCTACCAGGCAAGCCTGGCCCTGTTCCAGTGGGCTATAAAGCTAAGTAATTAAGTAAACAGAGAATTAAGTTCAGTGAAATTTTTGAGCTCCTCCAGGTCATCCTCCAAAGCATTTCCCAACCACCAGTCTCCTGGTCCACATGAGGAAAGCACTCAAGTGTCCTGATGGAGCTCCCATGCTTAAGCTGATGGAGGCTGTATATGGTGACACTCTGCCCACCCTCCCCCACAAGCATTCAGAGTTGAATGTCTCCCAAATAGCTGGTGCTCTTTAGAGTCCTCTGTTTCCTGCTCCACGTGGTCAGGAAAACTGTGACTGGGTGCTTCAAATTCCCCAAGATTTAGGTGAGTTGTGGTAGCAGATCCCAGCCATGGGGCTCGGGATGATTTCAGCTCTGGCAATGTCTTTCACTCAATGTACAGTTAACGTGTGGAACTTTCTTCAAGAGGATGTTGTTGATATACCAATAACAGAAACTGGATCTTAAAAAGGAGTTGATACATTCTTAGAGGATAGGTCCATAAAAGGTCGTTAGTTATCTTGGTTGGGGGAAGTAACTTCTGACTGTTGGAACTGGGAATAAGTGGAGTGATCCGTTCCATGCAATTTGTTGAATGACTAGCACAGGTCAATCTATTCTGACCTATTGTGCATCTCTCTGAAGTCACTTCAGAGAGATGCACAATAGGTCACAATAGAGCGATACATTCTTCCACCATGGAAGTGGAGCCAAATCATGTGACAGCCCCATGAGAACATAAGAATTGTCATACTGGGTTGGACCAATGGTCCATCCAGTCCATCATCTTGTCTCTGCCAATTGGTCCAACCCAGTATGACAATTCTTATATTCTCATAGGACTCTCACATGATTTGGCTCCATGGTGGAAAATCTGTAGCAAGAGAACCTTTGCTGCTGCACTTCTAGGTACGGGGAAGGGACTGAGGGGTGGGGGGGAGGCAGAACTTTTGTGTGTGTGTGTGTGAGACAGAAAAACTGTGTGACCAAAAGACGGTGTGTATGTATATACCTTCCCACACATACAGCCACTACATCCCCGCCCCCACCCTTTGGCTGAAATAGGAGCCATTTCCTTGCATGTTGCTGTACTAGTCCCAAACAATTTACCTAATGATGATTGATTCCCAGATAGGAAAAGGTTGGGAACCACTGCTCTAAGGAGAATTTGGGTCACACTTGATATAATCTTGCAGTTATAAGTAGCCTATAAGAAGAAATTAGTAACAGAAGATTTAATAAATCGTTAACCAATTGTTATATAAAGTGTAAAGTCTCTATAGGTAAAATAGGTAGTTCATTTCCAGGACTTACAGCCATCTTATAATATTTGGTGTGCCTATAACCAGGAACCTATGTTCATTGCGTTTTCCCCCATTGGTGCCATTGGGAAAACGCCCTGGTTATAATATCTGGGTGCCTATAACCAATGGTGCCAGTGGGGAAAATGCAGTAAACATGGGTCTCTGCCCATAAGCAGGGTGGGGACAGCAGAGCCTTTTCCCTCCTATGGGCCGCTCTGTAAATTAGTAAAAGTGTCATGGAATTGACAGGAAATTGGGGGGCAGTGTTACTTATCAGATGTGCTTAAGATTTAGGAAGGAAAGGGAGGCTCCAGATAATGGATCTATGGCGTGGATTCATCTCCTGTCTTTCAGAGCATATCTTATCTCTACTCCTTCTCCCCAAACTCACTCTTTCAGTACTTGAGGGTACAGACTGGATCCATTGGCCAGATCTAGGAACTGGAAAGGGACCAAATAAAAACACGCACAGGCAGGATTTGGCCCGTAGGATGGAATTTCCCCATCCGTGACTTATAACAATCTATATAATATGTATTCACATCTTTAACATAAATGACTAATTGATGTTACAATTATTAACCCTGTATAAATAACTGAGAAAACAAAACGCAAATGACTTGAAGGACCAGAATTTGGGTGACCACTTAATGTTTGCAAGTTCCACAAATATTAGCATTGGAACTCTCATGCCACAAGTTCATTATTCTTCTGTCATTCTTTATTTGAGAATAATGTGTCATTCTTTTTTTTTTTAATGCTGTCATCCAATTAGAGATAAGAAATAGTACCAGCAAGAGTGAAAAATCAAACTGAAAAGTTAAAAAAAATGCATATGCTAATGTTTTTCTTTGAATACTTGAAGAGTAAGAACAAAACACATTATCAGATATCGGATTATTTTGTGAATAATTCACAAAAAAAGCATTAGAGAATGGCTTAAGGAAATTAATGGGGTGGAATCAATAGGGTTATTGCAATTAAGCTCAATTTTCTAGGAATTACTATAAATGCCTCGTGAATTTTATAAGGAATTTTATTTTTTCAATAGGGTTTTGGAATTGCCCTATTGACTTCTGTAATGAGGGTATAACTTTCAATTAAATGTGAGAAGATGGTTTTAAAAATAATTTCCTGTAAAATGATATATTTACATTAAATTCTATAGGGTTTTTTCATAAGGGATAGCATTTGCAGTGAATAATTCCACCATCTCTTTTGTTGATTTGTAAAGATGGTCTGCTTCATTTAAAAAAATTTTTTTTAAAAAAAGAAAACGTTTTTTAAAGCTTAATCCTAACTTAATCTAATGTTATTGCCATGGCATCTTTCCAGTGGAAGCTAATATTCTGAGCAGACTTGTACACTGTTCACCTCCAGAGGTCTGGGAGAATTCTCCTCCCAAAGAGAGTGACTTGTAGTGGTTTATCTTAACCATGTTTTTGAAATAAATTCATTTTGGCCATGTGCATGTCATGCATGATAGAACAAACCTGCTGTCCTCTCAACCAAACCCCCTCCCTTCCTTTATAACCATCACTGGATGTCATATTGCAATCTGCTGCAAGGAAAGCTGCGGAGGGACACAGAAAAAGGCCACAGGCAGTTGGGGAGGGAGGAAAGAAAGAGGGGCAAAAAGAAAAAACAAAGGATAGTAGAATTATCTAAAATATATCCTCTCCTTCCCTTTAAAAAGGAAATCTCAGAACAATGCAAATCTATTGCACCTCCACTGCTTTCTCCCCTTATTTCATTTAAAAAAAAATGTATTTATTTAAAAATTTTTTTATTTATTTAAAATTTTATCCCACCCCTCCTGCCCGCCAGGCAGCCCGTTACAAGTTAGTCTGAGGGCATCTTTAGACATACCAAAGATTGGGTGTCAAAACCCCTAAACACGTGTTTGGCTGTTGTGTGTAAGCAGCATAACAATCCCAACATCAATTTGGCCACCCGTTAAACATGTGATGTGAACATCATTGCATCACAAGGACAATTTGCATGTTCTGACTGAACACGTGGCCGACGCTGTGTCTAATAATATCATGTGATGTGTTATCAGGTACAACATGGGGAACGAGGTGGCAGTGCTTGCGAGCTGAGATCGGGTGGTGAGCAGAACACCGATTTCCCCCAAGATGGGCTGTGTGATGGGGTGTCTTCAGACGTTACGAGATCACGGTGAATCACGGTGAATACCCACCTGTGGCCACCGTGTCTCGAACGTCTGTTTGGCGGCCGCCAGATGTTCGCCACGGTGAATCCCCACATGGGGTCTGTTTGAACCACGCTTCCCGGGCTAGCCGGGGGAAGGTCCCGGGAAGTGTGGTCAAACGGACCCCGGGCAGGGACCAACGAAAAGTCATGTCTGGCCGCGCGCCATGGCCCGGGATCCCCGGCGGGATCCCGGGCCACGGCACTTCCGGCCCGACGCAGCGGCCGCAATGGCCCCGCCGCCCGCCCGTCTCCTAGGAGGGTGGGCGGCGGGGTGCGTGGAGGGGGGCGGGGCCGTGCGGCCACACGTTGCACCGCGTGGCCCCGCCCCCTCCCGGTTTCCCCGCCGGGATCCCCCCGGCACGTCTGTTATGGCGTGACGGGGTGACCCCGGCGGGGAATGAAGCCGGTGGTTTCGGTACGGGGCCAAAGGGCCCCGTAACGTCTGAAATCACCCACGGTGAACAGGACCAAACCAATGTTCATATCAAGGTCAAAACACAGATTCAGACACCCGTTGACATTATGTCTAAAGACACCCTCTGAAATACCATTTCAGAGATCGCAGTAAATTAATTTCTCCCCACTACCAATTCCTTGGATTCAGAGGGGAATGGGAGAAAGTGTAGGTACTTTCAGATATCACGTTTTCAAGTGGCAAAACCATGGTAAATTAGCATAGCCATGGAAGTGCGTTTACTCGCATTCACATAAACACTGATCTGTGATAGAACTACTCTGTGGTAGGGTTCAGACTTCATGATGGGGCGGTATAAAAATCTATAAAATAAAAATAAATAAATAAATGATAACCCTGTCATAGTAAATGGTTATATTCTGGTGTGCCACTACTGTGGATCGCTCTGGTGTTTCCATGGGTAATTTCAGACGTTACGAGATCACAGTCAACCACAGTGAACCACACTCAGTCCCCCAGCACTGCCAATTAGCCCTGAATGTCTGTTCAGAGGCATCCAGATGTTCACCACAGTCAATCACCGGTAGGGGCCAAGGTCAACCACAGTTCTGGTGTTCGAGACAGGGGGTAATTTCAGCCGTTACACACTCCCGAGTCACCACAGTGGATCCCCAACCATGGCAAGCTGACTAACCCCCTCCCATGGTCCAGGACAGCCCCAAACAGATGTGACTGGAGTGGGACCATGGCAAGGAAGCGGATGACTGGACCATGGCCTGTGGCAGTGCAACAGACATTACGCCAATTCTGGACCATGGTCAGAACACCCAGAAGACATCGGGGTGGGAGGCATATATGGTTGACAGAGGGCAAAGGAAGCCAAAAGCGCCAAAAGGCAACACCCACACAAGGGAAATGGGAAGGGAGGGGGAGGAGGGAGGAGAGCGGCCGAGGTGCCACACACAACAGGCACAGGGAAGCCACAGACACAGCAGAACACAAAGCACAGACACACGCCCGGGCGCAAACACACCTGAACAGGAAAGAAAGGAAGGGGGGAGCACACCAGGAAGGCCAACACACACAGCACCACGGACCTGGTGGGGAGGAGCCCCGGGACAAGGAAGTGGAGGGGACCGGGCTGGGAACGGAACAGATCAGGACACGGCGACAGGCACCCAGAACCCCACTGACAGCACAGGCAGTCTGACCCACCCAACACCGGCAGCCCAAGTCACAGGGTTCCCCATGGGGATGAGTCACAGGGGGAGGGCAACAAAGCTGGGGAAGGCACCAGAGAGGTCCAAGGCAGGTTCAGATGGCAGGGTTCCCCCACACTGATGCAAAGGCATGGCCAGGGATGGAGGTGATCTGGAACCGGCATGCAGCACATGCAGCCCCCTGTCCCCCAGAGGAAGCCAGGAGGTGCTGTCCAGGGGCCCCAGACCCGCACAGTCACGGAGGCACCCAGGGGGCGATTGGGGGGGGGAGGTCATGGACACAGGAGAGCGGGCGGCCGAGCAAGGGATGAAACCACCACGGGGAGAGCCAGTAGCAGGGTCAGGCAGCAGGAACCAGCCACAGGGGGGCTGGGCATGGAGGGGAACACCACAGGCAGCAAAGGCCAGGAGGCGCTTGTGGAGGGGGCACAGCGACACAGGTGAGGGGAACGAAGGCAACAGACCCAGCCAGAACATCAGTGTGGCTGGAACAGCAACGAGCGGGAGGCCAGTGCCCCGAGCCAGCAGGGGGGTGCAGGGAGCACATGGTGGGGCACTCATCCATGGCACAGAGGACACAGGGGGCCTCACAGCCAGCTGCGTGAGGTCACGAAGGGGCCTGGGAAGGGGTGGCCCACCAGATGCATGTAGTGGGGTCACTGAAGCATGCCCCGGCGGTAGCCCAGACCCTCCATGTGGTGGGCTACAAGGTAGTAGGCCTCTAATGGATCTGGCCTGGCGAGCCGCACCTGAACATCAGCATGGGACCACACAGCACCCAGCACCACCAGCTCCGCTCCGGTGGGCTCTGACAAGGCATAGTCAGCTGCCGGGGTCCATGGCAGGTGCCCAAGCTCCAACAGGTGGTGATACTCTGCCCCATGCGACCGCTGGTAGCCACGGGCCCCATGGATGCAGCTAAAGAAGGAAACAGCCAGGGCAGGCCCCCCCTCCTCCAGACAGGTCAAGAACCCAGCCAGGCTACACACAGAGAGGGCCTACACAGTCTCTGCTGCTGACCATGCCACATGTGAGCACCTCATCTCAGGGATGTGCCCATGGGAAAAGGGATGGAGGCCCAGCTCCTCTGAATGGAGCTGGCATGCGCGAGCGCTGGCCTCATAGCAAAAGTAGCAAAGGCTGCAGATCAGACTCGCATAGGCACCAGAGGGCATATCTGGGCAGCACAGGTGCAGTTACACAGCTGGGGAATGCCACAGGTCACACAGGGCCATGGTCTCACAGATGGTCTAGCTATGGGGGCTGCCAGGTGCTGTGGAGCACAGGAGCCCCAGGACAGCACAGCCAGCCATGGTCCAGGAGGCAGAAGGTCTGAACAGCGAGGAAAGAGGAGCCCCACAGACCCATGTGGGCTGGGGAGGGAAGCAGGGGAGCTCCAAGGACATGTGATAAGCTTGCAGGCTGCAACATGGGATGGCTAGCGAGTGATGTGTGGGGTGCGGACCCAACACAGCTGCAGGAACCGAGCGCACAGTCAGTACAGCTAACACTGATAGCAGGGAGGTGATGACAACAGGCAACCAGCTGCGGACTGCATGCCTGGGCATATGCGGGCCAAGGGCACGAGCCCCCATGCTGGGAGCACAGGTGCGCCCGGGGGGGTGCCCTCAGCAGCCATGCACCAGCTGCTGCCTAGCTGCTGTCGGGGCGGCTGGGTGAGGGGGCCAACACAGGTGTGCAGGGACCCTCCCCACAGGTGCACGGGTGGAGCACGGACCAGGGGTGGATTTGGGACACGGGCATGAGAGCCACGTGCCGGACTGCATCATGGACCCACTCCACCATGGATGCGGGACTGAGGGCGCCACCGGGTGCACACGGACTGCATGGGCCTCACCACCGACCTGCTCATCCTGGGAGCCCTCATCCAGGGCTGCCTAGCCAGGAGCTCTGTGGTCTCCTGGCATGCCCACGATGGGCGCTGGCCCTTCCAGGCCAGGCTAAAGGCCCAGCGGGTGTCCGGGGCATACCAACGGGCCCTACGCCTCACCTGAGGGTGGGCAGCGGCGCTCTGCAAGACAGCCGGGTGACACCACTGGCGCTGGGAAGCCATGGGACACACTGTCGTGCTCGCCATGCCAATAGAATGGCAGAGCTGGGTCATGGAGCGGGCACAGGAGTGGTGGGCCGGGGCCCTGGCTTGATGGGATGATGCTGCATGGAGGGCACACTTCTGCATGGACAGGTGGTGCCTCCTGCACCTTGAAGAGCTGTTGGCACCCTGCCTGGAGCGGTACCACAACCCCATGTGGGCCCCCATACCCGTGGACCAGCGCGTGGCCATAGCAGTCTGGGCACTGGCAACACTCACTTCCTCACTCTGCCGGTCAATGGTGCAGCCCTTTGGTGTGGGACTGAGCACTGTCACGGGTCATCCTCTGTGACTTCTGCGAGGCCATGGAGGGCATGCTCCTGGACCGTACGATCCAGCTCATGGACCAGGAGGCCGTGATGGCCGGCTTCGAGGCTGGCAGCTTCCCCAACTGCCTGGGTGCTGTGGATGGCACCCACATAGAGATCCTCCGCCCCTCCGACAAGGAGGCTGGGGAATACATCAACCGACATGGGTACCATTCCCTGTAGCTTCAGACAGTTGTGGACCACCAAGGCCGGTTCAGAGACATCTTCACCAGCCACAGCCATGATGCCCGGATCCTGACCATCTCACCCCTCTATGCCTGGATGTACCAGGGGTATTTCATGGACATGGGGATGACCAGGATTGAGCGGGTGCTGATGCCCCCCTGCATCCTGGGGGACCTGGCCTATCCCCTCCTCGGATGGCTCATGAAGGCATACCCAGTCACCAGGAACCCTGTGGAGGTGCTGTACAACTCCAGGCTATGCACCTCCAGGACCGTGGTCGAGAGAGCCTTTGGTGTCCTCAAGCAGCACTGGAGGTGCCTAGCTGGTTGGCTGAACTTCACTGTGGAAACCTCGGCCCTTGTGATTGGTGCCTGCTGTGTCTTGCACAACATATGTGAGACAGATGGGGCTGCCATGGAGTTTCCAGTGCCCCAGCACCCGCGGCGATCCCACAGCCTGTTTCCACTGTATATAGTCACACAATAAAGCCTTCGTTAGAGTTCACCTGTGTGTTTAATGTACATTCCGTGTCCCTAGTTCCCCCTGTTTCTCCCTGCCTCTCCCTATCTTCCCAACCCTGCAGCTTCCTGGGACGTTCCCTTGGTCACCCTGAAGACGCCATAGAATTCAGGCAACTCCCCTCACCCCCGCTGTCGGTATCCCTGATCATGTCCTGGGAGGCCTCTGTGTCCAGACCGGCTGGTGGGGTGGGGATGGGGGGCAGGCATGGTGCCAGTGGTGCCTGAGGGGCCCCCTTGGGTGGCTGCTGCCCCCGGAGGCTGGGTGGGACTGGGAGGCAGATTCATGGACCCTGTGGGCATGCTGGCAGCTGGGGTGGTGGTGGTGGGCAGTGGAGGCCCTGCGGGGGGTAGCTGTGGTGCTGGGGCCAGTAAGGATGCAACAAGAAAGATGCAACAACAAATAAGGCTGAGTTGGAGTCAAGGAAGAAAGACGAGAAGCTCCACCCCTGCCACAGCCACCAGCAGCCTTAAATACTGCAAAGAGCCAACCAGACTGTGGCAGGTGGGGCCACGCCCTGTACCAGGTGCGAGTAGGGCATTGAGCTAGAGGGAAAAGGGAAAGCAACAAGGTAAGAGAAAAAGCTGCCCCCTGTAGCAACTCAGCCATGGCTCAGGAAGCAACACACGCCTCAGTCAAGGCCCAAGGCCGGGGCTTCAAGCCCCAGCCCTGACACCTTGGTTCCTGGGGGCCGCGGGGATGGGCCCATGCTTGCCTACCCTCTATGTCCATCTCGGAGCCCTCCGAGGCCGGCCCCTCTATGTGGCTGTGCTCTCCCTGCATCCACTAGCTGAGGGTGACCAGCATGCTGGCCTTGGATCCCCCCGAGTCAGACTGTGGGTGTGGGGTCCCGGTGCTGGTTTTTGAGGGGGGCTTGCTGCTCCCCGAGGTCTTGGGGTGTTCCTCTGGGGGGACTGGGCCCCTGGAGCTGGTGCCTATGTGCGGGGCTTCCAGAGGTGGCGGTACATCAGCCTGTTCCCTGCCCTGGACCACTGCGCTCCCCAGAAGCTGTGGGGCAACTATTGAGCCCTTCGTGTGCAGGATGCGGTCCAGAGTGTCATAGTAGGGGGCGGTCTGGGCACCATGTCTGGACCGCCGGTTATTGTCCTTGATGGCCTTGTACCCCCTCTTGAGCTCCTTGACCTTGGAGCAGCATTGGGTCATGATCCTGTGGTGCCCTGCCGCCCCCATGTCCTGCACGATCTCCGTGTACACATGTTCGTTCCTCATGTTCATGGCTAGCTCCACCTGGTGCTCCAGGGACCCCCAAATCCTTATGAGGTCCTGGGACTCCTTATGTCCCCATTGCCCCCCTCGCTTGTACCACCATCTCCCGTATGTGCCCTCCTCCTTCTCCTTCTCCTTCTCCTCTGCTTGTCCTCCGCCGGTCTCCTCTGGGGGCTCCGGCTCCCGAGTCCATTTCTGGGTCCGTGGGTCATAATGGGGTGTGTGTGTGTTAAGGTGCCTCGGTCCTTTGGATCCACAGCCCACCTCCCAGCCCCCCTCCCACCGGGCACACACCCCTCCATGCCCCTGTGTCGCTGTGTGGGGCCCCTTTCGCTGTCCTTACACGTTTCCGGGGTGCCTCCATTCCATGGCCGGCTGTCCCCTCTGGGGCAGCCTGCCCCGGCTGCTGCTGCTCCTCCAACACCAACACCACCTCCTCCTCCCTTCCTCGCTTGCCCTCCACTCTCCTCTTCCTTCCGCCTTGCTCCATCTTGCCATGTTCCCCTGCTTCTGTGTGCCCTTTAAATCTCCCTCCCTGGTCTGTTTCTTGCTCGTTGCCTGGCAGCGACGCTGCGTGCTTTCGCCATGGCTGGGGATCATTTTGTTTGATTCTGGCTGGTGGTTGCTGTTCAGTCATTACGTTTTGTGGTTTCCTGGTGGGATTGCTTTGACCATGCTTCCGGAGATGGTCCCATCCCGACCTCTGGAACTGTGGTTGGCTTTGGACCCTACTGGTGATTGACTGTGGTGAACATCTGGATGCCGCTGATCAGACGTTCAGGGCTCTTTGGCCCCTCTGCAGGATTGACTGTGGTTCACTGTGGTTGACTGTGATCACGTAACATCTGAAATTACCCAAGAGAAGGTCCAGAACCATGGTCAATGCAATCCCCACTGGGAAATGGCCAAAAGTAACATCTGAACGGCAACCGCCAGGTGCGATCAAACAGAACATCCCATGCTGTGGCGAATGCATGCAGCATCGATGCCAGGTAACGGCCAACAAATGGAACAAGGAAAGATATTTAAAGGGCACACTGCAGCAGGGGAATGAGGTGGTGAGACAGGAAGAGAGAGTGGTGAGACAGGAAGAGAGAGTGGAGAGACAGGACAGCGATGGAGTGTGTGGGGCAGCAGCAACAGCGGCAGGAGCCACAGCAACCCACCCCACAGGGGGATACCGAATAGGGGAAGGAGGCCCCATGCAAATGGGTATGAAGACCACCACAGGACAGCCGGGGGGAAAGGGTAGCAGACAGCCACAGAGGGAGGGTGGGAGGGCAGGGGCCGGGGGCAGCAACGACACAACGGCAGTTCCCAACCCCCATGTCCACCCAACAGACCAGGAAATGTGCCTGAGCCCTGGAACCAGCAGGGAGGAGGTGACGGAGGAGGTGGCAGCACAGGAGCTGGAGGGCCCAGCACAGAGATGGAGGTACCAGAGAGGGGGACCGTGGGGAGTCCAGGAGACCCAGGACTTCATCAGGATTTTGGGGACCCTGCAAAACCAGTTGGCGCTTGCGGTAAACAAGCGCAACGAGCACGTGTTTGACCTGATGGTGAGGGAAATGGGGGAGGCCAGATACCCGAGGTTGGCAGCACAGTGCCGCTCCAAGGCCAAGGAGCTCAGGAGGGGCTACAACCACATAAAGGACAATAGTCAGAGGTCAGGTCATGCAGCGCAGACTGCGCCCTATAATGATGCCCTAGACCGGATCCTCCACATGAAGGTATCCATTGTGGTCCCCCAGCTGGTAGGGAGTGCTGTGGCACAGCGCCAAACATGGGAGGATGTCCCACCCCCCATGGAAGCACCGGGTGCACCCACAGACACCGCTGGACCCACACCCCAAGAGGAATGTCCCAGGACCTTGGGGACCAGGAGGCTCCCATCACGGTCATGCACAGGGAGCCTACTACTGCACTCAGGGTCGGCCTCCGATGATGACACGCTGGTCACCCTGAGCCAGTGGACGTGAGGGGAGCACTCTGAGCAGAGCCCTGTCAAGCAGCCAGCCATGGAGGACTCAGAGATGGACATAGGAGGTAGGCACAGAGTGTGGAAGGCACAGGGCCTACACAGACCCAGTGAGATGCCACCCCTGGCCACGCCCACCAGCGTGCTACAACCCCACGCTGGGGATACTGCAGGGCCAGATCATCCCCCGGCGACGACGCCTCCCCTAGCCACGCCCCCGGGACCCACCCGGCGGCGCTCAGAGCGGCTACAGCTGAAGTCCCGGGCGCAGCCCTTATAAGGAGGAAGCAGACAGGGCTGCGTCGCCGGTGAACAGAGCCTTGCCCTGCGAGACTGGCCCCTTGGTGATTGTGCGACTGCGACTTGAGTACCTAGACCCAGTGTGATTGCGAGTGACTGACGGAGTGCGTGTGAGTGTGACCGTGGGAGTGCCTGTGAGTAAGTGTTCCACCCTGATTATAGCACGTGGTGCCCTGGGCCCTTGCGAACGCCTCTCCCCCCGTCCTTCCTTCCCCCGCCTGGGAGTGCTACACCGGGCCCTGCCTCACGCTATCCCTCCACCCCCAGTATTGGTCCTGGTCCCTGTGTGTGTAGTATTGTGTCCTGTGACCTTCCCCGGTTGGGAAGTGGCTTGGCCTGCACCCCAATGATGATATCGGTGGGGAGTGGCTAAGCCCTCCAGACCACCACCACAAGAACCTGAGGGGTCCTTTT
>QEPC01015444.1:662454-674683 GCA_003113815.1 Sphenodon punctatus | reverse complement strand
AACCCGGAGCCTGACCTAGCTGGTGGTGCCAGAGCTCTGGCCCTGGGTCCGGCGGCAGCGGTGGCAGCAGCAGTGGGTCCAGTGGCGGCGGCGCTCCGGAGCACTTCAGGCCGCTACTAGGCCTTCCGGTTTGACCTGAAGTGCTCCGGAACACTGCTGCCTCCGGACCTGTCACCAGACCTGCCGCTGCTGGACTCGGGGCTGGAGCCCTGGCACCACCAGGTAGGGTGATCCCTGGGGTGGGGTGGGTTAAAAATTTTTTTACGAGGCTGGGCAGGGTGGGGGTTGGGAGGTCCTTCCTGGTGCCCCTTCTACCTGCGCAGCCTGGAGGGGGGATGGAAAACTGGGGCCCCCCAGAGCCTGTTTGGGCTGAACCAAATGGTTTTGGGTTTGGCCGAACCCTGAACGGACCGAATACTGAACCCCCCAGTGTTCACACATGAGGCAGTTCCTGGATGCATTCTTCACACAAACACTGTCCTGAAGCAGCCTAAAGTAGCTGCAGCTGTAGATGTGAAAGGCTGACATGGAAACCAAGTGACCACAGCTGCCTGGAGCAAAGCAGTTTACCAGGAGAACTTTTTACACACAAAAGTTCTGGCAGAAGTTCTACGCAGAAGTTCAAAGATCTGGATGTTTAAAAACTGGGTGAGTGATTTAAACAGAAAGTTCAGGATGTAACAGCAAACATCCAGGAGAAATGTGTGTGTAAAAACACCCACTGTCCTTGACCATAGACAACCCCCAGCCAAATGAACGTCCCCTCATGGATCTTGAGCCAGATAGAAGCAAGAATGGGGGAAGAGGAGCACGAGGAGGAGAAAAATCTCCCATCCTTACCCATGTTTGAGAAGAAGAGGGCAGGTTGAAGAGCATCAAAGGCAGGGCAGGCTCCCTTCTTAGTCAAATTCTGCTTGCACCCCCACAGCTGCTTATTAGCAGTGCCATGGCTAAGCTTCATCAGTAATCCCCTGGCTACTAGCCATAGTAGATTCACTAGCTTCACTCCCACAGAGCTTTTGTTTCCATGAGGGTGTGGGCAAAGTTAAGAATATGGACAGGGCTGAAAAGAAACAGGAGGAATTTCAAAGCTATAGGGATTCTACACACTTTGGTCTTTTTTACACAAGACTCACCCACTCATGCCCATGCAGGTCTGGTACATGGGAATGAGTGGGTGCTGCCCATGTGATTGCCATGGTGGGTGGGTGGGTGTGCAATGTGCATACTTGCATGCGTTCTCCCGCGTAACATGCATGCCCACCCACCTCCGCCCATCACCCACGCATGGAGCAATTGGCCAAAACGGTGATTGCTCCATGTGTGGGGAGGTGGGGTGCGGGTTGGTGTGCGCCCATATACACCGCCCCCACGCTGCCATGTGCACACCTGTGTCCCCCACCCCACCCCGCAGTTGTGGCCCATCTGAAAAGGACCTTTGATGTAGTGAAGCCATACATCATTTTAACTTCCGATACATTCACACATGCAGAGCCTTAAACTGAAGTTATTTAGAAACAGGAAAAGACGTATGTAGTCCTGAAAAATCAGGAATACAGAATCTGCCTACTCTGAAGTAACTGTAGTGTGAATGCTTTACTTCAAAGTAAAAACATTTCTTGTCATGACTGCTAGGAGGAGATTGCAAAGTATCTCCTCCACTTTGGTACTGTTCACACTGAATCTGCAAAGGGAAGTATTGATGCTGCTGCTGAGGTCCATGCACACTGAATCTGCAAACAGAAGCATTGCTGTTGCTGCTGAGGCTAGTAACTGTGACATGTGAAGATGGCCCTGATTATTTCTTTAAATTAAAGTAGTTACTTCAAATTAACATTGTTCATCAGAACGTGCCCTGAGATGTATTTGAGGTTGTTTGTAAGTTTCTGAGCAAAAAGAAAGTGGAATGTGTATGCTTACAGCAGAATGTAAACAGTTGCATTTGGCAGGTCTAGGGTAGGGGTTAATTGCCGATGAATAGAAGAGAAATATAGAGGAGCTGCCTTCAGCTATAATTGCCAAACTTTAAAAAAACAAACCAAACAAACTTCTGCACTATCCCCCGGGCTGTGGGGTGTATGGGCTCAGGGGGTCACATCGGAGGGGGTGTGCCGTTTTCCCATGCAGCTTGCTGCACACGCGGGGCACATGCATGCCTGAGTACATGCCACCCAGTTCTATTGTGCACCTGCCACTGGCATAAGCTGGCAGTAGGATTGCACCCTAAGGGGGTGTTTAAATGAAACAGACCCACACAAGAACTGCCTGTCCCTGGCTTGTCTGAATGTTGGGGGAGAGGTGGTATGCACTCCTGTGCCACTCCTCCCACACTCATCTCCGGCCCTTTCGGCAAAAAACCAGAGTACCCTGTGTGCGGATGGGGTGGGCTGTGCATGGGTAGGGTGGCTGTGTGTGTGGCCGCTCATGGGAAGTGCTCCCACACACCCTGCCCCAACACCGATCACGGACACCACCCACCCAGCTCGTCTAGAAACACACTCAGATTGCTGTATAAATGATTATGGTTGCTTTTATATGAGCGGGTCACAGTCACGTGACCCGCTTGTGCAATTTTTCAAAATCCTGCGAGGCGGAATTAGACATGACGATGGACGCGATCACGCGCATTCAAGGCAGTCGTGCACTGTTTGCCAACCGCGAACTAAATACCTCATCGAGATGTTTAGTTTGCGTTTAGCAAACAATGCGCGACCACCTTCAATGCACGTGATCATGTCCATCGTCATGTCTAATCCCGTCTTGCGGGATTTTGAAAAATCACATGAGCGGGTTGCGCAACTGCGACCCACTCGTATAAAAGCAGCCTAATGTTAGCCAGGGCAGCTGTGGTCATATGGGACTCCCAAAACTGCATAGCCCTGTCAAACTTAATTGTCTTGCCAGCAGATATTGTGAAGGGCAATAGCTTAACTGGGTTCAAAATAATCTTGGAGGATAGATCCATAGTAATTGATCAGTGGCGAGAGCAAGGAGTGAAGAGAAGGGGATGGATGTGTCTGTCGGATCTGTTTGTATTCTTCTCTGAAGCAATCAAAGTTGGTGACTGCCAGAGGCTGGATAAGTCATTGTTCTGACCCAGTATGACACTTCTTAAGGGCTTTTTGACCCAGTACATATTCATGTTCCCAAACTGCGTAGAACCAGGTTTCCAGTACAGCAATTGTTAAGAATTCCAGTTACAAATTCACATTACAGAATACAACATTCTGCTTTGGTGTCTATTCATGCTGCAAACTCATTTGTTAGAACACTAAAGCTATCTGTACATTCTCAGAGCAAATTTAAATTTTGAAAAAGTAAAATATTCACCTAAAATATTCACCATCACCTGGAATTTTCACCTTAATTTTTAGAAAAGAAATGTAGCAGCTGTAATTGCAATACACAACTGGGAAAACCTACTAGGAATGTGTCATTAATTAGGTCTGAATAATCGCAGTTACTGAGTAATCACAACTGCAACATTTAATGCTTCAGCTACAATAACATATTGAGGTTAGTAGTGTCAAAGGAGAGAGACTGCCCAGTAAGCAACTTACATCAGCAGGCTCTGATGCAATTATGAAATCATTAGTTACTAATGACCCATAAATAATGTAGTTTATTGCTGGGTGAGCAATACAGAAACCAGACAGGACCTTAGGCGAAGTTGCATTGCAACAGAAGAAGTAACCGGACAAACATCTAGCTACTGGAACTGTGGAACTCCATCCCAATGGAGGCCCTCCTGGCCCCAGACCTCCCCTCTGGACAAAGTTCAAAAGAAGTTTCAGAGGTAACAGATCACGTACAAAGTTAATTTAAATTCAAGATGAGAACTAGGGCTGTGCACGGGGTCAAGTATTTTTATCATTAGCATCTTTATCTTTAGTATTTGCATTTATTTTCATTTGTATCTTTGCCTGTGTTTACTGAATTTTCCCCCTTCATTGCCAATGTGGAAAATGCAGTGAACACGGGTCCCTGAGCATGGGTTATTTTGGCACAGAAGTGCAGTGAGGCAGTCAGGCTTCTGCTAGCATCCATGGTGAATAGTTGCAGGTTTGGACCCATCAGGATTAGGACCCTACTGGATAAATTCCTTCAGGATCATGGCCAACTGGAGTACTAACTATATCAACAGGCCAAACGGGGCAATCCCAGAACATAGTTAAGTCCAAGTCCAAGCCAATGTCAAGACCAAAGCACTAACCAGTGTAAACAGGCAATCAGTCAAAAGGGGCAATCTAGGAATGTAGTCAAAGGGTAAAAACAAACATGACATTGTCCTGCTGTGGCCCAGGACTTACCTGCACGTGTGGCCCCATGCTGCAAGATGTGGGCCCGCTACTGTCCCAGGGTTGGTAGGCAGTTGGCCCAGGATGTGTCCTCAGGAAAATCTCCAATACTCAGCCCGGGCCAAGGGCCACCCATGCAGGCTGCAGGGCATGACTGCCAGTCATGGTGGGGGATGGGGCATGGGACAGGGCAGGGTGTGGTTGGAGCCAGCTGCCCACATGTTTGTTGCAGATCCTCCCACCTCCACCTGGGTCACGCAGGTAGTGGTACACCTCTCCTGGCAGTAGGTATGCTTGTTTCCTGCCACTCACCAACCCAGAGAATGGCCATTGCGGTTTTCTGCCCCAGGTCAGAGAGCCGCCCCACCACGTGCATGTTTGTTTTTATCCAAAGTCCAGTCCAAAGTTGAAATCAGAGAAGCAGTCCGAAGGGGCTGAGTCAAACAGAATGGGACACCAGGTGTCGGGAACCAAACAGGAATTGGTGACTGGAACTGGGAAATGGAGACTGGGATCCAGGAGTCAAGGGTCCAGAGGGCAGGAGTTGGAAACCAAGGAACAGGAGTTGAGACAGAAACCAGAAGCTGGGGATCAAGGGTCCAGGAACAGGAGGCATCAATCCAGGAGTAGACTCAGAGGCCTATTTGTTGCCTTGCCTTCCTCCTACTTGATCCTTGTCTGTGCTTTCTTAGTACTTAAGGCATGTGACTGAAATTGGGGCATGAGGGGCGGAGATCTCATCAGGACATCCCAGCTGTGGGATACAATCAATAATCCCAGGACTAAGACCTAAGCCTGACCCCACTAGTGGCTGAGAGGTGCTGACCACCGGCATCAGGGTTCAAAAGGAACCAGTTCAAATACAGGTCTTTACAGAGGTTCTGTCAGTTTGACAGGTCTACAAGGAAATGAAAATGCAGTAAAAACTGCTGCTAAATCTGCTACTAATTTAAAAAGGGGAACACTGTTTTGAAGGAGGGTGAAGAATACAACTAGCTCAGTGGTAAGGTTGTTAGGTTTGGGAGGGTGGAATGGATCATGAGTCTGGTTCAAGGGTACAGCCGGCTTGAGAGAGGGGAAATTGAAACAAGGGGCAGGCTCATGTGGGGAGTTGCTGACTTAGGCTGCTTTTAGACAATTGGCGCGCGCTCGCACCAAAAAACACACAACCTTTAAAAGTGCAGTGAGCGGCGTTTAGACGTGCCTGGACTTGCGTTATTGCCGGTCATGCAGCATTCCTTTATGGCTGTGAATTAAATACCACAATAGGTATTTAATTCGCAGCAATAAAGGAATGAATGACCAGCGATGACGCGTGTCCAGGCGTGTCTAAACACCGCCTGTGGCACTTTTAAAAGGGTGTGTCATTTTTTGGTGCGAGCGTGCACTGATCGTCTAAAAACGGCCTTAGGGATGGAAGAGTGAGACATGGGTCTGGATTGGGAGGTATAGTGGCTTGATGGAGAATGGAGCATGGAACTAGGCTCAAGGGGAGGCTGCTGGCTTGGGAAGGGAGACTGGGATGCGAGGCTGGCTCAGGGAGGTGGTTGCTGGCTTGGGGAGGGGAATGAGGTGTGGTTTCTGGCTTAGGGTGAAGTCATTGGCTTGTGCAAGTGTGATCCCTGGGTGTGAATGAGGCATGGGGATGGCTTAGAGGGGGGCCCTGGCTTGTGGTAGAGGTTGCTGGCTTGGGGAGGAGGGAATGAAGCTGCCAAGAACTTGTCATTTCTCTGTGGACGGGATGGGCTCCACTGGGCTGAGCCTGGCTGCAGTTCTGGAGCCTGACTGCAGTTCTGGAGCCTGCAGTTCTAAGACCGCAGCAGCCCCCGCAGGTGGGGAGGGCTTGCTACAGGCTCCCCAAGTTGGTGGCTAAGCTGAGAGTCAGAGCGAAGCCCAGCTCCAAGCTGGATATGTGCTGCAGTTTTGGGGGTCCAGTTCAAGAAGTCAGATATTACATTTTCCAGGAAATGCTGGTTTCACTCAAAACCCATACACAGATCTAGTATATGTGTTTCAAATATGGCATCTGAAAAGGGCTTTTTTGGTTTGAAACCCGAATACACACCCCTAGTGAGAACATTGCTGTAGAGTAGCTAACACAGGGCCATGGAACAGGGTGAGGGTGTCTTTTAATTGAATAACCACTGACTCCACTGCATTTGAAATATGCCACAGAAAAGAGAAGAGAAGAATTGTCACAAAGCACTGTGGATGTATGGGTGTAATTATTGTGGGGGACACATCCACCAAAAGCTAAGGATGCAGGGGATGGCAATAGGTCTGTCCCCCCTACTCCATTTACACTTGGAAAGGAAGAAAGGGGCAGGGCTTCACTTTCTTGCACAGCAGAGCGCAGGTGAGTGTGGGAGCACTGCCTCACAGCCACATTCGCTGCTTTCAGCTGCCAACCCTGTCTCCCCTCCTCCCCCCCCCACATCTGGGAAAAGAACCTTCAGCCAACGCCCCCACCATTGGGAGGATTGCTCTGAGAATGGATTAAGGTTTTAGCAGTGTGTTCAGATAGGAAGGGATGGATTTTGGCAATATTATAGAGAAAGAAATGGCAAGGTTTGGCAGTGTTTTGGATGTGAGCAGAGAAGGAGAGGAGTCAAAGATGACCCCATGGTTGTGGGCTGAGGGGACTGGCAGGATGACAGTGTTCTCTACAGAGATGAAGACAGGTGGGAGGGTTTAGGAGGAAAGATGATAACTTCTACTATGCTAGGTTTAAGGTGGAGGTGAGGCATTCAGGCAGCAATGTCAGACAGGCAGGCTGAGATTTGGGACTGGATGAGCGTGAGATTTCTGACACAGAGAGATAAATCTGAGAATCATCAGCATAAAGATGGTACTGAAAGCCATAGGAGGAGATCAGAGCACCAAGGGAACAATTGTAGAGAAAGAAGAGAAGAGGACCAGAACTGAGCCCTGGGCACACCAACAGATAGTGGGATAGCAGTAGAGGAGGATCTACCAAAGGATGCAATATATGTGCAGTGGGAGAGATAAGAGGACAACCAGGCTAGGACAGAGTCCCAAAATCCAAAAGAGCACAGAGTGTCAAGGAGCAAATAGTGGTGAACACAGTGTTGAAAGTAGCAGATAGGTCAAGGAGGATGAAGATAGACTAATGGCCCCTGGCCTTGGCCATGAAGAGATTGTTGTTGACTTTGACAAGGGCTGTCTCTGTGGAATGAAGTGGGTGGAAGCCAGATTGGAGCGGAACTTCAGAAAAAGAGGAAAGGGTGACAGGTGCTAGTGGAAAAGGAGGGGAATGAAGGGGGGGCAGTTGAGGGGGCTTGACAGAGAACTTTAGGTGAATCTTTTGAATCTTGTCATAGGAAAAATCAGCCAGAGCCTGGGCAGAGAGCAAAGAGATTTTTTTGGGGGGTGGGGGTGGGGAGAGGAAATTTGAGTAGGTAGGTGAGTATGGCAAAGAGATGGTAGGGGTTGGAGGCAAAGGAGTTGGTCAGATGGACATAGTAAGCTTGTTTAACAAGGGCAATAGCCGAACTTAAGGAGATGAACATGAATTTGAAGTGTTGGAAGTCAGGAAAAGGGTGGGATTTTGCCAGAGACGCTCTTCAGAGTGAACATAACTACATAGGATGGGAACAGCCCGAGCTGTGTTCAGGAGGGATGGGGTATAAATTGAATAAATAAATAAATAAACAATAAATAAACTTGGGTGGTAAGCCAAGGCTGGGGTTTTGTCCACCTGACAGGATGGGGGAGAGTCAGGGCAAGAGTATCCAAAGCAGAAGAGGTGCAGTATTGTAGCAGTATTGTGCCTTGTCAACAGACTCCAACGAGGTTGTGGAGGAGAGGAGAGATGAGGCAGGGGTGGAGAGGATGCAAGGGTCACTAGCTTGGAGTTTTCTAAAGGCGGTTGTGGAGATTGGACAAGACTATGGGGGAGAGTGGTAAAGTGTAAAATTTAGCAGGTGATGGTCAGAGAGAGGTGGAGAGGCCTGAGAGAGAGAGAGCAATCAGATGAAAAGACTAGATCAAGACAGTGGCCATGCTGATGATTAGGGGAGGTAGAGCATAGTTGGAGGCCAAATGAGGATTTTAGAGCAAGAAGCTTGGAGGCATAAGAGTCAGAGGGGTCACCGACATGAAAGTTAAAGTCACAAGAATAAGGGAAGGGGGAGCTGGAGCAAGGAAGGAAGAAAGAAAGACAGGAGTCAAAGTTGGGGAGGAAGGAGGAGGGGGATATATCCTGTGTGTCTATAAATGACAGCTACCCAGAGAGATAAGGGGTGAAGAGGCAGCTGGAGTGGACTCAAAGGAGGAAAAGGAGTGGGATGGAGGGGTCGAAACCTGCAGGAGGAGGAAAGAAGTGGCACAACACCAGCATCGTGGCATACAGAGTGAGGTGTGTAGGCACCAACCTTTCCCCTCACCAACCCCACCCCAGCCCCCTAAAACCCTCCACCCCACTGCCACCCACAACCTCCCAACCAACCCCTACCCCACCCCCACCCAGCAAATACTTTAAAAACAAAGTCTAGCACCACATCTGGAAGATGCTCAGGCTCAGACTCAAATGAACCCCCAGGGGAAGGGAGTTCCATAAAACTGGGGCAGTGACTGAGAATGTCCTCCTGTGTCCCCACATCCTCCAGACGAGCAGCAGATAGAACATGCGAGAGGGCAGTTCCAGTCGACTGCACAGGCCGCAATGGAAAGGTGCCAGGAAAAAAGGACAAAGTGAATTGAGCCAGTGTTCTAAGAACAGCTACCGGTGTGCATTTAGCCATTCTATGGCACTGATGAAACCTGAGGCAATCTGGTAACAATTTGACCAATAAGCTGCTTGCCATATTCAAATTCTGCCTGACAGTGAAAAATGCTAGGCCTTGTTTCTACAGGAAATGGAACTTTTATGCAGCTGCCAAGTCCGATAGTAGAAATTTGTGACTTGTTCATCAGCTGATATTAGGCTGAATTTAGACTTCTTTAATTCCTACCATGGAAAGCAAATGGTGCAACCACAAGCTATGAGGTGAGATGGCAACATTATTCCTGCTCTGTCATTCTGCTGTAGGCATTTTAAGGCATTTCCAGTTTGTCTATATTCCAACTTTGTTAGGAAACAGACTAGATTCTTTTTCACATATGTACAGAAATCATACCACTGTATTTCCACTGATTTCAACAGTGCTAGAATAGTGTGACTTGAATGTAAATAAACACAAATGGCTTTCTAGATTATTAATTGTTATTATTAATTATTATTATTATTATATAGTACCAATGATGTGCCTTGCACTGAACAGCCATGATTGACAGGTCCCTGCCGTGAGGCATTTAAATCTAGAATAGACAAGGGAAGGGGGGAAAAGCCCATAGGGAGAGACAGAGAAACATTCAAGAAATGCTGACTGTATCTCTGTTATAAAGAGGGATGTATTTCACAGAATTTTTTTCCAGACATATGGGGAAAGTTTATGAATTACTGGAAGGGGAAGTATAAAGGAGATTCATGTCAGCATTACAAGTATAGTTAACACTATGGAGCCACAGTAGTGGTTAATGATGGATCCACAGTAGTGGCTCCATAGTTAAGGTGGAAGTAGATTTCTTCATTGAGAGGCCATAGAGTTCAATGGGAGTCCCAGGGGCAATTTCCTCGGGCTTGCAACCCACTGTTGCTGGGGTTATCTCATTGATTTGCCATGAACAGTGAATGTGGTTTGCACAGAAGAGTCAGGAAATGCTCAAAGTACATGCCACTGTTCACAGATTGTGCAATGGATAGCTATAAGATGTTTAATTATGATTTGAAAGTACTGTCTGTATGCTTTAACGTATACTTATGTCATGCACTCTTCCATATCTATTTAATTTGAGGACACAAAACAAATGTGGGAGCATGCTGGCCTAAAGGTAAGAATCTTGCTTAAGAAGCAAGAGTTTCTGCGTTCAAATCTCCTGTACTGCTGCTGTCATTGAGTGGGAAAGAAAAAGAATATGTTTAGGTTTTTTTTGTTTTGTTTTGTTGCTGTTGCTGGCCATCAATGGTTCACATCCAGTCTTGGCCATGGGGCCCTGATCCTGGTATCCAAGCAACCTCTGCATCCGCACAGTGGCGCAGCATTGTGCTAGGCCCATATCCCAGAGGTCAATGGATAAAACCATTCTTGGATAGAAGACTTCTTTGAGAGCTCTGTGTTGCAAGGGCGTGTTGGTCTACAAGTATGATCCTTGCTTGAGGGGCAAAAGGTCCTTGGTTCAAATTTCCTGTGCTGCTACTGTCAAGTGACAAAAGAGAAGGCTGTATAATGATGCTTGTTAGGACCATATCAATATCCATTGTATGAGTATGGTATACTGCTATTTAGAGAGAAGAAAAAGGCCCATGTGACAGGGCTGGTAAGAACAGCATTGATAGAATACATGTAATATCAATGTTCCTGCTATGTTCTGTATATTGCCATCAAAGGTGGGAAAAAAAGTCCTGTGTGTCAAGTAAGAAAGAAAAGTGCTGCATGACGAGGCTCGTGAGGAAAAACATCAATAGAACACATGTAATATCAAAGTTCCAGGTATGTTCCCTATACGGCTATTGAGGGTGAAAGAAAAGGGCTATGTGATGGGCCTTGTGAGAACAACTCTAATAGAAGGCTTATGATGAATGTTCATACATGTGAAGAGTATAATGAGAGGAACTTGAAATGAAATTTTGATGCCCCCAAACTCCAGTCTGATCGGTTGGTGTAGACAATTCTTTTGTAGGGACCCAGGCAGTTGGTTGGCAAACAAGGCCTCTGGACCCTCCAACCCTTTCTTACCTACTTGAGGACAAAAATCCCAGTTTTTAAAAAGCAGGGCTTGTTCGTCTAGAGATACAGCTCTTCCTTTGGGAGGAAAAGGGCCTAGGTTCTAATTGCCTATAGTGCTGCTGTCTAAGAATAGGAGGGGGAAATGTCGTACCTTTAGAGGGAAAAAAATTGTTGTTCCTGGCTGTCAAAGGTTCACATCCATTCCTGTTCATGGGGCCCCAATCCAGGAATCCTCTGCATCTGCAGAGTGGAGCAGCATTTTACCAGACCCGTAACCCAGAGGTCAATGGATAAAACCGTTCTTGGCCAGATGGTGTCTTTGACAGCTACAAGGTGCAAGGGCATGTAAGCCCTAGGGCAGGGACTGTGTCTTTTCCATTACTTTGTAAAGTACCAGGTACATTGCTGCGCTATATAAATGCTTGCTGATAATAATACTAATTAACCAAAACAAAAAACTTAACAGTTTAAAAAAACCTTAAATGCACAAGTTTTCTTAAAATACAACCCCCCCAAATTCAGTACAATTACAATTCAAAAAACCTTCCAGTCCATACATTGCAACAAAACATAAATGCCAAAAAAATAGAAATTATTTCTGACTTTGACCAATATTTAATATTTTATCCTCATCAACATACATGTAATATATGTACTTAATTCCTTACCATACATACTTTAATTCATTTTTATCAATAACTAAACTTTCACATTTTTCCATTATTAAATTTGAATTTATTATCATAATTCAACTAGGAACAATTTTTTCAGAGTGCATTAAGGGCTGTTTTATGTTGCTATGCCTATTGTCTGTGTATGTTGTATGTGTTTGTTTATGTGGACAATGACCAATGGTTACGTTCTGAAATAAATTTGAAATTTGAGTGCATTAAGTCTGTTTCTACAGAACTTCATTCTGTACAACGAACTGTATAATGTTGTCTACACTCACATTCTTGTTCATTGTATGAGCTGTATACAATTTGTATATATGTAAATAACAGACTTAATGCACTATTAAAAAAAATTCCTTGTCAAATTCTGATAATTCATATTATTATCATAATTAGATAATTATGATATCAAATTATCATTCAATATGCACAGGGGTGGGGGGCAGGTCAGGGATAAGCATGGGGGTGG
>QEPC01015444.1:624653-662333 GCA_003113815.1 Sphenodon punctatus | reverse complement strand
GGTTGGGGTTCAGCACAGGGGTGGGGCTCAGGGCGGGGTTTGGGGGGCCAGGTTGGAGATCAACGTGGGGGTGGGAGGCAGGTCGGGGCTAGAAGTGGGGTTGGGGGGCAGGTCACCGCAGCGGGTGGGGGGGCAGGTTGGGGCTAGGTGCGAGGGGGGGGCAGGTTGGGGCTCAGCATGGGGGTGGGGGAGCAGGTGGGGAGACTGTGGGGGGTAGAAAGCTGGCTCACACACTGTGGGGTAAGATGGTTGTGGTGGCCATGCCGCCACCAGGGGGCCTGGCAGCAGCAGCAGCAGCCAACAGAGCTCTCAGGGGGACACCGACGCAGCCGCTTCCCTGGCTCTCCGACAGGAGAGAGGAGCTCAACTGCGCATGCGTGAGCCTGCAGAACTGATTTTGTTCAGTAATAACTCAGTTTTGGCTGCACCAATTGCTATCATATTTCAGAAGCACTTGTTATTGATCTCATGCTGCAATCCTGTGACGTTTGGGGGCTCAACTCATCCAGGGGGAGGAGATATTGATGGTTCTGAATCGTGAGGACGCTGTTCATTTTGACCACAACCAATTAACGTTTTATTTTCCTAATGGGTCTTCTTCAAACTTTGTGCATATGATGGTCCTCACAACTTATAACCATGCATAAATTTTCAGCAATGTAGCTTAAGCTGTTTCCTCAAAATTAGGGCTTCAGCAGTCCCAAGTTTATAATGGAGAGTGATTGTGCATTTATTTATTTGTTTATTTATTTATTTGTTCAATTTTTATCCCGGCCCTCCTGAACACAGCTCGGGGCAGCTTCCAACCCCATTTAGTTTCTTCCAGCTATGCTGGAAGAAAATAATAATACTAATAATAATTAGACAAACCAAAAACCTAGTTTAAAAAACCTAGTTAAGGCAGACTCACATCAAGCAAACTTTAACAAACCAGGAAATCGTATGTTAAGACTCCCATCTTAACTTGCACACCTTGTAAGCAGTGAAGTTGTTGTATGGTCTCACATACTGTGCTCGCTTACAACTTAGGCTCCATGCAACCACACTTTACCTTGGTCTTTCAGCCCCAATCCTCTTCCTTTGCAGGTTGGGGGCAACACTAAAGCTAAGATGACATGCTCCTCCCTGTCCAATATTACATTGTTACTCTACTTCCATTGTGGAAATAATTTATCATTTTTTTGCTTATATTCCAGATCTCCATTCTGTGGCACCAGATGAAGTACATTCCACTGTCTCTCCTGGATGCTTTCATTATTCCACATCCTCTTCCTCCCTCAGTTCCAAAGATGCATCTCCATTGTATCATTTCACAGGGTATTTTCAGACGTGACGAGAACACAGTGAACCACAGTGAATACCCACCTGTGGTCACTGTGCCCTGCACATCTGTTTGGCAGCTGTCAGATGTTCGCCACACTGAATACCCACATGGGATAAATTTCAACCATGCTTCCTGGGCTCCTGGCAGGAAAATCCGCAGAAGCGTGGTTAAAGTGATTCCAGGCGGGCATCAATAAAAAGTAACGTTTGGTCAGCTATCACGGACCGGAATCCACAGCGGGATTCCGGGCCATGGTGAACTCGGCCAGATGCTGTGGCGGCAGTGGCCTCGCCGCCCGCCCATCTCCCCAGAGGGTGGGCGGCGAGGGAGCATGGAGGGGGCATGGCCATGTGGCTGCACGTTACGCCGCACGGCCCCGCCCCCTCCCTGATTTCCCCGCCGGGATCCCTGGCACGTCTGTTTGCCGTGCCTGGGTGATCCCGGCGGGGAATCTCTAGGTTGTTTTTGGGACGGGGCGAAGCCGCCCCATCCAATCTGAAAACACCCACAGTCAATGAGATACAATTTAATTTCAAATTAGCATTAATGTTTCCCCTATTCCTTCCATTGGCTATTCCATGGATTTCATGTCAATGTTTACCCACATTCTAAATAAACAGTTATAGAACATTCTCCCCAGCTTTAGTGTTGCCCCCAACCTGCAAAGGAAGAGGATTGGGACTGAAAGACCAAGGCAAAGTGTGGGTGCATGGAGCCTAAGTTGTAAGCAAGCACAGTATGTGAGACGATACAACAACTTCACTGCTTACAAGGTGTGCAAGTTAAGGCAGGAGTCTTAACATACAATTTCCTGGTTTGTTAAAGTTTGCTTGATGTGAATCTGCCTTAACAAGGTTTTTTAAACTGTAGGTTTTTTGTTTGTCTAATAAATATGTGAATGGAGTAATATAGATATGAAATAGGCCCTTTTCACACAGACACTCCAACACTGATAAAATGGGTGTTACATTTTATTATACATGTTGCAGGGCTGCAAGTGTGTTCTATGGGCGCCCTGCAACATGTATAGTGAAATGTAATACCCATTTTATCAGTGTTGGAGTGTCTGTGTGAAAACGGCCATAATGATATTTTAATGATGCTATTTTTGTTATGATTTAGTGAAATATAATGTAATATATTGGATAGTGAAAGCTGGAAGATATTTAATATACTGAATATTGTATTGGATATTTACTGTCTATGGTTTGTAATGATTTTTGTATTAGTAGAAACAATGTTTTATAAATATAACAATAATACAAAAAATTGAAAAAAAGAAAAAAGAAAGAAACAGAGAAGTTGCAGTTTCATTTACTTGCCGGCACACCCCCCCAATGAGACACAGAGACAGTATATGGTTTAAAACTTGGCCGCACTTTATTTCAACAGATTCAATTAGGCCAGTGGGTGATTGCACCAGCAATATGGGTCCAGTATGCTAGCTACTTAATTCTTATTAACGTGTACTGACCGGGATGTACCTTCCCTAGTCAGTACTAACCAACAAACTTTTTCCCTTCGACAGCACTCTGGCTCTGGCCGAAAGGGAACAGGCCCAACGGTGGGCGTGAGTAAGGAGGTGAGTACCCGTAAGGCCAGCAGACCGTGCATGTACTTGCTGGCCTCACCTGGTACGCCTCCCAGGGTGATGACCCCTGCGCGTACTGCTCTCCCTTCGCACAGGGTGTCGCCTCCCCATCTCTTAAGGAGATGACTCATCTTATCCTATTCTTACCTATTTATCCTACTGTAGCATACTGGACCCCCGCCACTAAAAGGGGGAGGCCGTCCGGTCTCCCCCGACACCCACTGACCATCACATCACCAACTCCTTCAGGTGTTGGGCCAAGTTCCTAACATATAAGTCATTACCAACTTGAGAGAGATGGACCCCATCATCTCTGAACAACTCTGGCCGTCCCACATTAATGTCTGTGTGTTGTAAAATTGCACCCCCAATGCTACCTATCCATTTTGCTATTTCCCTATTGATGTTCCTACGGGCCTTATCAATTTTGGGTGGGTTAATAGCTCCCGACCATCGAATTCTGGGGACTAAACTAGTCCAACATAACTGAACGTTAGCAAACAAGCTCTTCACCAACAACAGGTCCTTTTTAATTTTGATCAGGAGGTTAACCCCTTTTTGGGCCGGGATGTCATTCTCGCCTAAGTGTATTACGAGAATGTCGGGTGTGCCTTCTCTTCCAAGCAATCTCAATTTTGGCAGCAGCTGGTACCATCTCATGCCACCATATCCATACCACCTAACTGCTGCCCTTTGACCCAATCCTAGTTGGAGTCCCCATTCTGTCCGTATGGCAGCCTTCTCAGCCCAACGAACCAGGCTATGGCCCACGATCCATACCTCCTGTTTTTTTGTTCCGTTGGACCTAAACCCTGGGACAGGAGACACAATAATGTTATTGATGGCATCTTACATACCTTCTATATGCATTGGACCGCCACCGCCCTACCCCTTTAATCGCCTCGGGAGGCAAACCTGCCGCTGCTGCTGTTGTGGCAGCCCCTATTCTGAATGAATGAGACCCATATGAATTTGCTGGAAGGCCTAACTTACCCAGCGCAGTCCTAAGGACAGCACTGAATTGATAGCTCGTCAACTGGGTGGCGTTTTGGTGGCGGAACAATGTGCCTGTAACCTGTGGGCGTATGGTGAGGTAGTGACCCATTTGACTTACAGGGCATATCCCTTCTTGTCCCGATCTGAACAGTTCAACATTGGTACCCCTGCCCCTCTGATCCGTCTTGGATCGTCTTAACCGTAAGCGCAGTCTACTGGGGTTCCAATCAATGTCGTTGATTCCAAAGGCCCGGCCAGATAAATCTCTTCTAGATGTTGGGACCACTTCGCTCACTCTAAATCCACCAAAATATGTAACGGCATAGACCGCTGTGAACAATTGTGCTTCGTATGCGTCGCGACATATCTCTGGTAAGATTCCTACTATATGGACTAATATCGGTGTGGTTATGGGGGCTCTTTCAGGGACTGGGGTTGCCGTTCCTCTGGACCAGCTTTCCAGCATCCTTTTTAAATAAAAACCGTTATCTGGGGAGGGATAACCTTTCATTTTGCTCACAAAATTAATGGCTGCTATCTTGCCCCCTATGGTGCTAACCGCTAGGCCCCTGTGCCGGAGGGACATTGCAAATTGTAGTACTTCAGGCTCTGTAATGGGAAAACCCGGTGCCCAACCTCTGTCTACTCTATATGCCTGGAATTCCTGGAACGCCCTACCGTAAGCTGCCTGAGTTCTAGGAGCCAGGGATCCCTGCACGATATTCTGAACTTCTAGCTCCCAAGGCTCCATGCTCTCGGCGGGAGAGGGTCGGGAAACTCCCTGGCTTCCGGCGCAAGTTCCCGGAATCGCTCGATCTGAAAGCGAGAGAGGGCATCGGCTATGCCATTGTCAATACCGGGTACATGACGTGCTGTGAACATTATGTTGTTCCTAAGGCAGGCTACTACCATGGTACGCACTAGACTCATAACACGGGGGGAGCGTGATGTCTGCGT
The DNA here is from genome assembly GCA_003113815.1 of Sphenodon punctatus. Classification (NCBI taxonomy): domain Eukaryota; kingdom Metazoa; phylum Chordata; class Lepidosauria; order Sphenodontia; family Sphenodontidae; genus Sphenodon; species Sphenodon punctatus. Next base: position 657,465 of record QEPC01015444.1, on the reverse strand, counting down.
GTTTATTATATGTACCACCGCCATATTGTCGCACCAGAACAATATGGTGTGATTAGCGAATTGCTCAGCCCACAGCAATACTGCTATGACTATGGGGAACAATTCTAAAAACGTTAGATCTTTTGTCAGTCCCGTTTCATGCCAACTAGGTGGCCAAGGCTCCGCACACCACTGAGTCTGAAAGTAAACTCCAAAGCCTGCTCCCCCTGCTGCATCAGAGTGCACCTGCAGGTCACTACGCAACAGCCACTTGCTACGCCAAAAACTCACTCCATTGTATTCCTTCAGGAATTCAAGCCAGGATCGCAGGTCAGCCTTCATTTCTTTATTTACCCTAATTCTATAGTGGGGTTGGAGGTCGCCCCTCAGTTTGCCATATAGCCTGGTTAAAAACGCTCTGCCAGGTGCAACCACCCGGCAAGCGAAGTTAAGGCTGCCTACTAATGATTGCAGGGTTTTTACTGTGATCTTCTGCGCCAATATGCATTCCTCGATCTTAGCCTTTAACGTATCCAACTTGTCCTGTGGGAGCCTGGACCATTTCTTTACAGTGTCCAATTCTATGCCAAGGTAAGTTAAGGTTGTGGATGGTCCCTCCGTCTTCTCCGGGGCAAGTGGGATCCCTAATTCAGTGGCCATCTCCTGGAACAGCCCCAGAGCAAACGCGCATTCGTCTGTCCCCGGCGGGGCTATTATCAGGAAATCATCGAGGTATTTTGTTACTTCTCCCCCTTTCCATCGCTGTTTAAAGATCCACTCTACCAGGGAACTGAATCGTTCAAATGCCGAACAGGAGATGGAGCATCCCATTGGCATAGCTCGATCAAAATAATAATGTCCCCCGAAGTGAAATCCCAACAGGTGGAAGCTATCAGGGTGCACTGGTAGCAAGCGGAATGCTGATTTGACATCGCACTTCGCCAGCAGTGCCCCGGGTCCCATGTTCCGGGCTTTTTCTACCGCCGTGTCAAACGACGCATACCTCACTGTAGCCAATTCTTTCGGTATGGCGTCGTTCACTGAGGCGCCGTGAGGGTAAGACAGGTGATGAATCAACCTAAACTCACCGTGGGCTTTCTTTGGGACTATGCCCAGGGGTGACAGTACTAAGTTTTGGATGGGTGGTTGTTGGAATGGACCAGCTACTCTGCCTTCAGACACCTCTTTATCAATCTTTTCCTTAACTAATTCCTCGTGCCCATTTATGGACTTTAGGTTCCTAACTTTTTGGGGGCACTCAACTGGGCCGGCAGGAATGTGGAAACCGTTTTTAAAACCTTTAACTACATATTCTACTTCTTCCTTAACCGGGTGCATGCTGAGGGCTCTTTTTAGTAACTCAATTCGGATTGGCGTCGGCCCCCTTTTGGATGCGGGTCCCCGGAGGGCCACCTTGCCCTCCTTTTCCCTGGCCCGCACCACCGCCGAATCGGCCTCGCCCACCCTTCTGACGGGGTCGGTAGCACGTGCTCTCAGGGTGTCCCCCCCCACAGCTGGAGCACGCATGCCGAAACCGACACTGGGATCTGTTGCACCTGCCTGTGGAGTTATACTCCCAACACGTGCCGGGACCGCCCTGACCTCTTTTTCGTGTCTCCCCGCGGTATGGCTCATTGGCGGGAGCCACCCCTCCCTTGTATAATGGGTGCCCGCTATCAGACCGGGGAGCCCTGGTTGCGTCCACCATGCTCTCCAGCCAGATGTCTGGCGCATGGGCGTCCCATCGGAGGCCCGGGGTGTTCGCTGCCCTATGACGAAACGCTTCGTCATAACGCAGCCACGCGCCAGGGGGACCTGTGCCATGGGCCCGACGGACAATGTCAGCGTATTTATGTAATTCTAGTCCCCGCCCTGGGTCTGCCTGCATTATGACCCCCATGTAGACCGCGAAAGCGGAAGTCCAATTGGCCCAGTTTCTATCCGCTTTTGGGCGCTTAAATTTTTCTTTCTCTTTCTCATCTTCCGCTTCAGTGTGGTCCACTACGGGGTCGCTGAATAACAATGCAAATATATCCACATATTCACCCCGCCAAATTTTGTCTTTGGTCGCGGGGGTTAAATGGCTGCCAAATGGGGCCGCCACATCAGCGATTACCCCGCCCGGTGGGCGTATGATTGTTGCTGACACCGCCCCCACTGGTGTGGTGGCCAGGGGTACCCGCACCTGGGAAAAGGGAGCTGTTTCCTGGCTAGTGATTGGCTCTGCACTGCTGCCGTTATGGGGGGCTGCTGTACCCGATTGCCCTACGGGCAAACCAACTGGTAACACCCAGGCCCACATACCCTCGATCTGTAGAAGGCGGGGGGCTGCCGCCTGCTGCCCCTGTTCTAGGACCCTACCTGGTGCTGTGCCGACTGGGCCACTACTCCCCCTCTGCCCAGGCCTGTTGAGAGGCCTGACGGCCCCTCCGCCATGAAGTGTGCTGCTTGGCCCCGCCCCCATGGGGGGGTCATCATAGCTGGTTAAAACCGTTGTCCCCCACCCCCCGCGGTTGGCCAACTCACCCTGGAACGTCGGCTGGGGTTGGCTGCTCGGCCCGGAGGCTTCATGGGGCCGCCCTCCATGCTGGCCCCTGGGCTCCCTTTGGAGGGCTACTTCAATCGCCTGCAGGCGCTGTAATATGTCTTGCTCCCCCCCTTGTTGCTGCTCGTCGCGTCTCCGGCGGGCCGGTGGGGGTCCTTCGCCTGCCAAAAAAGCGCATCTCGGGGGCGCTCGTGCCCCCCCATATCATATGGTGTAACTGTCGGTGCCCCCAATGCTGCCGTACCGCTGGCCTGGTGCCGCTGGTAACGTGCCAGCCCTGGTACACCAAAGGGGTCCCATGTATCGGGGGGGCAAACCAACTGGGTACCGTGCGTCCCATAATTATATCCCCCCCCCGATGGTTTCGTCCTGTTCTGGTGAACCCCATGATGTGCTCGGATTTTGCCCCCCATCTAGTGGGGTAAGTTGTTGCACCAGCGACCTTAGCCCAGGGGGGGGTTGAACTGTCCCCCCCCCTAGCCTGGCTAACCTGGGTCTGGCTCATCCCTACATAATCCCCTCGTGATGGACCCGGTTCGTCCCTGTATCGCACCGGGGGGGTTATGGTTCTAGTACCCCTTCTGGGGCCCTCAATTGGGGGTTGAAATGCCGCTGGATCTGCTTCTGGGGCCGGCTGGGTTTCTCTCCCCCCAACTAGAACGTTTAAGCCCTCCTCTTCTATATCCCTTGTATTGGGCTGGGGGCCCAGAGGGGTGGGGGGTGGAGAGCCTGAGGCCCGCCTCTGTAGCAAGGCCTCACAAGCTGCCAGCCGCTCCAATAGTTCCTGCCGGGTTGGAGCCCCAATCCCGTCCTCCCTCTCTCCCCGCTCCGGGCTGCCCCCACTCCGTGACTGGGTCCCCGTTTGCGGGGGTCGCTTTTTTGGGGCCGCCTTCTTTTTAGTGCGGCCCATTGCTCCGTAACTCCTACCGCTCCCGGCTTCTTCAGTCCACGTGGTGCTGTCTCCCAGCAGCAAGCGACCTTGCTGCTGCCTTCTGGCACCCGACAAACAGACTGAGGCTTATCCTCGCGGCCCCGCCCTCCCTACAAAGGGCGGGAACCGCTCGACATTCCAGGCGCGGCGCCACTGCGCACGCGCCACCACGGGTTGCCATAGCAACCGGCCCGTTGGCCCGCTCACGCTGCTCTAGCAGCCATCTTGCCTCGCCGCATCCCCGAGGGGGGGCGCGGCAATTGCCCCGTCGCCGGGATTACCCGCAGCGAAGGAGACTTTGTTGAGTTACAAGGGCAGGAGAGTGATCCTAAAGGATAAAGTGGTACAAGGAGAAGCATCAGTGAGCATTACAATCAATGGGGTGAGGAGTTAGGGAAAGTCTGTTGCAAGAAGTCGGTTTCTTGAAGAATTCAAAAGTCAGGAGGGAGCAGATTATGTATGTTTAACTTGGAGTTTTCTCTCTCCTAATAACTCTACTTTCTCTGCAAACTTAGTAGCACTTGCTGGTATGTGAGGCAGCATATCAGTATGCTATTTTATAGGGAGAGGGACGTCCGGTTTATTGTAATATTGAATGGATCATACTGGTCTGTACAAAATCTGAGTCACGCTTTCATGTGTTTCCTTTTGTTACATATTACGTTTTGATCTATTCCTGTGCAGAATGATATGTCCAGAAGGAATGTGCAATCATAGTTCACCCTGTGTGATGGTTACCCTGCCCTCTGCAAAGAAATAGCCAGCCTGCTGTTTTCCTGCCCTTAGGGAAATGCTGTTCCATCTATATAAAGGTTGCTTAAGTTTACAAGACAAATATAGTGAGCATTTCTCTGAAGGCTAAGGACTAGATCCATGTCTCTTAACCTGCCAAGACTTCAACATGGGGTACAAACACTCAAAACAAGGGACACAATAATTACTCAGGAATGAGACACACATGTGGGATTCCATCATTTACTGTAACTACAACCTCAGGCCATTATTACTGAGATAAGTAACTTTTAGCAAAAAAATAGTGCAAGGTCATAAAATCTGTGTGGAATAATGCTATAGGATTCAGATGAATGACGACTCTCAAAATGAAGGACATTTCAGAGGCAGGGAAATGCCAGTGCTGTTTCATGCACAGTGTGCCGTGCGATAAGGAAGAGACAGGATGTTATCAAACACAACCAAACTCTTTATTTAACTAAGCTTAATCCATGAGGCTGCGCCTAGCTCATGCACACTCTCCTTCACCAACTGTGGTGTGTTCCCTCTAAACAGTCCCCCACCCTCCATGCAACTCCAGCCCCAACCTGCAGGTTCTTGCAGGTTGTTACATCTTTCCCTTTAACAAAGAAAGGAAAGAAAGGAAAAGGAAAAAAGTTGTTTTCTTGCTGTTGGACGTCACGGTTTACTTGCCGGGGTCAGAGGTTGCAAGCACATAGCCCACCGTGGAAGCATGACCTTTACTGCCAGCTATCTGTAGTGTCCTAGGCCCTTTAAGTTTCATAGTCGGTTAAATATGCGGGTCGCTGGACCAGCCGTCCGCTTCTTGTCTGAGTTACAGCTCCGGGTGCAGGACTTCTTTCTGCCCCGACATGACTCTCCTTTAGTGGACTTAAATCTCTGCAGCTGTTTCTATCGGTAGTATTCCTGCTCATTTCTGATGGCTCTCCTTCCTCTGGCCAACTGGGAATTGAGGCATGATCCAAATCCTCCTGGTAAGGATCTCTTTGCTCTGTGCCTGCTGGCTCCCTTCTGCTGCTCCGCAGTTGTCTATGATTTCATCTTAATCTCTGCCCTGCATCTGTAATTTCCTCATATGATCTTAGTCCTGCTTCCGCTTGTACTGTAGCCTTTTGCCATTCCTTTGTGTGGCTGTGGGGATGGTTGGACTCATACCTCCTTCCCTGTTCGAAGGGGCCTGAGGTCCTTGGCTCCTCTGTTGTAGTATGTTGTCTGTCTGATTTGGCGTTCTTGAATTTATTTCTGTGTAGCCTCTACCCCACTGGGGTGCAGCAGGCTCTCTCTCCTAGGGAGTAGTGTCCTTGATCTTCAGCCCATCAGTGCTGGGCTGCTATTGAGTTCTTGGGTGGGGGTATTGTGATGGTTGAGCAGAGCCAGGTAAGGATCCTGGCCTGTCTTTGCCTTGAGCATCAGTTTCTTGGCCATCTTGAATGTGGACTCTGCCTTCCCATTGCTTTGTGGGTACCCGGGGGACGAAGTCTTGTGTTCAAATTCCTATTTCTTGCTAAAATGTTTGACTTCGTCTGCTGTATATTGTGACCCATTGTCTGAGCTCAAGATGTTGTGTATCCTGTGCCTTGCAAAGTGTGCCTTCAGTTTCCTGATTATGGTTCTTGCTTGCATGTCCTCCAGGTAGTCTACTTCGCAGAAGTTGGAGTAATTGTCTACTGTCATCATGTAGTTCCTGTCATTGAGTGTGAACAGGTCAGTGCTCACCTTTTCCCATGGTCGTGCTGGGGCATCATGGGGCTGTAGAGTTTCCTTTTGTTGTCTGTCTCCATATTCCTTACACACCTCACACTGCTCCATGTATGCGCTCATCTGAGAGTTCATACCTGGCCAATAGATGCACTCCTGAGCTCGTCTTAGGCATGCCTCGATCCCCAGGTGTGAAGCATGTATACTTTCCATGATGTCCCATCTTATTTCTGCTGGGATTACAGTTCTGTCTCCTTTGAACAAGATCCCATCTTGCATGCATAGTTTATCCCTCACTGGTCAATATGGGGTAACTTCCTTGGATAATTGACCCTTGTGGTCTGGCCAACCCTGGAGTACAGTGAGTTCACATCACTGCTTGTAGACTCTCATCTCATTCTGTACTTTCTTGTATTGCCTGAAGACTCCTCTTGGAGATAGGGAGGTATTGTAGCAGGTTGATAGACTGTATCTCCTGTTCCACAGAGCCACACAGATTATACTTGGGGAAATATGCCCGGCTAAGCGTATCTGCCATTAGCAGTGACTTGCCTGGACAATATTGTATGCTCACATCATAGTGTTGGAGTCTCATTAACATGTATTATAGTCTCTTGGGTGCACTCAGGAGTGGCTTCCTCATTATACTTTCTAATGGTTTGTGGTCTGATTGCACCTCCACTTTTTGTCCAAAGGTGAACTGGTGGAAGCGTTCTGTTCCAAACAGCACTGCAAGGAGTTCCTTTTCGATCTGAGCATATCCTCACTCTGTGTCCGGCAGGGCTCTGCTAGCAAAGGCTATGGGCTGCTGGTTTTGCATTAGTACTGTACCTAGGCCTCCTTCGGAGGCATCACATTGGAGTTATAGTACTTTAAGACTGGTGGCTCACTGACCAGCTTCTTCACTCTTTCAAATGCCTGTTCCTGATTTTCTGACCAGTCCCACATTGCATCCTTGTGAGTTAGCGGTCATAGAGGTTCACAAGCTTCTAATAGGTGTGCGCAAAATCTGACTAGATAGGTGGCCATTCCTATAAACCATTGAAAACCCTTCACATCTTCTGGTCTGGGCATTTCCATGATTGCTCTCACTTTTTCAGGGTTTGGCTGGAGCCCTTCTGATGTCAGAAGGTGTTCCATGTAGGGAACTGTAGTTCTCCTCAACTTTAGCGTTTCCTTATTCAGTTTAATGTTTTTTCTCTGCACCTATTTAGGAGTTGCCTCATCTTAATATCGTGATCCTGGTTAGCTTCTTCCTCATTATCACCTACGATCAGGATGTCATATGCCACCTGACGACACTCAACTCTATCTCTCCACCCCCTCTCTCTCCCCTTCTGTCCAAGCTCGCCTCATCAACTGTCTCTCTGATATCTCCGCCTGGATGTCCCAACGCCAACTCAAGCTCAACATGGCTAAGACTGAACTCCTTATCTTTCCTCTCTTCCCTTCCTCCCCCTCTTCTCTATCCATCCTTATTGATGGTGTCACCATCTGTCCTGTTCCCCAAGCCCATAGCTTGGGATTCGTCTTCAATACTCACCTCTCCTTTAAACCTTACATTGACTCTGTTGCCAAGTCCTGTTGTTTTGTCCTCTATAACATTGCTCGGATTTGCCCCTTTGTCTCTGTCTCCTCAGCCAAAACCCTTCTTCATGCTATGGTTATCTCCCGCCTTGACTACTGCAACCTCCTCCTTGCTGTCCGTCGCTTCGACCATGTGCAGCCTCTCCTCTTCTTATTTCACTGGCTTCCCTTTCCCCAACGCATCCTTCACAAACTCCTAGTACTTACTTACAAAGTTCACAGCCTGGCTCTCCCTTACCTCAGCCAGTATCTCCTTACTTATCTCCTTATCTCCTTGCACACACTCTCCACTCCTCCTCTATCCCCTCTCTTGCTCTCCCTTGTCTCCCCTGCTCCCCTAACCGCCTTTGCCCCTTCTCCCTTGCTGCCCCCTATGCCTGGAACTCCCTCCCTGTTGACATCCGCCTTGCCCCCTCCCTCCGCTCCTTCAAATCCCTCCTCAAAACCCACCTCTTCCTCGCCGCCTTTCCCGATGCTTGCTAGAACTTTCCTCTCAACATTTACAGTCTACCCTCCCCCTGACTGCAACCAAGCCAAACACGTGCACCTGAGACTTTGCATCCGCTTGAATGTTTTATCCCTTGTCTCTCCCTATGTCTCCTCTCCTTGTCTCCCCACTCCGAGTCTTTTAGATTGTAAGCCATAGGCAGGGACCGCGTCCGTCTCATTGTTCTGTAGAGTGCCAGGTTCACAGCTGGCACTATACAAGTGTTAATAATAATAATAATAATAATAAATAATTAATAGTAACATGCCAAAATCCATTTTTTAAATCACACACAGTGAACACTTTTGCCCAGGACAGGTCAGGTAATATGTCTTCAATAGTGGACAATGGGTAGTGGCTTCTCTTTAGTGCATGGTTAAGTGGCTTTGGATCTGTGCAGATCCTCAGTTTTCCCATTGGTTTTCTTACTACCACCAGGCTGCTGATCCACTCAGTGCTAACTTCCACTGGGGCAATAATGCCTTTTGTTTCCAGGCTTGCTAGTTCCTTCTTCGGTGGTTCTACCAAGGTCAGAGGGATTCTGCGTTTGGGCAATCTAACAGGCTGTACCTGGTGGTCTATCTCCAATTTTAGCTTGCCTTCCAGATGTCCATCTCCTTGAAACACATCTTTATAGTCTGTTAAGATGTCAGACAGCAACCATGGCAGCTTTTCTCTCTCTGGTCTTACATGTAGAATATTGTGATGCTGAACGGAGATCAGTTCCATATCTTGCAATGCTCTACTGCCAAAGAGTGGCTGGTAGTCTTCCTCATCAACCACTATGAATTCTAGGCAATAGCGTTTTTTATTCTTTGGATTTTTTATGGACAGCTTGCACTTGCCCAATGTTTTCAGAAATGTTTTGTTGTACATCACCAGCACCTCATTGCATTCGTTCAATGCGGTATTGCTGCTTAACAGTTTTGCAGGAATTACATTGCAGCTAGCCCCACAATCTAGCTGAAATGTAACTGGTCTCTCGTCCAGTAACATATGGTAATTTTAGATGTGACGGGCCCGGAGGCCCACCACGTTCAATCACGGACCAGGACCCATTTTGGATCCTGGTCAGGAATCAGTCCGGCTGTCCTTCAGATGTGCCGGCCTGATTCTGGAGGGGGATCGGGGAGGGGGTGGGGCTGCATGGTGTGATGTGCGGCCACACAACCCTGCCCCCCCGTGCTCCCCCAGCCGCCCGCCCTCTGGGAGACGGGAAAGGGCAGCGGCCAATCCGGCCACTGCACCCGATCCTGTCCCATGGTCAGGGCCACGATCCAGATGGACTGCAGGTAATAGATGTTACCTGTGGCCCATCCCAGATCGTGGCCAATCCAACCACAGTTGGGGCCTGATTCCACCCCGCTTCCACACCTCCAGGTGGCCGGAGGTCCGGAAGCATGGTCAATGTGATTTCTGTCAGGTATTCACTGGGGTGAACATCTGGCGAAAATCCCTTTAGACGTTACGGTACGAACCGCCACCATAGGGATTCACTGTGGGTGACTGTGGTATCGTAACGTCTGAAATTACCCATAGTTGCATATATGGAAGTTGAATGTGTGGTAGTTTTCTTTTGCAGCACATGCATGCTTAGTGTGCTGGGATCTGCTAGTGTAACGGAGAGGATTTCCTCTTCCCCAGAAATTTCAGCATCCTCCATCACTGCATGTACTCTTGCAGGCCTCCTCCCAGGGTGGGAGCTGCGACACTGAGACACAAAGTGATTCAGTCTCCCACATCCCTGGCACCTTTGCCCACCCAACCTGCAGGTTCCTGCAAGTTGTTACAAGTGCCACCATAGTTCAAGTATGTACACATGTGTTGTGGTTTCCTAAGGGGGAAGAATTTTATTTTTCTTACACTTACTTTGTTTGCCAAAAGATCCCTGCAGGTAAGTCAGAGTTGCAGTGACTTTGCAATATTTTTTGTTTGCTTATATTGTTGTACGAAAGGATAAAGTCTTACTGTGCCATGGCATTGCTTGATGGAAATGGCTCTTTTGAATAGCTTGCCTGCTGCTTGGTCACTTGAATGACTATGGCTTCTGAAGGAAAAGTCATGCCTTAACTTTTGATTTATATCTGTTGTTTTAAGGGATGTCCTGGGGTTAGAATCTATTTTAAAATGGTGAAATACTCCTACATTCTCTGTGATTAAAGAGAGAGTCAGTAATACTGAAAGGAGTATTTTTCCAAAGCACAAATGTGGCAGCACCTAAGCCCCATGCACTTTTATTTGATTTGGCATTTTGGCTTCATTTGAATGTAGTGTTAAATCAAAATGTCAATTCTAAATCAAAGTTTCAAAATGTTTCCACCAAAAACATAAAAATCATCTAGATATTTCTGAATCAAAACTTTTCAGCATTTTTTTCTTTAACAAATATTGATTTTTTTCCCCTCACATTTTTAAATGAAACAAATGCAAAAATATAATTTTTGTCCTACACATTGTTTTCTTTAAAAATTACTTCACAAGATAGAACCATAAAATGTTTGGATTATGAAGGGATCTCAAGGGCTACCTAGTCCAATGCCCTGCTCCAAGGCAGAATTTATTTGACTTACGGTTATATATTTTACGCAGATTTATTAGTATTTTTCTGTTTATTATTTATATCAATTAATTAAATTGCAAGCATATGTGCATATAATCACAAGGATTTACATATATCTCTAAAGGTCTAGATTACATAAAGAAGGAAACTTCTAAATGTGCATGCTACTTCCCATAATGGTCTGACTGTTCAATACAAAATATATATAAATCTTTTAAAGACAAACAGCTCCATCATCAGATCTGTTAAGTGTTGTCATGTGCTCCACTGAAACAAATAGGTCTCATTACATATAGGTAATAAGGGTTATTGCCAGTACTAAATGGCTTGAGGATGACTCTGGCAAGGGAGCACAAACAAAGCTCCAAGAAAATAAGACAGAAGAACAATACAAAATAGTTATGCAAATATCTGAGAAAAGCAAAATTACTTTAGTACAAAAAGAAGATGGACATGGGATACAGAGCACTGATTGCAGCATTTTCTTCAATGAATTTTGCTGCATGCCTCTTAAGGCACATTTAAAGATTTTTTCTTTGTGTCTCTTGTCTTTCCCCTGCCCAGCATGATACCTGTCAACAGTTAAAAGCCTTCAGTATGTGGAATGAAAAGCTGGGGAAAAGACCACACTGAAGCAAACTGCCTAGCTGGAAGCTTCTCCTTGCAACAAAGCTCTGGAGTTCTTGAAAGCACGGAGCAGCTGGTTGCTGCAGCATATGATAGTGCCAACATAGTGCAAGCAGTAGATGCCAATGGTCCACAAACCTCTTAAGCTGTACGGCCCTTAAGTTTACAATTAGAGACTGTGTATCATCCAGTTAAAATATGAATAAATCTAATCCTCAGCTATTCATCTGAACCAAAGTTTTTTTTTAAAACTCTAAAAATTCAAATATGGTGCCATTTTCTTTCACACTCCAGTTATTCCTCCATTACCATGTTCTCTCTCAGTTCTTTCGAGTAACCCATATGTATTCCTGCTCCCCACAGTGCATTTATTCATTCATTGTGACTTCTCACGGTAACTTTCTGGAACAGGACAGTTAACTCTGGCGCTGTAAGTCTTTTCTGGATCCAATCCACACAAACTGTAGCGATTCCATCGCCAAATGCTTCTATATCTAGGTGACCAGATTTTGAAAACCTCAGTATGGGATACTTATTCCTGGCCCCCTGCTATCACATTTGCATAAATATGCATACATTAACATAAACTAACTTAAGTAAATTGTGCATTTTGTGGAAAAAGAGATTTTGTGGTTAAGAGTGTGTCACTGTGTTTCCCAGAAAGAGGCAATAAGTGACTCTTATGTTGGCTCAAGGCCAATACAGGACAGCATATTCCAGTATCTTTCACAGCTAAGCAAATTGGCCACAGCTATGATTAAGAGACTGGAATGTGGCACCCCCAATTGCAAAATAAATTTCGTGCCATGGAAATAAAACCAGCTCCACCAGCAGAAAGTTGTTAACTAATTGGACTGAGCATCCGAGGCTAAATTTGTTGATATAAGAGGGAAACAAAACACAGGTGTCTTTCCCATTCAGTTAGTTTTTCTCGTTGGACATGGGTCTGTTTCCTGGACTTAGAGCCCACATTTGCAAATGAGATTTCTTCTTTTCCTCCTCTATTTGGATTTAGATGTTGAAACCAAGGAGTAGGGGAGATCACAACCTGGGCAGATAAGGGAAAACCTAGTTCCATGTTCACATGTTGTTTGTGTAACTATTATTCTCTTTCCTAGTTATCAAATATTATCATATGTTCTTATAGGTTGCTGTTTATTTAGCATGGTATTTTACTATAATCATACTAGCTTCCATTTATTCAAATAGTGATTTATTTGTTAGTCAAGACTTTAACTTCAAGATTGGTTTGATTATTTCTCAAATGAAAGGTAGATTAAGTTCTTAAAACCTATTGTGAGATATAAAACAAGCCTAATCACCATTTAAAATAACCCAATGCCTAATTTTGACACTACTCTGGGATTTGTATTTTTTTTCTAAAAGCAAACAAGATCTAGTATTTGCTTAAATTGACAGCAGGAGAGAAAATCTGTTTTCTTCCTCTCCTAGAGCAAACCCCCAGCTCCAGGCTTGTAGTGACAGCAGAAGAACCTGATTCCTGTTACTTCCTCTGTCACGGTGCAAGTCCCAAGTTTGGGCTTGTTCTGACAGGGAAAGAGCCAGGATCTGCTGCCTCCACTGTCAGTGCAAGCAGATCCTAGATTCCACAGAAAGGGAATTCTAGGAAGACTTTAAGTCTACCTTATCCAAGCTCATTCTCACATGTCTGAGGTTTGATGAAAGTGACCAGGAGAAGACAAGCCTGATCTTTATTGTTAATTATTATGTATAGATCACCAACAATGTACCTGGCCCTGTACAATCATAATTGGAGATGTGTCCCTGATCCCAGGGACTTACAGTCTATGGGTAATTTCAGACTTGCTGCGGCAGCTCCCTGCCACGGCACGGAAGAGTGACATCACTGCCCTCTGGAATCGCACCAGATGATCAACAGACATGCTGGTGGATTCCGGAGGGTTATGGGGGTGGGGCGGGGCCACGGGGCGCAGGGGTGTATCTAGAACAGGGGTGTATCTAGGTTAGAATGGGCCCAGGTGCAAGACTCCAAGCCCATCACAAAGTGGAACAGAGAACTACTTCTGGGGGGCAGGGTATCCCCTGGATGGGTTTCCTTGTTCCGTACTACACAGTTGTCAGATGGTAAACATGGCATTATGGCACAGCATTGTTATTTCTTCCTGTGTGATACAAAGATACTAGATAGCTCTTCAGAGCAGCTCTAGTACTACATTTTTACATTACACACGAGATTACAATATGCACTGCAGTGTCACACCGACCTCCACACAACAGGTTTTATTGATGTGCACCAGAGACCCATGTCGTTATTCATTTTTGGTTTTCGTTTTCATTATTTAAATCTTTTGTTTTCATAAATATCAAAATTTTGTTTTGGTTTTTGCTTTTGTTTTTTATTTCCATTGGTTTCAATGGAAAAAATAATTTCAGCTGTACCTTTTATGCTTTTCATTATATTTGGATGAGACTTGGAGGGATTCTATCTCCAATGGAAGGCACTAAGTGTACCAAATTTCAGAAAGAGTGGATAAAGGAATCCAATTTTATAAGCATTTGAATTATGTTGTTTTGCAAACATTTGCACATACATTCCTGGCTGTAACAACTTTGTCTCCCATCTAATGTAGATAAAACTTGGCAAGTTTATACCCCTCCTCAAGTGTATTACATATGTCTACTTTCAGAAGGGTTGGATAAGGGGTCCTGGTGGTAAAAGCGATTAACTTATAAATGTATGTCTTTGTAGTCTAACCAGTGTACATGGAATTTGGCAGGCCTATATCTCACACCTTCAGGATCATCTCTGCCAAATATCAGAAAGACATGATAAAGGGTCCCAGTTTTATATGCCTGCACAGCATATGCAGAGAATGAGCCTATGTCCGGGATTTGCTTACATGTCACGGTGGTATAAAGTCGGTTTGTGATGCCAATTGGCCAGCAGAAATGTCAACCAAATATTCTCATTCTGTGCTGTGACCACAGAAAATTCTCCCCCCCACACACACTTGTTACTGGGAAGTTGGACGCATCTGTTTAGGAAAGAGCCAAATAGAGATTATGTTATGTCCTCTGCCACAGTGCTGCAGGATGTGTTTGTGATGATAATTGGCCAGCCTGGATGTGTAAATTGTGGGTATTTTCAGACGTTACGAGATCACGCTCAACCACAGTCAATTCCCTGTGGTGGGGAATGCCCTCGTAATGTTTGTTGGGGAACCAGAAGTTCCCCCCCAGATGTTAACCATGCTCAATCCCCGCCGGGAATCTCATTCACCACGCGATCGGCGGGGCTGGCGCCAATCGCATGGTGAATGAGATTCCTAGTGGGGATGAAGGGGCCCATCACGTCTGGATGGTGATCATGGCACGGAATCCCTGCCGGGATTCCGGGCCATGGTCATTTCGGGTGGGCGCTGCAACCACATTGGCCGCAGCGCCCACCCGTCTCCCCAGAGGGCGGGCGGTGGGGGAGCATGGTGGGGCGGGGGCATGTGGCCACACGTTGCACTGCACGGCACCTCCCACTCCCCAGTTCCCCACCGGGATCCCCTGGCACATCTGTTGGCCGTGCCAGAGTGATCCCGGCGGGGAATCATTTGGGTGATTCCGGGATGGGGCGAATGCTGCCCCGTCTCATCTGAAATCACCCCATGTCTCCTGATTGCTGGGATTCTATCCCCAAAGTCCCAGTTATGTCCCTTCGGTCCCTGCCTCGGGGACACCCCCTATGCCCGCCTTGAAGCCACCACCCATTGGTCCTATGAAGCTGAAAGCATTCAGCAATTGGCCAGTTAATGTGTCTGTCAGTCTGTTGGGTTGATCCCCATTATCCCTCCTACATCCTCCCTCCCCCTGCCAAGCCACGTGCCTGCCTCTGACTGGCACTGCACGAGCTGCTATTTATCTGAATAATAGTCTTCAAGGGGACAACTTAAATTGCTTATAAAATTGGGAATCTTTATCAAATTGTCCTATTTGTGGCAGAGATAACAGGAAAGGTGTGGGATACATTCCTGCCAAATGTCTTGTAAACAGGATGGAATATAAAAAAGTTGCAGCCGGAAATGCATTTTCAACTAACGGCTCATAACATCAGGACCCTTTATCTAATCTTTCTGAAATTAGGCAGAATTGGTAATCTTGGGAAGGGACATAATATTTCCAGGTTTCATGCAAATCAGATGGAAGATAAAGAAGTTGTAGCCAGGAATGTGTATGGAGCTTTTCTTAAAATCACAATATTCAATTGCTTATAAAAATGCTTTCCTTTCTCCAAACTGTCCAAATTTTAGTACATTTAGCACCCTCTTTTCGGGGGTACAATCTCCCCAAGGTTCATCAGAAAAGAATAAGAAACAAAAAAGATATAGCCAGAAATGCGTTTTTCAGTTTCCCCCCATTATTTTGAAAACAAAAATTCATTTTTGTTTGTTTTTTGTTATTATTTGTCATTTTCATTATTACAAAAACAAAAAAGAATGTAATTTTTTGTTTTTGTTGTCATAATAACAAAAACAAATTGTGCACCCCTATTTTGTGGACTGGCTCTACCCAGGATAACTTATATTGCACATACTGGCTCTGGTGCCTAAGCAGAGTGTACTTCATGCTGGCGTAGTGCTACACATTCTATGATCTCAGGGCCATATCACAAATTTCACCTGAGGGGTCTTCAACTGTATAGCAGGGAACAAGGAAATCCATCCATTGGGTTCCTTGCTCCCCCTCCCCCCCAGGAGTAGTTCTTGGTTCCCTTTTGTGATGGTATTGGAGTCTTTCAGTGTCCCCCCACCCCCTGCCTAGTTGTGACTCGGTTTCCCCACTCCCTCAACCCCCACTATCTCTTCTCAACATTTGCTTCCCTTCTTAAGCCTCCCTGTCCTCTCCCTTTCCTCTCTCTCTGTACAGGATCATCTCTCTTTTTTCATCAAGAAGATTGATAAACTGCCCCTTGCTATTGCTTATCAGTAGAGCTGAAACTTGGTCCTCAGAGAACTTAGGAGTCCACTGGGGATTCCGGTTCTGAATTTCTGAAGTCCAAATTTCTGAAGTACCAATGCTGGTCCCTGGAAAAATTCAGAAGCCTCCGTTGAGAGCTGGTGCCATTGCGTGTGTGACTGGAGTGATCTAGACGGTTGACCTCCTAGCTTGTCCCAGCTAGGAAATGCAACTTAGTGCCATATTTAGTAGGAGGGGGGTATGGGAGGGGACTGTCGAGTGATGGACAAGCCAGATAGCAAGTTCTGATTGGCTGGGAGCGGCAAAATAATAGTGGCTGTACAGCCATTTTCCATTCTCTTTGGTGAATTTGGCTGTGTGCAGTACACTGCTGATCTGTAAGTAATTGACTTGAGGGTGGGGGAGGGGTGCCTGGCAAGGCATGGCCTGTCGATAGGGGCAATGGTGGGGGATGGGAGTTATTTCCGCCCCCCCCCCAGGTAAACCAGAGATGGGAATTCCCCAGTACAAATGGGAAATATCATGCGGCCCATGGCAAGTTTTTATGTGACTCCTTTCTAGTTGCTGGCCCTGGCCCTTGGATCCAATTCCTACCTCCAGCCACTAAAAAACGGAGCTCTTGGTAAGGGAGCAGAGATGAGGCCATACACACAAGGAGAGGGGACAGATTCATGATCTGGACCCTCCTTTTCTTGAGTGGCATCCCCTGTCCCCAACGTCTATGCGACCCTCGGAGCTTGTTCTGATTTTCAAAGTGGCCCCCAGGAGGGAAAAGGTTCCCCACCCCTGCTATATACATTAGTGATGAATGCTAAACACATTGCTGCTGGACATAGCTATGTTTCTAGCCAGTGATACTGGCCTTCCCCAGCAGCACATTTTACAATTCAGCAAACATTCCCATCATTGGAGTTATCCTGCAGGGGGTGAGTCTGTAGCAAGAAAGTAACCACAAACATAAACTACAAAAGCCCAATGAGTTTGTTAAAATTAATAAAGGGCGTGCTTTTTTCTGGCATTATCACTAAAGGAATCCTTTAGACATGCTGACCTGATTCCGCCTGGGGATCGGGGAGGGGGCGGGGCTGCGTGGCGTGATGTGATGTGTGGCTGGACAGCCCCGCCCATCCATGCTCCCCCACCCTCCTGTCCTCTGGCCACTGCACCTGATCCCGGACCATGGTTGGGACCACAGTCCGGGATGTGCCCAACACAACAGACATTACTTTTGGCCCATCCTGGAACGTGGCCAATCTAACCACGCTTTTGGACCTCCAGGCGGCTGGAGCTCTGAAAGCGTGGTGAATGTGATTCCCGCCAGGTATTCACTGGGGTGAACATCTGGCAGAAATCACAACAGATGTTACGGTACAAATGGTCACCACAGGGGATTCACTGTGGGTGACCGTGGTATTGTAATGTCTGAAATTACCCTCAGTCTGCATATAAGCAGCAATCACATTACACAAGGGTATGCAGATAATGCAAACATCTATATATCACATCATGATGTCCTTCAAGTTACAAAGCACATGTAATTTAATAAAGGAAGAGAAAAACTCAAACATCTCCATACTGCAGTCCAATCATAGTCATAGAAATCCTTCTAGAATGGAGAGGCTGATTGGTGAACTGAATTCCACTGTTGAGTTCTTAGCAAAAGTCTATTCATTAAAAGGCTATAAAGACTTCTCTTCTACCCAGATGAGTAGTTCTTATAAAGCTGCAGTTAAAAAGCTGAAACTAGAGGTGGAGTGCAAACCTTTCCAGCTGTAGGAGAAAATAATCTTCACAAAGAAATCTACTGGAATCGCATATAAAGCTGATCTTTAATCACAACTTATCCACACAAAATATTCTTCCCCCAAGTTGACGTAACTGCTCTTCACCAAAATGTTCACTAAAGTCACATACCATGCTAATCTCTAATCTTCTACCCTGTTGAAATCCTCCTCTCTCTAATTGAAATGAAGGAATATACCACAATATCTATACATTCTTGCTGAGTATAAGCCCAAAGCTTCTCCAAACATGTAGCCCCACTACAGTAGCAAAACCTAGTATCTCTAATGTAACAAAGAGAGAGATGACAGTAGAACAATCTTTTAAAAAATAACCTTTCCCCAATCATTACTTTCATTCAGTCCCAAAGGCATCAAAGTGTTCAGTCTCAAAATCCATCTGGTTTCCAGTTTAAAAAGTTTCTTCTCAGAAGTATGAGTATCAGTACAACAAAATGTAACATCATGGAAAGAGTAGTTAAATTCCTCAAAATGTTGTATGACTGGTTCTAGTATTAATTATTTTATTTTATTTTATTTATTATAAGCATTTATATAGCACCAGCGATGTACCTGGCTCTTTACAGGAAATAAGATAGACACAGTCCCTGCCCGAGAGCTTGCAATCTTTTAGCTTCTTACAACAAATATTGGATCTATGTTCAATGACTCTATCATTAACCTGTCTCTTAGTTTTCCCCACATAATTTAGTCCACAAGGGCACTGGATGATATAAATCACCATAGTTCTACGGTTATTAGATATAGGCAAGAAAACCTATATCTATAGTATCTCGGATTGGGAGATCTAAATTCATGATTCCTCATGTTTTAAATGACAAACATTACAACCCAAGCATCTATAATTGCCTAAAGTTCCTAAAGGTCGTGCTACAGTTATATCTAGTAAAATCACTGTGTACCACTGTGTTCTTCTATATATGAACATAGGAAGCTGTCCACATGTGGGTATACCTTTAATCAGAAACCAATTATTCAAAATAAATTGCTTAATGTGTGTAGCTGGATTATAGTCCCAAGTAATCACAATTTTCTCTTTATTTCTAGTCTGGACTATAGGTGAAAAAAGCTGGGCCCTCTTGGTATGTAATGCCCTAAAAATACCCTTTGTAATAGATCTCGAGAATAACCTCTCATGGACAAACTCTGAGTCAATAACTGAACTTGTTTTTTTGAATTTTACAATAGAGGAATTATTTCTTCTCAATCTCAAGTATTGTCCAACAGGAATATTTCTCCTGATACGCATAGGATGATAACTATTAGACCTTAAAATGGAGTTGACATCTGCCTTTTTCTTAAAAAGAGTGGTTTGAATTGAATTATTTATTAGCTCTAATTGAACATCTAGAAAGGAAATTATAGTTCTTCCGAATTCCAGTATGAATTTAATAGATGAATGCTGTTGGTTCAAATATTCATGAAACTGTATAAGTGTATGCTCATTCCCTTCCCAAATAAATTTTATTTTATTTATTTATTTCATAGCATTTTATGCCACACCTTCATGCACAACAGGAGCTCAGGGTGGCTAATAACATTTCCCCCCGCTATCATCTAAATATATCTTGAATAATTTTATATGTGACAAAAAGGGATTAACCCCTACTGATAAAATCACCCTCTCGTCAAAAGAAGACATAAACAAATTTGAAGTGTAGGAGCAAAACGACAGTCCATATCTGTATCACTAATCTGCAGACAGTAGGTTCTATCGAACCAGAAATAATTTTTTGCTGGTATAACCTCCATCAATCTAATTATAAATTGTGTGGGTGGTGTGTATAAATTCTTTCTTCTGTCCAAAGTCTGGTCTAATATAATCAAAGCTTCCTGCTGAGGAATATTGGTATATAAAGACTCGACATCCATTGTAACAAGCCACATCCTGGCCATATCCAACTGTAAATCCACAAAAAATGTTTGCTTTCCTTGTACTGGTGTGATAGTTTGTTCCCCCTGATCATACATGTTGACCCTGGTCCTGCAAGCTGCATTGTGCAAGAGACACCCCCTTAATTCGATGCTCGATGAGAGTACCTTGCGGGATCAGAGACAATGAAGGAAAAGTACTATTTATGCACAGGAAAAAAATCAACTGAAAGAGATGCATCTCAATCCACCGTTGCTGCCTCTTGCAATTTTTTTTTTTTTTTTTAAATCACAAGTCTCTAGCTATTAGGTTTTTCTTAAATCTCCAGTTTCTGGTCATTATATGAGAATCTCTGCATTAGTGTTCACAAAATTATAAGATTTTATTCCCTGTGGTTTTAGAAACATCATTCCATTACAGTGTGCGAAAAAGATGGCAACTACAAAGAGTTAACCCTTACTCTTTTTTTGAACTTGCAATTTTAGTGTGACCTGCCTGCTTAAGATTCTGAATGCTTGGGGTGGCAATACAGCGTAGTCTTAGGGTGCTTTCAGACATTACGTTTTTGGCATTCACCACAGTCAACCATGGCCAAACGTGAGGGGTGGTGAAAGAGCCGTTCACGTCTGTTTGTGCACATCCAGATGTTCACCACAGTCAAACGCGGCCCAGGGTGAAACTAACCACGCTTTGTGAGGTCGGGGCGGGAGGAGGTCCAGAAGTGTGGTGAATGTTCACCACGGCAGGGGTGAATAAAAAGTAACATCTGAAGGAAACCCCCCAGCTGCGGTGAAAGGAAGTGACCACGGGCCATGGTGATGGCATGCAGTGTCGCTGCCAGGCAACCAACAACAAGTGGGTCACGGAGGGAGATTTAAAGGGCAGGCAGCAGTAGGGGAACGTGGTGGAGAAGGCGATGGCGAGGAGGGAGACAGAAGACGAGTGGAGGATGGAGCAAGAGGGCAAGGAGGAGGAGGCGCAGCAGCTGCAGCAGCAGCAGCAACAGCAGGGGGAACCCCGGAAGAAGGTAGGGGGTGCAGCCGAGAGTGGGTGGGTCAGGGCTGGAGGGGGCATGGGAGAGGGGGAAGGAGGGAGGAACCGCAGCCCCCAGGAGCCTAACCAGCAGCCCCCATTCTACCCACAAACAGACCAGCAAGAGGGCACACGCCCCGGAGGAACCCGAGGCCAGAGGGAGTCAGGGACAGGCGGTGGGGGCCGTGGAGGAGGAGAAGGCAGCGAAGGGGCCGGCACCTAGGTGCCGGTACCATGGGGGGGGTGTCAGTGGGGGCTACAAGATACCCACAACCTCATCACTATCTGGGCAACACCTGAGACGCCGGGCGAGCTGGCGATCAACGCCCGGAATGAGCAGGTGTTCGCCCAGATAGCCATGGAGATGGGGGAGGCCAGATACGCCCACACACCCACACAGAGCCAGACAAAAATAAAAGAACTGAAAATGGGGTTCAAGGACATTATGGACAACAACCGGTGCTCAGGGCAGGCGACACGGTCCTCCCCCTACCTGGATGCGCTGAGCCGGGTGCTCCACCACAAGGGCTCCATTGTCGCCTGGCGCCCTGTAGGAGGAGGTGCCCGGGAGGAGCGACCCTCGGCTGAGCACCCCCCCCTGCAGCCAGAGAGCCCCGGAGGAGCTGCCAGGGACCTCGGGCATGTGTGCCTGGCACACACCCCAGCCCGACCGCCGGTGAGGGCACGCATGCCCCAGATGTCTTGGAGGAGGGTGAGGGTGAGGAGGAGACAGTTACCCTGCACCACACAGCATGCCGCCCCGAGGGCTGGGCAGACACCAGTCCTAGTGACCAACCAGCCTCCAAGGGAATGGACACGGGAGAAGCAGGTAGAGGCACTGCAGGGCACATGCAGGGACCATATGGGGAGGAGGCCACAGTGGGTGGGAGGGGATGGCAGCAACCCCCACCCCCTGGTCCCAGATGCTGGGAAGGGGCACGGGCAGAGGGAGATGCACAGGGGCCAGCGGTGCCCATCCCAGGGTGAGGGAGCGTCCCGAGCACAGGCACAGGTGGGGGGTCAGGGGAACAGCACCCCATATGCCTAACTGACCCCTCTATCACCCTACAGAGCCATACTGGGCATGGGAGGGCCATGGCTGGGGGCCTCTGATACCACCGGCCCAGAGGTTGCAGGAGCACTGAGCGCGGGTGCTCAGGCATCGGGAGGACCTCGCCCAGGAGCTGGTCACCACCAGCACGCAGCAGACAGAGGAGATGTGGGAGGCGGTCTGCCCATTTGAGGAGGGGACCACAAGGTCCCTGCAACAGGTGGAGGGAAGGGATCGGGTGCTGGTGGCGGAGATGCATAAGAACCGGCAGCAGATGAAGCTGGACATGGACCGCCAATTGGAGGCACTCCAGGCCTACTCGGACCGGCAGGGCCGCTGGTCCGAGGAGCTTGGCCTTAAGATGGACCACTCACTGGAGCAGGGCATGTCCCTCCTCCTGAAGACTGGGGCCTTGAGTGCTTTCATACTGGCGGCAGCCCTGTTGGGTGCCATGCCAGTGCCAGAACCCATGCCCCCTCCCCCCCGGCTGTACCACAGGCCCTGCCAGTGCCACAACCTCCGCCGCCCCAACAGCACCTGGGACTATGAATCCGGGGACCCGTGCCCCCACAGCTTGGATGCCAGCAGTCGGCCCACTGGGCCCCGATCCTGCCGCAGGTAGCGCAGGGGGTGGGGGCAGACAGGGGCCCACTGGGGGTAGTGGTCGGGGATCAGGGGCAGCGTCCCTGGCCCTTCAGGCTGACAGCACCGCCTCCTCCACCTCGGACGAGGGGGTCTCGGTAGCCTTGGCCATCCCTGCTGGCAGGGGACAGGGATGACCTAGGGGCAGCAGGGGAGGGGCAGGAGAGGACAGCATAGGGGATGGGGTTGGGAGGGGGCATCTGGGACCGCCGAGGGGGGGAGGGAGAAGGACATGGGGGCACACAGGTGTACCGGGGACTGGGGCGGGGAGAGGGGAGCACAATAAATGGTATTTGCACACCTAACAGTGCCTGAGTGCTTTCTTCCCTACAGGTGCATACCTCCCCATGGCCTCAGGGACATCCCGCCCCGGCCATGACTTGGTTGTGTGCCCCACCCCGAGGTACCAGCTACGGTATGACATTGGGGGTACCCTGAGCAGGCCCCCGTGGCTTGGGCCACTGCCCCTCCCTGTGCATGTGTGTGCAGTTGTTGCTATCTCCACAGGCAGGTGTGGATGCGTGGGGCTGTCCGGCCTTTCATGCTGGCAGCTGTGCGCTGCGTACTTCCTTTGCATTCCTCCACAGTGGCCCCATTGTTCCCATCCAGCCGTTATCTGTCAGCCTTGGCAGCCCTTGTTTGCCTGTCCAGGCCCCCGGCCCCACATCCCAGGTTGCCCCCACGGCCGCTGCAGCTCAGACCCTCCAGGAGCTGTACTATGGCGACTGCATCTCAGTCCGAGGTCCCACTCGGAGGCTCCGGGGGCTCTGTCTATGCCTGGACGGCCCACGAGATCCTGGTCCTGTGTGACCTGTGGCGTTTGCCCATCGTTCAGCACAGCCTGCGTTCCTTGCCCACCCGGCCGGTTGTCTATCGGTGCCTGAGCTTTGATATGCTGCGCTTCGGCTATGTCGTGACTGCTAGCGACTGCTGCGCGCACTGTGAGAAGCTGGGGCTCGCCCCCTTTCCTGAGGGGTGCTTGCCAGACATGCTGGGGGGCCTTGCAGCGTGGAGTCCTGCTGAGATGGCCTCCACTCAGTGTGTGTGTGCCTTCCCGGGAAATGCGACCTGCCTGTGTGAGGGTGGCCCTGCCGTGGCCGTGCCCTACTTCATCAACATGCAGGGCGCCTGTGGGTATCCGTGCTCCTGCGGAGCTGCCTACTACTGTCTGCTGCAGCTGTCCCACCTGCCCTGGCCACCTGCGGCCGATTATGGCATGCCCCCCCTCCGGGCTGGAGCTGGTGGCCCTGTTGGAGGTGTTCAGCTGCCCTGATGTGCAACTCGGGATGAGCTGTGTGGATCCCTTCGAGGTCTTCTACCTGATCTGCTTCCACATGGCCGGGAGAGGCTTCTGCCGAGGACTGTGGCAGTGGCCCCGCTATGTGCCCCTGCTGTCGGAACCGCCCCCTCCACCCGATGGGAGCCCCTGCAGCTGGGTGTAGGGCGCTCTGGGCCCATCTGTCATCCGACTGCCTTCTCAGCGCCTCCATTCTGTCAGTGGCCTGGGTGCTCTTGCCACCACCTGCTGCCTTTTCTGGATGGCTGGACCCCCTGCCGCCTGCCTGCCTGTCGCCCCCTCGCCTGGGACCCACTGCCGCCTCCCCGGTCCCCTCCATTGTGGTGGTTCCCTCCCTCCCGGACTGGGCCCCGTGCCCCCCCTGCTGCAGTCCCTTCTCCTGAGTCCTGGCCCCACGCGCTCCCACTCTGTATGGCTCTGCACTGGCCTGGTGCCGCTTGTGTCCTCAATAAACGCCTGTTGTGCTTCACTGTGCTGTGTGCTGTCTCCTATGTCCATGGGCTGCCGGGTCCCCCTTCCCCTTGCCCTCTGGGGTCCTGCCCCCTCCCCTTCCTGCTGTGCTGGCTGTGCTGGCCCCTCCCCCCACCTCCTATGCATCCGACCGGCCATGGGGTTCTCCCCCCACCGGTGCGTGCCTCCCTCTGCTCCCCTGTCCGGCTCCCCTGTGTTGTGTGGGTGAGCAGCTTGTCATTTTGAAGTTTGTGTGCCTTCCGTGCGGCCGCTGTTTGTGAGCGCTGCAGCTCCCTCTACCCCCTCCCTTCGTGTTTCCATTCCCTGGGTGGGGACCTCTGCTGTCTGTAGCTTTGTTTGCCCTCAGGCAGCCATGTTTGCATCTGCACGACCCCGGTGTCTTGTGGGGCTCCCACCACAGTTCTCACCACCATGGCACATCTGTTGCATTCCCCCGGCCTGGGGTGAGGCACCATGTGTCCCAGGCTATAACAGGGCCGGCTGCACCCCAGCCGAGGCAGAAGGCACCATGCAGCGAGACAGGTTGGGCACCTGCGAGATGCACCTAGCGCTCTGTGCTAAGTGGTACCATTCGCACACCGATCAGCTGCGCATCCTGACCACAGAGTTGCACCTGGGTGCCCGTCTGTGGGTTAACTTGGCCTGGAGTGCTGCAAGGGCCTGGGGAGCCCACCACGGCTGCAGGCACTCCCTGACCCAGCTCAGGGCTCAGCGGGTGTCCAGGGTGGACTGGCAGGCCCTGATCCATGGCTGGAACAAGGCCGCAGTGCTCTGCGAGGCGGCCGGGTGCCTCCAATGGTGGAGGGAGACCATGCGGAGCACTGCCCTGCTCGCTATACCCATTGCCCGGTGGGTATGTGTCACAGAGTGGGAACAGGTGTGGTGGTCTCGGGCGCTGGCTCAGTGGGACAAGGCCACCTGGAGGGCGCACTTTCAGATGGACAAGCTCACCCTACTGCGCCTTGCATAGCTGCTGACGCCCTGGCTGGAGCAGCAGCACACCACCATGAGGACCCCCATCCCCATGGTCCAGTCGGTGGCCATCAGGGTCTGGGCCCTCACAACGCCCAACTCCTGCCGGTCAGTCTCCCAGCACTTCGGTGTTGGGGTGAGCACTGTTGCCTGTATTCTCCGGGATGTATGAGAGGCTGTGGAGTGTGTGCTCCTGGACCGAATGATCCAGCTGGTGGACCAGGTGGCCGTGATGGCCAGCTTCACAGCTGGAGGGTTCCCCAACAGCATAGGTGCCGTGGACGGCACCCACATAGAGATCCTGCACCCCTCCACTGGGGAGGCCACGGAATATGTAAACAGGCACGGTTACCACTCCCTGCAGCTGCAGGCTGTCGTGGATCACCGGGGGCAGTTCATAGACATCTTCACGGGCAAATCTGGGCACAGCCACAATGCCCGGATCATGACCATACCCCCCTTCTATGCCCGGATGTACCGCGGGGACTTTGAGGACATGGAGATTACCCAGATCGAGAGGGTGCTAATGCCCTCCTGTATCCTGGGGGACCCAGCCTATCCCCTCACCCGGTGACTGATGAAGGTGTACCCAGTCGCCTGGACCCCAGAGGTGGTGCTGTACAATTCCTGTCTGTGTGCAAGCCGGCCCATGGTCGAGCAGGCTTTCAGTGCCCTCAAGCAGCACTGGAGGAGCCTCACTGGTGGCCGGACTACACGGTGGAGACCTCGGCCTTGGTGATAGGTGCCTGCTGCGTTCTGAACAACTTGTGCGAGACCGATGGGGCTGCCCTCAAATACCCCATGCCCTGGTGCCTTACCGGCCCTGTGCACCTGTATGTGAATGCAGAGAACCCACGGGAGTACCAATACGCCAAGCACATCCGTGCTGCCCTGGTCAGGCATATCAGCCGGGAGGCCGAGTAGTGAGGGCGCTCAACCCCAACCCTACCACCCTGGGGTCCCCACAGGCTCCCTGGGTGAGCCTCTCTATGGCCATTGGTCCACCCCCACCCCCAGGCCCATGAACAGACCAAAGGAAGCAGTAGTGGTGCCCTGACATTTATTCCCTCACCCAAGTACATGTGCCCCCTACACCCCCACCCTCCACAGTGCAGGTTCTGTGCCCCCCCTCAGACCACCCTCCCCCTTCTCTCCTTACCCCCCTCCCTCTCCCCCTCCCCCCGGGGCCTCCCCCTCCCTGTGGGCGCCGCGGAGCTCTGGAAGCTCCCCTCCCCCCTGCTGTCCATGTCCCCAGCAGTGTCCTGGGAGGCCTCAGTGTCCAGTGGGGCAGGAGGTGGTGGAAGGGAGGGAGGACTCGGGACCTGAAGGCCCCCCTGGGTGGCCGCTCCCTCTGGAGGCCTACAGGGACTGGGAGGGGTATGCACGACCTCAGCTCGTGGGGCGGCAGCTGGGGTGGTTGGGGAGGCGGTGGGGGGTGCCAGGGGGACCAGCATGGGGTCCTGGGAAGACAGGGTGCCCGGTGGGGTGGCTGCCATCACATAGGCCCTCATGGTGCCAGTGTGCAGGAGCAGGGAGGTCCTGATGTCATGGGACCTATCCATTTTAGTGGAATGCTCCCACACCATCCCCTCGATGGCCTGTTCCAGCCACCCAAATGTGTCTACCTGCCTGCTGTGGTCCCAGCGCTCCCACCTCCATTCCAGGCACCCCTTCGCCTGGAGCCTCCGGTCCCTTGCCTCCGCCTGTTGCAGGGATCGCTCTGTGGCCACCTCCATGCAATCCATGGCTGCTGTCATCTGCTCCCACTATTCCATGGTGATGCAGATGATGTGCTCTGCCTGGTCCTCCCTCCAGAGCCATACCCGTGTCCGGTGCTCCCTCATCCATTGCGCTGGGGGCACAGGTTGCTGCGGCCCCTCGGGCTAGCCTTTAGAGTACACAGCAGTTATGGGGTGGCTGCCCTGGCCAGCTGCACCCTAGGCAGGGGCATGGCTTGGGGGGTAGTGAGCCCCACATCTTCAGCTGGTGCCCTCCACCCCTTCCCCATTGTCCTGACTCCACCCCCACCATACATGACCTGGGTCCCCCTCCCGGTCTCCTTGGGGGCCCCCCTCATTGCCGGTGTGCCTCACCTGGGGCCTCTGGCTGCTGCAGGGGCTGCTCCCCACCGGCCTCCTTGCCCACCTGTCTCAGGTGCTGGGGCGTGCCATGCCCTGTGGGGATATGGGGTGTTGGTGATTGGTGGAGGGCTGTAGGTATGCCCTGGTGGCCTCCTGTGTCCCCGTGCTGTGGGACGGGGTATCGGGGGTGGATGGGGCCACCCCCCTGCCTGGGGCTCCCTCCTCTCCCCCTCCCCCCTGGTCCATCTCCCCTCCCATATTCCTGCTTACCCTCGATGTCTGTCTCTGATCCCTCTGAGACCAGCCCCTCTGTGTTGCTGGGGGCCCCCAGTGATCACTGGCTGAAAGTGATCAGTTTGCCGGCCTCGGAGTCAGCCTGTCTGGCAGGGGGGTTGGCGGCTCTCTGGGCTGGTGTCAGGGCAGCCCTGCTGGTCCGGGAGGTCCCTGGGCATTCCTCCGAGGGGTTGGGGGCCCTGGAGATGGTGACTTCTTGTGGGGCGGCGAGGGGAGGGGGTACCTCGGCCCATTCCCTGCCCTGGACCACGGCGCTCCTCATGAGGTGCGGGGCTACTATTGATCCCTTCATGTGGGGGATGCAGTCCAGGGCATCACAGTAGGGGGTGTGTCCGGACTACCGGTTGTTGTCCCGGATGGTTTTGTACTCCCTCTTTCACTCCTCGGCCTTCGAGCGGCACTGGGCCATGGTCCTGTGATGCCCCACTGCCTCCATGTCCCGCACTATCTCCCGGAACACATGCTCATTGCGCTGATTGAGTGCAAGCTCCAGTTGATGCTCCAGGGTCCCCCAGATGCAGATAAAATTCTGGGTCTCCCGGTGCCCCCATTGCCCCCCTCTGTGGTAGGGCTGTCTCCCCCATGGTCCCTCCGGGTCCTCCTGCTCCTCCTGCTCCTGCTCCTCCTCCTCCTTCTCCTCCTCCGCCAGGGCTGCGCCCATTTCCTCTGGGGGCTCGGGCTCCTGGGCCCGTTTCTGTGTCTGCGGGACATAGGGGTGGTGGTGGTGGTTGGTTGCTGTTCTGCCCCTGTCCCACGGCCCACCCCCTTCCCCCTCTCCTGCCAGCCAGTCAGCCACCCAGCTCCCTTGGTGCCCCTGTGCTGCCGGGTCCCCTCCCCCTTCGGTCCCCTTACCCAATTCCGGGGTGCCTCCTCCCCCGGCCCGGTCGTTGTCCCTGGGGCGGCCTGTCCCGGCTGCTGCTGATGCTGTCCCTCCACCTCCTCCATGTGCAGCATGACCACCTCCTCCTCTGCCTGCGCCTCCTCCTCCTCCTCCTCCTCCTTTGATGGTTCGGGCCGGAGCTCTGGAAGCGTGGTTGATTTTGATCCCGGGTGGTTATTGACTGTGGTGAACATCTGGCGGCCACCAAACAGACGTGCAGGGTGCTTTGGCCCCACTGCGGGATTGACCGTGGTTCACTGTGGTTGACTGTGATCTCGTAATGTCTGAAAATACCAATTAAATCCAGAAACACAAATTAAAAAATGTGGAGATTATCATATGAATATCCAAGTTGTTTATTTGCTCTAGCAAAATATTTCCTTTTTATTGATATAGCAACCACTCTCTGGTCCTTGACCCTGACTGTTAAACAACATGAGTTTTTTGCAGCCTGTATACCTAAGTGGGTAGAGAGAGAAAAGGGCCTGGTTGTTTCCTTTATTATTATTTATTAATTTATTATGTATTATGTATTATTTATTGGATGGTTCCTGAATGAAGACTGGCTCTATAGCTTATATAAAAAGCTGGATCTGTGTGGTTAAACTGGGGTTACAGTAACATACTGGACAGTCGTACTTGGCATTATAACTGTTAATTAAGGAGGCAGGCAGGAAACCTCCTTTTTTGTGTGCCTCCCCTTACAAGCCTTTTGTATGTGAACTCTGTGCTGCTGCTGCTCCTTCTCTGAGTGTCTATGGGGCAATGAATGATTCTTTCCCCAAGTTCACAGAATCCTCCACCCACTCCCCCTCCCCCTCTATACGGACTGTGAGATAATATACCACGCACAAAGGCTAATACTGAGATGGCAGAGTTACCGAAGGAGAAAGACAACACATTCACTTCATAGCAGCCAGCCAGGAATGTGTGGCCCTTACATTTGTGTACCTGTGTGCATGTCTCCCCCCTGTTTCTCACATGAGAATAATCAATTCAGCAGGCATTACCAATAGGTTATTATTTCCCCCAAATCTCCCCATCAGGCAAGTAACAGCAGCTGTTGTGTGCACAAAATCTCTCAGGGTGTGTTGTAACAAGAAAAGGTCGCTGCCCTGCTCTGCTTACATAAATACTTAGTAAGCAGAGCATATGGGCAAAAACCAGCTAATGGATTGCGTTAAACCTGTTAAATTGATAACAAGGAGAAACGCAGCATGCAGGCGAGGAGACTTCCTTTTAGTCTGCCTGCCCAGTCCTTCTATTACCATGTCCTGTGTGAGGACTGAGGAAAATAGCACTTGGAGGAGATCAATCACAGTGAAGTTAACTTAAGTTCACTGTTCGACCAACCCAACCCCCCGCACGGAAGTGAGGACACGGCACACAGGCGCAGACTCATGACAGGTGTGTGTCAATTTCTCTCACTCTCTCACTGTCACTCAGTCACTATCACTAAGTACAACAAGCAGTGTGTGCACTCAGCATGGTGATGGTCTGCCCCTGATGGGTGCGTGTGTGTTCACTGGCAGCGGGTGGCATTGACAATGACGGACTGACCTGCATCTGTCATCCAGTCAACTTAAAACAGCACATTTTCTTAATAAAAACCATTGAAAATTGTATTTAACTTTACAGTTAAAAACCACTACAACTTTACAGTTGTAAAACCACTACTGTACTGCACTTAATATACTGTATATATTAGGGAACCAGAAAAAAAAGGCAGAGAGAGGAGATTTGAACCCTGGTCTCTACAGATAAAGTCAGCTGCTGCAGGCAGGGACATTGACCTTTAAGATAAGGATGAGATAATCCTCTTATAACACCAAACTGACACTACCAGGTCAGGTGTTTGAAGCACCTATTGAACTATATTCCTGTCCCCAGCAGCAGAGTAGCAGTTGCTTTCAGACTGAGCAGCAGCAGTAGGCACCCCACACCATTCAATGTCTGATCATTCATATTTATATCAGCTCTGCAGAATAGTGCTGAAGGTGGAAGGTGGCATAAACCCGCTTGCTGTATTTAGCAATATTTGCTATTCTGCTAATGTAGGCAACATGGGATAAATTAGCAAATTGCAGAAATGATACATCTGCTGCATCTGGCAGCAGCAACTGCAGATTTGCAAAAATATCGATGGAAAGTTGGTGGGACGTCACAGTACGTGCTGTGTTCATGGAATGAAATTACGGCATGGCAAGACTTGCTGCCGCATCAGCCCTAGTTGGGAGCAGTACTGCTGCAGGCCGGACTTGATGGAGGAAGACTATGGCCATGCGCCTTCTACTCCAGACAATTGACGAGTGCAGAAACCAACTACCCATCATGGATCGAGAATTGCTAGCCATTAAGGCGGTCTTCAAGACCTGGTGTCACTATCTTGAAGGATCCAAATATCTGGTGACTGTGATCACCAATTATAAACATTTATTGTACCTCCAGTCCGCACGAATATCCAACACACGACATAGATGATGGGTCTTGTACTTTACACATTTCAATTTCAGGATTCAATATCGACCAGGGCAGCAAAACCTGTTAGCAGATGCCCTGTCCTGATATGCAGAGACTAAGGACCTCGTGTATGGTAAAGGAGAACCTTCGCTGGAAAAAAGAACCTTTGCCACAGCATGTTTATCCTTCCCTCAGCTACAGCGTTTATCAAACGCTGATCATGGCCTCATACAAACACTACAACCCCAGCAACAGCAGGGACTGTACCTTCAAAAAGGAAAGATCTTAGTACCACAGAAGGCCCACCGGGCCGGGCACCCTGGGGGAAAAAGAATGTATGACGACCTACTACAACGGTATTTTTGGTGTCACTCAATGAGGAAAGATGCTGCACAGTATGTACAGACGTGCACTACGTGTGCAAAAACAAAGTTACCATGACATCACCCCCAGGGATTATTGCACTTTGCCCCCTTGCCACAAGGGCCTTGGCAACGCATAGGCATGGAATTCATCATTGACTTACCTGTATCTCATCACTGCAATACAGTCCTCGTGATAGTTGACCACTTCACAAAACTCGGCCACTTTGTGGCATGCCACGGACTCATGACAGCTAGTCAAACTGCCCAACAATTGCTACAACAGGTCATTAAACTACATGGAATATCTTTGGAAATTGTGTCTGACAGAGGCACGCAATTTACCTCATGTCTCTGAAAGGCCCTCTTAGCAATCCTCCAAGTAAAACGTGATCTCATCACTGCATACCACCCCCAAACCAATGGGCAAGTCGAACAAACCAACCAAACGTTAGAGCAATATCTCCGATGTTACATAGACTATCTACAAGATAACTGGTATGAGCTGTTGTCATTAGCGGAGTTTGTGTATAACAACACATTACATGCCTCCATCGGATCATCCCCTTTTTTTGTTACATACAGGTATCATCCTCGCATCTGCATACCTGACCTCCCTTCCAGTGATGTCCCTGCTGCAGGTGCGCTAGTCTCTCGGATTCAACAGGCACATGCCTTCGCTAAAACAGTCCTTACTGCGGCCCGACGTTATACGGCACAGGCGGATCGTCACCAACAGCCTGCCCCGGATTTCCAACCAGGAGACCTCATCTGGATGGACTGACGACATTACCCTTCAGCTCGCCCCTCCGCAAAATTGGATTATCGATTCATGGGACCATTTCCCATTAAACAAAAGATCAATGTTGTAGCATTCATGATTGACTTACCCGCACAGTATCACATTCATCCTTCTTTTCACATTTCCCACCTTAAACCAGTGACTACCTCGATACGCCCAACAGAAAACAACCAAGTACTCCCACTTGTGACGGCAGATATGAAATACGAAGTACACAAGATTCTTGATTCTTGTATGAAAAGAGGAAGGTTATACTACCTTACTAGGGATGGGCGAACAGATCGCGGTTTGGATTCGGCCGTTTGGTTCATCTGCGTTTGGTTCGTCCATTTGGTTTGTCCATTTGGTTCGTTCACCGGGTTCGGGTTCGGCCGTTCGGGAAATGTTTTTATATGGGGTTTTTTGTTTGTTTTTTATGTTTTTTAATATGGTTTTTTATTTGTTTTTATATGGGGTTTTGGTTTTTTTATTTGTTTTTTTTGTTTTTATATGAGTTTTTTTTTATTTACATTTTTTATCTAATATTAGATATATCTATCTACACTAAATCTAACTGCTATTAACTATTCTAAATTCTATGAACTAAATGGATTATCTAATAAGTACACAGGCCTACTCCTACAAACACTAAAACTAAATCACTAACGCTATCTCTATCACTAAGCTAACTCCTACAACT
>QEPC01015444.1:605729-623984 GCA_003113815.1 Sphenodon punctatus | reverse complement strand
CCCGAACTCACTTGAACGCGATCCGAACTGTTCGGTCATTTAGATGTTTGGAATCGAGTTCGGTTCGGTCAGTTTGGGTTCGGATTCGGGTTCAGTCATCCGAATAGGCCGAGTTCGGGCCGAACTCCGAACCTCATTCGCCCATCCCTGTACCTTACTGATTGGAAGGGATATGATCCCACCGAAAGATCCTGGGAGAAGGCTTCCTAAGTGCATGCACCTCGCTTACTAAGTCGCTTCCATGCACTTCACCCTACAAAACCTGCACCCCGTATCTTCCAACGACCATGGAGAGAGGGTACTGTCAGGTCCTGTCATCGGGGCCTGAGGGTACGGGGAAAGACCACCCCCGGGTCCCGTGGGTCCCCCCCATACCTCTGGCAGCAGCAGGGGGCGCAGGAGCCACATCTCCCCCGCAGCAGCCCCGCCACTCAGGGAACCAGCCGTGTCACCAGCGGAGCCCACTCCAGGACTCAGGAGATCACAAGCGGACAGCATTCTGTCACAGGCACCACAAGTGGCGGCAGAGCCGAGCAGCACAGCTAAAGCCACTTCACCCCGCCTGGAGCCCGCATGCTTGGCCATGCCCCCCGCAGTGCAGCCCCAATGCTCAGAGCATCTTTGACAGCTCTCCGGCAAGCAGCAGGAGATAAAATGGTCTCGCTGACTCCAACTTCTGCTGGTGATCAGTGCCTTTGAGCCTGTGATACTGCCCCCCCCCCCGCCCCGGTTGTGCTTGTGTGGAGAACTTTGTCCTGATGAAAGTGAACCTACGTTGAGAGAGAGAGCGAGAGAGAGAGAGTGTGAAAGAGACTGGTGAGTGAACTTAGAGTGTTTGAGATTGTTGTTGCCTTTGCACACTAGTCTGGTTATCTGGTCCCTCTGTCCTGTGTGTCAGCCCTATTCTCCCTTCCCTACCCTTTGGCTCGCCGACCACCCTCTCCTCCCACTTTCCCCTCACTCCCTCTCCTTCAGCCTTGGGCCCTGAATGCAAGCCTGGGGATGCTGTGTATGAGGTTCAGGCATTGCGCTCCATCTCCCTGTGATGATCCAGGCTGGGGGGTATACTCTCCAAAAGCCACCCTCGATCCTGAGGGAATTTATAGATGAGCAACGCCTGGCCCGAAAGTGTCCCCGCAGTCCCAGCCCCTTTCCTTCCCTAAATTCCTCACAAAAAGGAAGTAAAAGCAGGTCACAAAATCCTCACAGTGATGCAAGTTCATTCGGTGACATTTTAAAAATGTGCCTTGATTGTGTAGATAGTTGCATGCTAAATATGAAACAAACATTTGAAGTTTCCACTGTTGTAGTCCAGGATGAGAATTTTATTCACCGTTAATGGCATTAATTCAAGGACTTCTTTGAACCTTTTTTAAGGCAACGAGATTTTGTGAGCTTGACCTACGACAATAGTTACTATCCCTGCTCTAATCTGAGAGTTTGACATCAAACAGCTTTTACTGGAGTGTAATCATGAAGAAAATTAATAAGACTTAGTCAAGAGATATAACGTAAGCTGTGAATCAGACAAAAGACTTGTCCAAACGTATTAATTTCAACCCTGCACATGCTGTACAAAGATGTTATGATTTACACATACATATTTTTGTTCTTTAAAAAGCTTTAGACAAGAAGCAGACAATTTGTAGATACAAGCTGATGATTAGTTTGGCTAGTGCCCCCAAATATTGCCAGTGTGGTTTTCTGCCTATTAGTGACCTTTGACCTCCATTCTGTTCTATTTTCAGTTACTAAAAACACAGCCCTTTTCATGCAGATTTTTGTCTGAAAGGAATGAAAGTGTCCCCCCCACCCCCTTTGACAGAGTCTTGGATGATTCAAACTCCAGACATTTAAGAAAATAAAAAATGTTTAAATACCTTATGAATGAGTCATAATGTAATTTTGGATCTGCATGTTAGCATTATAAAGTATCCATTGTAAGAAAACCATTTTCTTATGTCAAGTAACTTCTGCAAAAATCCCTTCCTTCAAAAATATAAGTAACTTAACTCAGTATTGGACAAATAGCTTCTTGCTCATGAATATTCCTTCTTCTCTCAGCTCCCATTGTTAGACAACTTGATAAAGGAACTGGAAACATGCTATCCAGAACAGAATGCAGACACTCTATATTTTCAGCGGGAAGCAGATGTCTTTAAAGAAGAGGGTTACTATAAGCCACTGGAATTTCTCCTTTCACATTGTACAATTTATCATTGATCCAAGTTTATACATTGCATTGTGCATTTTGGGTTCTGGTGTTTTTTGGTTTTGTTATTTTCTAGAAACTATACATTACCTATTCAAAACAAAACTGGCCACGTACATAGTGAAATCTAATTTGTATTCCCATATCTAAAAGCAAAGCGGAAACCTGTGTGGGGCCTGTCCCATCAGAATGTTGGGGATAGGGGGCGGTGCATGCATGCTCCTACACCCATCCATCCCCCCCCCCCCCACACACACACTGGGCTTCTGGCAAAAAGCCGGAGTGCCCCGGGCACAGACAGGGTGTGTGGGCAGGGCAGCTGTGCATCTAAAAATACCCTAAAAGTGCTCTCAGATAAGCACTTTTTAGTTATTATATTTTAAAAGGCAGTTGCGAGGTATTGAAAACAAATGACAAGCTGGAAACTTCAAAGCTTAGGGTGATGGAATTGTGATCATTTATCTATCTTATTTATTTAAACTTGCATGTCACCCTTCCCTGAAGGGGAATCATCCGAGTACCCTAGAAATCTTACAAAGGCTGTCACTTTTGATGCATACATTTTAAAAATTAGTCTGAAAAGATTAAAAATCTGCTACAAAACATCAGGATTTAGATTACTCTAATACTTTTAGCTCTCAAATAGTTAATTCAAATGAATTTGGTTCACTGCCTAAAGCCTTTTGGATAACTTGTGTAGTGTATTACTAATTAAGTTACTGCAGGATACGAATCAGGCTGCTCTGTGCTGTGAATCAATCAGTTTCAGTTCCCTGTGCTGTATGAATGCAAATGTCTGGTTTTATAATGCCATAAATACTTCTGTAATATAATACCATAAATTGGTCTGTAATACGTCTAATAATTTCTGGTTTTATACTATAAAAATCTTAAGAGTATTTTTTGGAGTCCATTGAATACCAATATCCAATGATTAATCATTATAACTTGCAGAAATAGGAAAGTTATTGGCTTAATAATTTCTTATTTCAAAATATTTGAAGCAAAATTATTTTTCATGAATAGAATGTTTGTGGTTACTTATACCCCAAAATTTGGTGTTTTGGTTAAAAAATGTGTTGTGCAAAAATAAAAAAAAATTATTAAAATTCTGATGAGATTTTCCAGGCAAACTTAAATTTTGGTAGTAGTCTGAATTTTTCATGAAAATTGTCCATTTGTGAAAACAAACATTTTAATTAGAAAATTTCATCCAGCTGAATTAATTGTTTTGTCTAATTCAGTTCTTATTTATTTGTTAACATTTATAACCCTCAAACATTAGATAACATTAATATCGAATGTGTAGATTTTTACCTTGGGTACAGCACTGACGTACCAATTTTGCGGTCATAGCCAAATTTCTTGCTTTAAGATGTGACTAAAATTTGGGCTTATGTTGTGCGATGAATTAGATCTGCAACTAAAGGAAAGGTTACTCTTTTATCCATTCCCAAAACAGATCAAATAATATTAGTTGAAATACTATACATTTGTAGACTAATAAAATTTGTTGGAGAATAAAATTGGCTGTAAATATACTTTTATATGCATTTTACATTTGCATCTGATGAGCAGTTTAAATTAGTAACTTTAAAAATGTGGGTTATTCACAAACAACAAACAGAGGGGACCTCAATTTCTACAATCCTTGCCGAAAAGTAGAAATGATCAGTAAGGGGGAACTGTAAAATGAACTTATGAAAAAACAAAGAAATACTAAAATGTATTAAATATCACAATAGATAGAAACAAACATAGTTTATTCTCAAAAAACAACTATCCTAAAGTTGAAGCTGATCAGTTGCCAATGCATTTCAAGTTTCAACTTGTTTTAATCACGGCTAAGTTATTATCTTTGTTTTTTCATTTTGTATTATTTCAGTATTTATAATGAGCTCTTTATTGTGGTAAAACTTTTAAGGATTTCCCCCCTTGTCTTTCTATATGATTAAAACTGGGTTGTTGTTAATTGGATCATTTATTATATAAGGAGAGCCCTTAGTCTGTCTGTCTGTAGGGTGAATTTGTCAGTGAAGAAAGGGTATGATTGTTTTCCAAGCCTAAATAGTGGTATTTCTTCTTCTTTTTTAATAATATTGGGTGAAAACAAATGGGATGGGGGTGAGGTGGCTTCCCAGGCTGCCCCAGGGAGGGCCACGGCAGCCGCCGCTCCCCGGGGCAGCATGCAGTGCAGAATAAACATATGGGAGAACCTGGGCGGGCAGTACCGTGGCAATTACAGTTGGTTCCACTCCTCCTGGCATTCATCAATTTCCCTAAACCCTATGAATTTTTAACTCAGGAGGAGTGGGAAAAGCATTTTGTTAATTTTGTTCATGAAATTCTCCTGGGATCAATTTCTACAGAAGACATTTCACAGATCTATTATCTTTTTTATATCACTACTAGAACATTGGTAACCTTTACTATGAAATGTAAACCAAAGTCTGCTCGGCTATTTTGTATGCGGCGGCAGTCTGGGGATATGAGGCTACGAAGGAGCTTTCTCATCCCTTGAATAAATTCCTCCGTAGACTTTTGGAGCTGCCAACATTGATGCCCTCATATTTTCTTAGATTGGAAACAGGTGTGATCAACCTAACAACTGTGGTCAAGATAGCTATTCTCAACTATTGGCTTAAATTAGAAGCCCGCTCCCCTAACAGACTTTCTAAGGTATGTTATTTGGAAGATTGGGCTTGTTCACTGGAGAATAGATCACCATGGCTATGTTTTGTTGTTGAGTCCTTAGATACTTGTGGGATGGGACATTTATTTGCTGGACAAGATAGGCTTTTCCCATCCCAACTTAGATCAGAAATTCGGCAGAGGCTCACAGATATATCTAGGCAAGATGATGTTGGAGCTCCCAGATTTTCTAAGATTGCGTCTTCATATACTCCGTGGGCACTGGAAAAGGGACTGATGGTTCTTTTAAGTCTAGATCTTCGGAATATGTTTAAGGCCATATTATGCTGCTTATGTTGTGAGCAGGTGCCCACAGCTGTTTTAGTAGGGAGACGTTGTGGTGTCCCAAAGAACAATAGACACTGCATTTGTTCCCTTGGGGAGGGGAGATTGAGACAATATTACATTGTTATGGAGTGCAATTATTTTTTTGATCTTAGGAAATCACTGCTCCATCCCCTCTGGAAGTGTTTCTCTTATTTGAGTGTTCGAGATAAATTGATTAAATTAACAGAATAATAACCCGTATGTTGTAAGCCAACTGGCCTTATTTGTTTATAAGGTTGAAATACTTAGGAAAAAGCATCCTCTGATACACATATCCTAACCTGTTTACCCCTATGTTTGTATTATGGTTCTTGTATTTATTTATTTATTATTTATATTGTGGTGTATGATATTCTGTCATTTATTTCTGTGGGTCAGGGCAAAAACCAGAGCCATCAATAAACTTGAACTTGAATCTGTGCGGGCAGGTAACTTGGAGGATGAGCCATCCCAAAGTCCCCAAGCCACAGGTAGTGTGGAGGAACCAAATACATGAGTGGCAGTCAGCCCCCAGCCATGCCCCCTTCCAGCACCTGCCCCCTGCTATGATGGTAAAGTCATGGTGCATAGTAGGCAAAAGAAGCTGCAGAAGCCATATCCAGTTGTCCACCCACCCTGGACAGTACTCCGAGCAGGGCTGGCCCCAGGCATGTGCCACATGTGTGGCTGCACATGGCCCCGCAGCCAGCTGGGGCCCCTCACTTGCATGGCTGAACAGCAGGCTGCAGCCAACTTCTCCCGCAATAAGTTCTTCTGCCTCCCTTCCCTGGCTCCGGTCCCCATCCCTCACCTGCCTCTGCCTCCTAGTAGTGCTCCTGAAAGAGCAGCAGCAGCAGCCACCTATCGGACTGGGAGATAAAGTTGTTTGTTTACAAACACCTCCTCCCCATGTGAGTGATTAGAAAGTTATTACCTTGTAAAGAAGGTTCTTCAAGATGGTTCCGAACATTCTCACAACTGGGTTGTGCATGCGCACCCTATTCAAACAACAGACCATATGATGGTCTCGAGCTCCTCTAGTATAAAAAGCACTGACTCTCCTCCTCTGAATGACAGTTACTTCCAACACTTCCTAGGAATATAAGAAAAAAATTCCATGCGGGGCTGGAAGGGTGGGTGTTGTGAGAATGTTTGGGACCATCTCAAAGAACCTTGTTTACAAGGCAGCAACCTTCTGTTCTTCGAGTGGCTCCTCACACGCTATTTTTACATGGCTCTGCTGGGTGGGGGGGTCCATGGGCGTGCCGATGCATGGGCGGGGCATGCACATGACTGCACATGCATCCTCACTCACCACTCATCCACACCCATGGAGTAACCGCCATTTCCCCTGGTTGCTCCAAGCGTGGGGACGAGTGGGGGGGTGAGTGGGGATGCATGTTAGGCAGGCGTTCATGCACCCCCACTCACCATGGGCATGTGCACCATGTTGTTCACACAGGACTCCCCCACCCATGAACACAGAAATCTGCATGTTCATGGGTGGGAGAGGCCCGTGTAAAAAGGGCCACATTTTCACAACTGTCTTACTTATACTATCTTAGGTAGGAATTTGGGATGTAAAGCAATATCTATTCTATCTTGGAAAATAAATCTGCAAATATGGTTAGGAGATTATTATGGCTGCTATTTCACTAACTTCTTAATGAAGTAATTGCTAACAGAAATACTGTCTTTAAATCCCCACCCCATAACCAGTTCATTTGTGCCCCCCATATAATCAATTCACACTGCTCTGCGGGCACAAATTAAATGGTTATGGGTGGGGGGCAGCATTAATTGATTATATATGGGGCAGGGGTACAAATGAACTGGTTAAGGGGTGGGGTAGTGTTAACTGATTATTAATTTATTTTATTTATTTATTTCTTAGATTTATACCCCGCCCCTCCTGAGAACAGCTCGGGGCGGCTTCCAACCACAAAATATACATAAAATACATATAAAATAATTTAAAACACATCAATAAATATATTACACAGGGCCCGGGCAACATTAAAACAGTGGGGGCACAACTGAACTGGATATATATATTGGATGCGGCAGAGCAGACAAACTTAATCCTGATAAGATGGAGGTGATAGTGGTGGGAAGGGCGAGGGGGGTGCTGGCTCCTCCGGTGGGGTGTGTGTGTCTGCCCTCCTGTAGCCCAGCAGGTTTGGAGTCTGGGGGTGCTGTTGGACTCAGAGCTCCATCTGGATCGGCAGGTGGAGGCGGTGGCTAAAGCCGCCTTCCACCAGCTGTATCTAGTATGGAGGCTCCATCCATACATCTCCAGTCCCGACCTAGCCACTCTCATCCATGCCTTCATCACCTCGAGGCTGGACTATTGCAATGCGCTCTACGTGGGGCTTCCCCTGTTTCTGGTCTGGAGGCTGCAGCTAGTGCAGAATGCGGTGGCCCGTCTCCTTACAGGGACGGGTCGGCAGGAGCACATAACACCTGTGCTCCGCACTTTGCACTGGTTGCCTATAGCATACCGGGCCAGATTCAAGGTGTTAGTTTTGATCTTTAAAGCCCTACACGGTCTCGGCCCCTCATACCTTGGGGACTGCCTCGCCCTCCACATCTCCGAGCGATCCCTGCGGTCTACTGGGGGCGCCTTCCTAGAGGTCCCCCATGTTAGGCGAGGGGCCACAATGGAATGGGCATTCTCGGTGGCAAGGCCATGACTTTGGAATTCCCTCCCGGAGGAATCTCGCCTGGCCCCGGGTCTGCTGGCATTCCGCCAAGCCTGCAGGGCCTGGCTGTTCACCCAGGCCTTCGAAGGGAAGGGTGGAAGGGAGGGGTAGGAGGGAGGGGAAGATGTTTTTAGAAATGTTTAAATTTTGATAATTTATTGTTGTGTTTTTAGTGTTGTAAGCTGCCCTGGGATGCCATAGGCATGAGGGGGCGGCTAATAAATATAACAAATATATACATTTTGGGTGTCTGGTGTGTTTGATAGCAGCACCTCTGCACTGGTCGCACCGCATGCGTGCACAAGGCACAGGTGGCACTGGCAGCAAGAAGCAACAGGCCCTGGAGGCCAGGCTGGCTAAGCTCACACCCTCCTCCAGTAAGGCAGCAGACACAATCAGTCTCTCTGTGCCTGCCTCATTGCCTGCCCGGATGCTCCCGCAGTGGAACCACTCCTGGGGAGTGGTGGTAAATGCTTGACTGGGGAGGTGGTGGGGAAAGCATTGGGAGGCCATGCTTGTCTATGGCCACTCGGATGAGTGCCAGGTAAGGCAGCCAAGGGGTGGCAAGTTTGGGGGGCGAAGGGGGGAGAAGCATGGGGAGGCCATGCTTTTCCATGGTTGCTCAGAGTGGTGGAGAATGTGAATCCTTCCTGTCCAGAGGGAGTAAAGTGTACGTAAATCTACACATTTGCATAATTAGATGGGGCCTAATTATGCA
The DNA here is from genome assembly GCA_003113815.1 of Sphenodon punctatus. Lineage (NCBI taxonomy): Eukaryota > Metazoa > Chordata > Lepidosauria > Sphenodontia > Sphenodontidae > Sphenodon > Sphenodon punctatus. The sequence continues at coordinate 615,355 of QEPC01015444.1, read as the reverse complement.
AATTAGGCCCCGCACTAAGACTTCACACATGGCCTCACAAACCCTGGGGCTGGCCCTGACTGAGAGAGGCTGTTGGTGGAGGCCAGGGAAGTAGCCCATGGCCTCCCTGCTGGCACAAAGGCTAGCCAACCAGAGCAGAAACCAATCCCCACCCATGGAAAGCTAGCCGTAGGGATCAAAGTGCATACTCTATGGCAAGCAGAAGAATAAAAGGGGAAAGCAGAAGGGAGAAATTAAAGCAACAGCACATGGGCCAAACAAATATTCCCCATGGAATTCTTTCAGTCCAGTCCCTTCCACCCCCCCATTGCTTGAGATGGGGAACCCCGTTCCCTTCGCATACAGTCCCCATTGGTACATGCCCCTTCAGTAGCCCTTCACCAGCATATTTCTTCGGGACAGAACTGGATGTCTGTCACCCATTCCCTCTTTATTTCAACTGCTTGTGTTGGCCTCGCCATTTTTCTTTGGGAACCCCAGTCAATCCCAAGTCACTGCAGCTATTCTCGGGATGTCCTCATCAGACATCATCTCACTACTGAAGCCTCCTCCTAGTCATTGCACTCAGCCCTGACTTGATCTAGCTGCTCACAATAACCTGTTCCTCCATGTCAACACAGCCACTTATCTTCCTTGGGGACCTCAACATTCACGCCGATGCAACTCTTGGGGGAGCTGAGCATGAGTTCATGGCCGCCATGGCAACCATGGGCCTGTCCCAGAGGGTCAACGGTCCAACACATCTTGGAGGACTTACTTTAGATCTCATGTTTTGCACTGGCCTTGAGGCAGGTGGTCCATTAATGGGGAAGATATCAGCTGTACCCTTGTCATGGATGGACCATTACCTCCTGAAGACGTCCCTTCTAGCACATGTCTTCCCCCAGAAGGGCCCACCCCTGGAGGCTGCTGGACCCAGTGTGGTTTCTAGGTGCTCTGGGGGAGTTACCCTGTGACCTTGATGACCATCACATCAATGACCTTGTCAAGCTGTGGAACACCTTGCTGATGGAGGCCATCGATCAAATAGCTCCCAGGTGTCTGTTGCCCAGGTGGAGGCTCCGCAAACCTCCTTGGTTCTCTGAGGAGCTGCGGATGCTAAAGCAAGGGGTGTGTGTGACAGTTGGAGCGACGGTGGCATCGTTCTTGGGCTGAAGCCGACAGCTGACATCCAGTCACTGCTCTCCTCAGGTTCTATGTTCCCTGGGGGTTCTGGGTTCTCTGCCTCCTCCAGCAACTGTTGGATCTCTGGGTCGAGGGGTAGGGGTTGAGGGTCCTAAGGGTGCTGTCTATGTCCTTGGAGTTGGAGCCTGGCCAGGGGTGTGGCCAGACATGATTGGCTGTGTCCCTGAGGGCCCAGCCTCCCTGGGTGGGGAGTGCTTGCAGGTTGAGCGGCTGCAGTATGTACTGGCAGTGGGGGAGGGGTGTCTACCCAATGGCAGCCCTGGGTGAGGCCAGTGCTGATGAGGTTCAAAGCAACTATGGACCTCTCCATGCAAAGGAAGGTGTCCAAGAGCTCCATGTACTATGTTTGGCAGCCATGGCCGAACTTGAAGTTATTGTCCTTCACCCCTTTATAGTCTCTCTTCAGGTCCTTTGCCCACTGCCAGCCCTGACTGACTGTCCCAGTAGTAGCCTAGCTCTGCAGTCTGGGTGATGATCTCCTGAAGCACCCAGTCATTCCTGTGTATTTTGTAGAGGTCATATTTAACCTTTAAAGCCCTTCACGACCTGGGTCCTGCTTATCTGCAGGACGGTGGCCACCGATGTTAGATCTTTTTCGGTGGCCACCTCTGTGATGTGGAATTCGCTCCCAGAGGAGGCTCGGTTGGCTCCCACTCTCCTGTTATTTCAGCATGTATGTAAGACCTGGCTGTTCAGTCAGGCTTTTGGAGAGGGGTGGAGGGGGGGGTGGGGGTTCCCCACATAATGTATTTTTAAAATGTTTAATTTTAAAAAAAAAATTGTTTTATTGATTGTTGTTCACCAACAATCATTTATATCCCACCGGGAGGGGTGGGATATAAATTTTAAATAAAATAAATAAAATAAATAAGATAAAAAATAAATATTGGACCTGTGCAAAGCCCCAGGCCAATGAATGCCATCTCATTCTTGGTCCAAGTGACTCACTTCTGGCAGGTGGCTCGAGGGCCTTGTCCTGCCAGAAGGGTTCTGTGCTCCCAATGTCCCTGGGATGGTGGTGCTGGTGGATAACTATGAACACAGTGATAAACATGCATGACATATGATTGGGAGAGAAGGAGGAGGGAGGAGAAGTCTGTGTTTGCTCTTGGCAAAAATTCTCTATGAAGACTACCTTTCCTTTCCATGTTCGTTCAAGGCAATGTTTTGAATGTTTCAAATAAATACAATTGCTACCTCTTGCTGAGAGTGGAAATAAAGCAATGAGTAACATTGCCTTAAAAACACTTTTCAGTTGCCCGGTCATACCCAAATTTTTACAATTTAGATTATTTTTTTTAGACTAGTGTGTAAAAGCTTAAAAAGACTCTACCTACTGCTTTTACACATTTTTTGTCCCCCATCACATTATGTTGAAATGCTACCTTCTGTCTTGGAGAAAGCAAGAAATATCTGACTGGGTAAAAACCAACAAGACAGCAGGAAGCCCACATTAACCCATGAGTCACCTGTTCGTCTGCTAGGTCACCATCAGATGTTTGCCTTCTGTGGCCTGGAGGTGGGCAGGCAGCTGCTACAGGATGCATGGACTGGCAGAGGTCGGCAATGCAGCCTGGGTGAATGCCCGGAAACCTGGGTGTAAGCTGGGCTAATGGTTTCACTCCTGTCAATTCAGGCACTGTGCCATGAGGTGAGGTCAGATGATTGGTCCTGGAGGAGCACCCTCACCCTGGCCACCAAGCAGCTGATGAGGGGGCTCGGCGGAGCACTCCTAATAAGCTGTTTGACTCATGTACATGGGCTGGCTGAGGGCATGCCTCCAGGCCTCTCCATCAGCTGTTTTGTGGCAGCTCTTCCCTGGGGCCTGATTGTGCTGTGCAGTGGATGTCCAACCATCCTGTCTCATATGGACAGCTCCATAGCCAACCCGTGCTGTGGAGGGACCTGTGATGGCAGCCCCTACACCCCAATTACTGGTGAGGGCTGCACATGAACCATTCTCCCTGTCAACCCATGAAGTGGCAGCTGGGGTGGTCCAGGAAGCTGGCTAACCACCGTCTTGTTTGTTTTCACTGTATGTCTGTGTGAGGCCTTAAGACATCACCCATATGGTGTTGGGGGCATTTGCTGGGTCAGTGGTGCCACTCCCATGGTCTGGTTTAAGCTCAAGTTTCTGCCTGTTGGATGCTCTTTTTCTTCTGCTTTGCCACATCCATTTAGTTTTGGATTGTCTGATTGCTCTCCTATGATGAACCCTTGCTGCTATGAGGGGCTTGATAGAGCAACACATCTGAATTCCTGTTTCCAGCTGTTGCTTGTTCTCTGGCTTCCCTGAGTCTGCTTTTCCTGTCCTGACTCCCAGTTGTTCTTGCCCTTTCTTCTGCCTCCCTGATCCGGACTCCACTTCTGTTCCTGATCCAAACCCTGACCCTGATCCATGGCTTGTGCATGACGCGCAGGCCAAGCTCACACCATGTGCGACATGCAGATTCTGTGTGCATGTGCTGATGCTGCTGCTGCCACTGCCGCTGCCAGAGTCTGCCACTGCCATATTGCACTGCCACTGAAGTTGGTTGCTGCAGCCCTGTTTCTTCATCTGTCAAGCCACCCAAGTGGCAGCATGGTTGGGCAGCAGTAAACTGCAGCAGTAGCACTTTTCACATATGGATGCAGTGTACGTGTGGTCTGCGTTCACGAGGACCATGGATGGGGCATCCTGTTTCTGCATCTGCGCACTTGATTTAGACCCATTTCTGTATCCATTCCTGGGGGTCCCACTCCCAACCATCCACTCCACATCTTGGACACTGGATCCTGGCCAACTCAATGCACATGCAGTGAAATGTTGCAAACATGACCAAAAAGAATTGCTGCATTGCATTTTATCGAGGTGTAGGTTTGTTAAGCTCAAAACTCTGATATTTATCTTGGGGATGACTGTCCTACACAGCATGCATTTCCTTGCTATATTTCTGTTGGCAAAGCTGTTTGGAGCTTGCAGTTCTACAAAGATTGTTTATTCCCCAAGCATAAAGAAGAAGTGAACAATAGATTGTTCTCTGTGAACGCATAATAGTCTTTTTCAAACTTTTCCTTTCCATTCAATGTTTTAGATTAGGTCTCATATTTTGCTTTATGTTGTTAAATGTTTCCTTCTGAGAGGTTTTTGTTATGTTGTGCTCATTGCTGGCTTCACTAGAACTTTATTTTTTAAATCCTATTTGTCTAGTTGCCTTTCTCCTCTTCGTGCATACTGATGGCTGCTTTTCATTTCATTTCTTGAAGAGGAAGTTGGCTGTATTTCTTTTTCTTTTTGCATCTAAGACACCCTCCCTGTTTTGTTTGTCTGGGACTCCATTGTATATAATGCACATGCATACTGCATGAAGTGGGTTTAAGTATATGAATATCATGAGGAAGCACAAAGCTATTTCTGTGTAATTTATTACCCTTTCAATGACGTGTTTGTAATATTGATCTTTAGTTTGTCAAACTGCATCTCCATTACTGACCTGTGCCTGGTATGCTAATGATCAAAATGTGGAAAATAACCCCATACTCATGCGAAGTAGCCATGTTATAACTCAGAGGAGAAAAGAGAAAATTGACTGACTGTTGGTTGTACTTACAAATTTCAAACAATATGCTGCAACCCCAGGGTCAGATTAGGAATTAATTTAAAATGGCTATGGAAAATATTCTGAAAGCGGCCCATGTTGTGGGCAGAGCCAAAGAGAGGCCGGGCCAAAGGGAATTATGACATTGTCATGGACTATGCAATGAATAAAAAAACCTACATTGAATATAGACCTTTGCCCTCAACACAAGGGTTTATTAAACTACAATAACTCAAGCCAAAGCAGCAGCAGCAAATGTAATTCAAGCAAATCAATTCATTTTGAGAGACCCCCCTCCCACCCAATAATCCAAGCCAGAGCAGCAGCAGTAATGCCCCATGGCCCCACCCAAAGAATACCCTCCCCCCAGAACAGCGAACCCCCAGCCCAGCCTGAAAACACACACACAGGCACATTCCATGGAGCATGGAGCCAGCTCAATGGTAGGCAGAGCCAACCCCAAAATGATATACTTGCATGATCACAATCAATGGAATAAAACAAGCACACAAGGATAGCAGTTCTAGCAAACAACAGAACCTCAGCCAAGTGAATCCAGAGTGCATGAGGCAAACGGGGGGCAAAAAGCAGTCACAAACCTTTCCCTCCACCCCCAAATCAGACCAGGGTAAAATTTCCAGGCAACCCAAATCTCTCTCTATTTCTCTCTCTCCACAAAAAATTAAAAAATAGACAAATGAGTCCAGTGTGCATCGGGAAAAACAGGGCTTGACCTTCTTAGATTATAAGCCCACTGGGCAGGGACCTGTCTCCAATACTCACAAGCAGGCAATGTGTTCAATGGCAGGAGAACAGTAGCAGAGAAAACAAGTATCTTAACAGCTAGCCCAGATTACAGAAATTTCCAATACATTACTTAAGGTGCAATTGAGCAACATTACAATATCTGAAATGCACTTGCCCATCACCCTTGTCTCTGCAAACACTGTAAACCCATAATAGCCGGAATCTGTCTCTATTATTTAAATGAACCTAAGACAAAGAAGCAACTGGGCTTGTGAAATGCTTGACCAATTGCCTCCCAAATAAAATCTCTAAACAATAATATGTTTCATACTTCAAACACTGCTGCAGAAAACAAACAAAATGAATACTGGACATTTGCGCTAAGAAGTGGATTAACTAACTCAGAAACCTTTGTAGGGGAGGCACTGGCAGCTAGCTGGCTTGTGTGGAACTCAAGCCTCCCCCTATCACTTCTCCTTCTTCCCTGCTCTCTCAAAATCAGCCTCTCAAAACCAACTCAAGCCTCCCCCCCTCACTTTCCCCTCTTTCAAAATTCAGCTTTCCCCTTTCAAAACCAGCTCTCAAATTCCCTTCCCCCAGATGTCCCAAGCAGCGCCTTCTGCCCCAAACCCTCCCCCCAGCAGCCTTTCTCCCAGGAGCCCCTGTCACGGGTTGGAGGTCCGCACCCCCACTTTACCGGGTTTGAGTGACTCAGTTTCCTTCGCGTACAGGCCACTTGAATCAGTTTTTCTCTCTGGCCAATTCAAGTCTGCCTCAGGGACAACTCCTTTGTCACCCAAGTGTCCAAGTTTACAGACTCTTTAATCTCTGGGTTCACAAGAGCTTGAGAACTCTTGTTGCTCACTTGTGTTCCAGTGTTAGACACAGACACTTCTTCATAAAGATAAGAAGTAAGTTTATTGATTACATAAGCAAGATTGTTGACAGAGTGGTTACTAGAAATCAAAGGTAAATATAACGTATTCTTAACCTATACTGGTTGCGTTCCTAAATAAGGATCTTACCCTACAAAGGTCCATAAGTTCTACTCAGCCCTTGATGTAAGTGACTGGGTCTTCAGTCTTAGAGTTGCTAGAAGCAAAGTCCTTTCTCTCAGTCCATGGTTTCCAGCCTCATTGGCTGGCAGGATCCAGGATGCAGATGAGAGTGCTCAAGATGGCCCAGTGAGAGAGATTCTGAAGGTGGCTTAATGGCCTCCTTAAATACCTTTCATGGTCTCTTTGTCTCTCGTTCCTGCCTTGGAGAAATCTGAGGTCTGTCACGTAGGCAATGGCTGCCTGCATTAGCATTTTTAATGTTTCTGGCCATCAGTCTGGGGTGAATCAACAAACTGTCTTTCCATTTTCTGGAGCTTGGTCATGTGCCACAGTCCTGATTTGGGTTTTACAGTTCTCAGTTGTAACATTACATACATGTTGTATGTTTTGCTTTACATATTTACTAGGCTTGTAGCCTACATGTAGGCCAGTATCCGTGACAGCCGTGACAGCCCCCCTGTAAGATTGCATGTGCAGTGGGCATGACAGAGTCCTGTAACATGCTTAGACTGGTGTGTCCTACCAGTGTGTGTAGGGATATGCAACCCCCTTACCTCCTTTCCATGTGTTTGAATGCTATTAAAGTTAGACCTTTGGTTTTCCAAACCCTCTGTCAGCCCTGTGGGGCTATCACGTTCACATGTTTTCCACCATGTCATAGTGGAGTGATCCTCAGGATTCAGTGTTTCTAAGTTCACTCTCTTGTAGGGGTATACCCTGAGGTGTCTATGTCCCTCTGTCCCATGTTGCATGTGGGGTTCCCGTGGCCCATACCCTTCAAGGTACATCAGTAGGTGTTTGCATAAGACTGTGACAAATGGGTGGGAACGCCATGTTAACAACCTTTGTTCCCCAGTTACAAACTTTGGCCATGTTTCCAGATTATCTGGCAGCCTGTTTCTTATTGGCTGTATTTCTGTTCCTCATGTCATAACTTCTTTGTCTGATTTACCTGGGCTATCCAGACTGTAGATCAGAAGTAATATTAGGAGACAAAAGAGGGAGTGTGGAGTAAGTGTGGTACCTTTAACACTACTGAGCACCCCCCTTGTGTTGTCTGTGTAAGTCTGCATTTAAAAACACTTTTCATCAGGAGCAATGCTGTAATTCCCAGTGGATAGACTGTTGTCTTTTGGCTTTTGCATTTCCCCCACGGCTGTGATGCTGTGTGTGGATGTTTTTGCATCCAAATCAATCACGCAGCCAAAAACTGCTTCTGTGGTGGGGCTACTGTCAGCAGCCTCTCTTGTGCCCTGTCCCCAAGTTCTGTTTGTGCCTCCAGGATCTCCTGGGTCCATATAACCATATATTTCGTCTTCTTGGGAGTCTGACTTTGTGACATGGGTGTGAGAACCCCCAAGTGTCCCCTCAGACCTCTCCACACAAAACTCTTGAGGATTCAGTTTACCAAGTGCAGCGGCTTGACCCTGGACACTCTGAATCATTTCCTCCCCTCCAGTCTCTACTTCCGCAGCGTTTCCCTGCTCCTTCTTAGGTAAGGCAGAGGCACACAGTTCACTCTTAGACTGATGCTCCTGCCCTTTTAGGACTACAGCGTGGTGCATTTCTATCCCTGGGGAAGAGATACCCCTTGTTCCCCCCTCCATCCCGGGAAAGGTTTCCTGCACATTCCTGCTTCCTCCTAAGGTAGAATCCTCCACCTTCTGGCTTGCCTGTAACCCCTTGGGTTCAGTCAGTCGCATTCTGCAACCCCCTGGGTTGTGTAGGGGCGTCTGCAGGCTCTCACTCTCCCCCTGCGGTGGTTACTCAGTTTGATTCTGAAGAATTTGGTCCCTCCTGTGTAAGGTGGGGTGCCAAGTCTTGGGCTTCAGAATCAGGTTGACCCATTTGCTTCACTCCCTTCAGTTCTCCATGTGAGACAGGAACTTGCAGTTCACTCCACGAGCCTTGGCAGGGGAGCCTTCTGGCTGGTTTGGGAACTCCTCTTTGGGGTTTTCCTGCCCCTGAGTGGAGTTCACAGGTTGGGGTGCAGGATCTTTAAGACTGCTAGAGCCTTCCTGTAACCCGTCCCCTCCACTAGGGTTGTTTTCTGACTCCCCATGTTTCAGGGGTAGAGGTGCAACTTGTTTAGGGCTCGCTGAGTCTTGTTGCCCCTCACCCTCCCTTTCTGGGTTGCTCTCCGGCTCCCCGTGTTCCTGGGATTGGGCTTTTTCTACCCTCCCATCCAGAATCCATTTGTTTATAGCATTCCCCACCAACATTTCATTTTGTGCCTTTCTGGGGAGTACCACCACCTGGATGGGTCCTTTTGAGCCCTCCCATTCTAAATCTACAGTTGCTGTGGGAAAAATATCCTTGATTCCCATTGTCAGGTATACCACCACCTTTCTATGAGTGTTTATTTTATGTTTTGGGATCAAGTCCTTCTGTACCATAACCATGTGTGCCCCATTGTCTAATATCCCCACACAGTTTATCCCATTAACCTTAGCAGGTTTTTGTAGCAACTGATCCCCTGAGGGTGGGTTAGGGATGATATAGCAATCATCAACACCTCTGGGGACGGGTTGAAGTACAGACACAAAATTCGTACTGACAGTCTCAACAATCTCGTCAGACTCTCCTTTAGGGCCATGAAACTCCCTTTTGGGGGGGGGCAGTCTTGTACCATATGCCCTGTTTGCTTACAGTTATAGCACTATCTTGAATCATTATTAGAGGATTGCGAGGTGTGTGTTCTTTGGAGCTTGGGTGATCCCTGTCTTCCCCCACCCCCATTCTCATTTGGTTTGTTCTGGGTCAAGTTTCCTTGTTCAGATTGTGGGGTTTTATACAGATTCAGCTTATGGTAAGACCTCTGCTCTGATTTTCCTCCATTATTTGACTTTCTTTCCCCATAAGCTGAGATAGCATTTGCAATATACTCATCTGCCCTCCTCCCAGCCTGTTTGACATTCATGATCCCCTGATTAAGCAAGTGTGATTTGAGATTAGGGGTACAATTATTTAGGAATTGCTCAAGGATTACAAGGTCCATTACTTGCTCCTTCGTAGCCTTCCCTTGTGCATCTAACCATTTCACCCCATACTGATTTAA
>QEPC01015444.1:588611-603907 GCA_003113815.1 Sphenodon punctatus | reverse complement strand
GAGGGAGGCCAGCAAGGAGGAGGTTGCAGTAATCGAGGCGAGAGATAACCATGGCATGAACAAGGGTTTTGGCCGAGGAGGTAGAGAGAAAGGGGCGGATCCGAGCAATGTTATGGAGGGCGAATTGGCAGGATTTGGCAACAGAGTCAATGTAAGGTTTAAAAGAGAGGTGTATGTCAAAGATGAAGCCCAAGCTATGGGCTTGGAGAACAGGATGGATGGTGACTCCATCGATGCAGATGGGCAGGTTAGAGGGAGAGGAAGAGGAGGGAGGAAAAATGAGGAGTTCGGACTTGGCCATGTTGAGTTTGAGTTGATGTCGGGACATCCAGGCGGAGATATCAGAGAGGCTGTGGAGCAGCCACTGAGAACACCCTCCTCATGATAGACACCAGAGAAAGCTGGGAAACCTCAAGGAGGATGGCCCCAGCCGACCGCAGAGGCTGATCCAGAATCCAGAGGATGAGGTGATCTTGTAGATAAGTGGGACCCAGACTGTTTAGGGCTTTAAAGGTCAGCACCAACACCTTGAATTGGGCCCAGAAGACTATTGGCAGCCAGTGCTGAGAGCAGAGTACTGGAGCAATATGCTCTCAACAACTCGTCCTCCTAAGGAGGCAGGGTGCCCTAGCTGCCATCTCCAGACCATCACCAAGGGTCGACCCCCCCCCCCGCAAACCCTCCCTCCAGCACAGGGGCCACAGCATAGCTCTTGACACATGTGGGCAGATAACTTTAATTCTTCTGGAGTTCACTGTTTCATCATTAATGCCTCTTCCTATTTAATTTCTTGTAGTATTGGTGGCTTCAGCTTAGCTGGTGTGCTTGACAAACCTGACCTGACACAACCTTAGTTCTCCCAGACTGCAATGTGTCTTTCTTTCTTAGAGGCAACATTGTACTGATATGTTCAGACTGGCTCCTGAAATATCCAGCAAGACTACAGTTCCACTGATGATTTGAAGATGGCAACATATTTTTTCGAGGTTAAAATAAAAACACTGTTAATGAACAGTGAATGACCATATTTCCACATTATTTGTCACAAAATTATGGGCTTCAGGTCTTTGGAATTGCTCCTGTGATTATTTGACTTCTGCCTTGTATCCCTGAAGGGGTTTGATTAATCACAACACATACTTAGAACTCATAAAATGCATATCAAGCAGCAATTCATTCAGTCAGAAACTAATTACAGTACTGAAGGAGGTGTTTGACATTTATTGAGCAATCCCATAGAATTTAATAGATATTTCTATAGAGCCTGTTGGTTTAATAGGTTTCTGTATAAATTGCTCCAAAAACAACCAACCAAACCCAAACACACAACACTGTATAATTTAATGGAGAATGATAACCTTTCTTTATTACTTTTTAACCATCCTGTTAAAATATGTACAGGCATATAAATCTGTATTAAATTCCATAGGATGGTTCAAGGATCCGAACAAATGTTATAATTTTCTATTAAATTTCACATTTCAGCATCATGTCATTATTACTTTGTACTATCTCTACTTGGCATTGATTGAACAGCGGAACAAGTAATCGTATAAAGACCAGAACACAAGCTTTGTTGACTCAATAATATTTTAGAAAAATGCGGATCCATTCTTCTTATTAATACGATTCCCTTGCATACATCAAAAGGAGTATAGCTGAAACTTTGAGATTAAGAAAAAACCCCACTTAATGACAAAAGTAGAATTATTCAGAAAATATGAGATCCTTATTCTGAGGGGAAAAAAGAATGTGTGGGCTTGCTAATGGTGCATGCACTTTTCATATGGACTGAACTGTTCCCTACCAGACATTAATACCATCTCTACAGCAAGGTACCAAAGAAAATGTGCATATATTATAGCTATTTGCTACTGGTTGTAAGCCCCCCCGAGACAGGGATTATTTGTGTCTAACTAATGACTGTTCAGTGTCAGGGACACTGTGTCAGGCTCCAGGGTCGGAGCCTAGGGAGAGGAAGGAGGGGATTGGCAAGCTCCGGGATCGGAGCCGAGGGAGAGGACAGAGGGGAAGGTAGGGAGGTGAGGCAAAGGGGGAATGGAGGCCAAGGAGGAGACAAAGGGGCAACACAGGGTTAGCAAGGGAACCTCTCAGCTGCTCTCCGATACCAAGGAGATGAAGTGCTCAACGTAAGAGGCAGACAGGCTGGCCTAAGAAAGCATACAGCTCATCATCGAGGTCTAGGGATGGGAATCGGGGAGAGGGAAATCAGGAACTGGGAATAGGGAACTTGAGACAGGGAACAGGGAACCAGAGGCGGGGGATGAGGGACCAGAGCTGGGGGAGCAACAGAGGACCAGAGGTAGGGGGTTAGGGAACAACAGGGGGATAAGGCAAGGAGTTGGGGGAGCAAGGGGGCACCAGAGACAGGGAGCTGGAAGCAGAGGCAAGGAACAAGGGGCCAGAGATAGGGAACCACAGGCAGGGGATCAAGAGGTGAGGGAGCCAGAGGCAAGACTATGGGAACGCCAGAGGTGAGGGAGCCAGAGGCAAGGCAATGGGGAGCCAGAGGAGGAAGGGATCCAGAGGCAAGGGACTAGGAGCAGAGGGCCAAGAGCCCAAAGCGAGAAACAGGGAATCAGAGATAGGGAGCAGGGGACCAGAGCCGAGGGGGAAACAATATCCAAGAAGAGTTAACGGGGCTAGGAAACCAGCAACATAAGGCTGGCTAACCAAGGAAAAGGCCCTCTCGAGGTCAGGGCCAAGGGGGAAAGAACAGCCCAGTTACAAAGGGAGACAATAAACAGTGAAGCAACACAAAGGGGCAAGAGACAAGCAACACTGTTACAAAGAGAGACAGGACCTCTCTTGCAGACAAACCAACAGACAGACAAACAAAGGGCATGACAGACTATTGGGACTTCTAGGCTTAATGGGAGCAACTTTACATAAAGACAGGGCAGGGTGTAAATAGGAACCACTCAACCAACACCCTGTGTAGTCAGACAGAGGGCATTACAAACAAGACAGGTATCAACACAAAGGGAGGGGGAAGGGCATAACACAGAAGGAACACAACACACTAGGACTTACTAACACCAACAGGAGTATAAACAGAGCACACACAGGAGAAGGCGGGAGGAACAAGGGGTGTGAGCCAAGCAGGGGTCAAGAAAGAATGACTGAAGCTCCACACCCACCACAGCCCTCAGCAGCTCTAAATACCACAAAGGACCAATCAGGCTGTGGCAAGTGGGTCCATACCCACTCCCAGGTGCAGGCAGGACACTACAACCACCCACCTGTGGCACAAGGGGCAAAACACCCTCAAACAACCCCTGAGGCCAGGGGTTCAAGGCCCAGCCCAATAGCTACTGGTGCTATATTTATTAAGAAGAAGAATTAATAATACTTGGTTTGTCTGATTTATATTGAACAACTGACAACGGGCATTTTTACACAAGATGCTACCATGCAGGTCCACTCAGTGGACCTGTGTGGTAGTGCCTGTGTAAAAGTGGGGGTGGGTTGGTGCATGCTCCTGCGACCCACGCACCTCCACCTACCTCCACTCATCTCCCCACAAGGAGCAACCCGGAAAATTCCAGGGGTGTGGGTGGATGGGGGTGAACATTGAGAGCAGAAGATTCCCATCCACTGCCATTTAAACCCTCCCCCACTTATCAGAAGTGCGTGTGTATGCCACTGAGCACACAGACCCGCCCCCTGCTCCCCGCCCATCCATTTAAAAATCACCAAGATCCTATACCAGGAGCACAAATGGGGGGAATAGACTTAGGCTCCATAACTGCTGCAATGAAGAAGCTTTTAAAACAAACAAACAAACAAACAAACAAACAAACAAAAACTGCTAAGGGGAGAGGTGTAAAAGTTCCCTGGAAGTCCCACCCCTGTACAAGACAAGCAGCAGGAGCTTGGCCAGTCCCTCTTCCCCAGGGTGATTTCAGACATGACGGGCCTCCATCTAGCCACAGTCTGGGATCCGTTTCGGATCCTGGTCAGGAATCAGGCTGTCCGTCCTTTAGACATACCGGCCTGATTCCTACAGGGAATCGGGGAGGAGGAGGGGCCGCGTGATGTGTGGCCACACAGTCCCGCCCCCATGCTCCCCCAGCCGCCCGCCCTCCAGGAGACAGGTGGACACAGCGGCCACTTCGGCTGCTGCGCCTGATCCTGCATCATGGTCTGCGCCATGATACGGGCCGGTGGAAGGCAACAGATGTTATTTTCCACTGATACCAGATCGTGGTTGCGCTAACCATGGGTATTTTCAGATGTTACGAGATCACAGTGAACCACATTGAATACCCACCTGTGGTCACTGTGACTCGCACGTCTGTTTGGCAGCCGCCAGATGTTCGCCACACTCAATCCCCACATGGGGTCATTTTCAACCATGCTTCCTGGGCTAGCCACACCAATTCCCTGGCGGGAATCAAAGAAAAGTAACGTCTGGTTGGTCGCCACGGCCCGGACTCACCGGTGGGAGTCCGGGCTGTGGCGAATTCAGCCAGACGCTGCGGCGGCATTGGCCCCGCCACCTGCCCATCTCCCTAGAGGGTGGGCGGCAGGGAGCGTGGAGTGGGCGGGGCCATGCAGCCACAGGTTGCGCTGTGTGCCCCGCCCCCTCCCCGATTCCCCACCGGGATCCCCCAGCACATCTGATACGGTGTGACATGGTCATCCCGGCGGGGGTTCAATAGATTGATTTTGTGACGGGGCCAACTGACCCCGTCATGTCTGAAAACACCCCATGATTCTAGAGATGAGGCCAGTCTCACCCCCGGAATTGTGGTTAGTCTGATTCCCGCCGGTGGTTCACTGGGGTGAACATCTGGCGGGAATCTTTCAGATGTTACGGGCCTCTCCTCCACCACAGGGGATTAACTGTGGTAAGAGGGAGGCCTGTAATGTCTGAAATCACCCCCAGTAATTGGCTTGGAAAGCTATGGGAGCAGGTTGCTGGCTAGGTGCCCACTTGCCTTGTACAGGTGCTCAAGGGCACTGAGCTGTCTTCCATCTCACTGCTCCCAACCACCTTTCTGGTCCAGTAGCTGTGGGAAAGGACAGGGCTGGCTGGGAGTTGGAGAGAATTGGCACCTTCAGCTCCCACGCTGGGCACTCTCAGGTCAGTCTCTCTCCTCCCTCCCAACCAGCTGGGCCACACAGCCTGCTAAGAGCAGGGGAGATAGAGTATGGACCAGTGCCCACACAGAGCATGCAAGATTCCAGCTAGCCCCCACACCTGCACAATTTTAACATGCCAGTTGCTGGAGGGGTCTGCCTGGGTGCCTGGTTACTAGGGCTGTGCATGTCGGTTTTGTTATTACACTAGCATTAATGAGAATTGTCTTTTTCATTACTGTTATTACAAAAATGAAAATGACAAATAATAATAATGAAAATAGAAATAAAAACAACTTTTTGTTTTTGAAATAAAGGGGAAAAACTGGAAAACATATTTCCAGCTAGGGATGGGCGGACAGAACCGAGTTCGGAAATTCGGTTCGGTTCGGAAGTTCGGTTCGGTCAACCAAACTATTCGAGTTCGATCCAAACTCTGAACTTCCAAACAAAGTTCAGAAATTCAAACCCCATTGAACTAAATGGATTGGTGAACATCCATTTATTTTTTAGGGATGGACGAACAGAACCGAGTTCGGAAATTCGGTTTGATTTGGTTCAAAAATCGAGTTTGGTTTGGAAGTTCAGTTTGGTCAGCCGAACTGGTCGAGTTCAGTCCAAACTCCGAACTTCCAAACTGTGTTCGCCCATCCCTATTTCCAGCTATAACCTTTTTTTGTTCATATTCAATTCTGATGTAACTTGGGGCGATTGTACCCCCAATGGAGTGCACAATGTGTACCAATTTTCAAAATGATTAGATAAAGGAATCCAATTTTAGAAGCAATTTAATGTTGTGATTTTAAGAAAAGCCCCATACACATTCATGGCTACAACTTCTTTATCCGCCATGCAATTTGCATGAAACCTGTAAATATTATGTCCCTCCACAAGCTTAATACTCCTGCCAATTTTCAGAAAGATTGACTAAAGGGTCCTGATGGTGTAAGATATTAACTTGAAATTATATTTCCAGCTGTAACATTTTTATATTCCATCCTGTTTACAAGACATTTGGCAGGAATGTATCACATACCTTCCCTGTGATTTCTGCAAAACTACAGGACAATATGATAATGGGTCCCAATTTTATAAGCAATTGAAGTTGTCCCCTTGAAGACCATTATTCAGATAAATAGCAGCACATGCAGTGTCAGTCAGAGGCAGGCACCTGGCATTTCAGGGGGAGGGAGGCTGTAGGAGAGAGGATGTGGAGCAACCCAAAAGACTGACAGACACATTCACTGACAAATTACTGCATGCTTCCAGCTTTACAGGACCAATCGGTAGTGGCTTTGAGGTGGGCACAGATGGCGGCCCTCAGGCGGGCATAGAAAGGACATAACTGGGACTTGGGGGATAGCATTCCAGCAATCAGAAGACATAGTTTACACATCAAGGGTGGCCAATTTTCATCACAATTGCATCCTGCAGCACTGTGACAGAGGACATAAGAGAATCTCTATTGACTCTTTCCTAAACAGATGCTTTTGACTTCCCAATAACAAGTGAGAGAGAGAGAAGTTGGAATGATCAGAGCACAGAATGAGGATATTTGGCTGACATTTCTGCTGGCCAATTGGCATCACAACCAATCTTATACCACAGTGACATGTAAGAGAATCCCTGGCATAGACTCCTTCTCTGCATATGCTGTGCAGGCATATAAAATTGGGACCCTATTACATCTTTATGATATTTGGCAGAGAATCATGAAAGTGTGATATACAGCCCTGACAAATTTCATGTACACTGGTTGGACTAAAAAGATATTACAGTCAGGCATACATTTATAAGCTAATTGCTTATACCACCAGGACCCTTTATCCAATTCTTCTGAAAGTTGGCAGAGATAGTAAATGTTGGATGGGGTATAAACTTACCAAGGTTCATCTACATTAAATGTGAGGCAAAGAAGTTACAGCTAAGAATGTATATGAAGATATTTGCAAAATAATATGAGTCAACCGCTTATAAAATTGGATTCCTTTATCCAATCTTTTTGGAACTTGGTACACTTAATGCCTTCCATTCGAGGGACAACCTCTCTATGTTTCAGCCAAATATAATGAAAAACAAAAAACATACAGCCATAAATGTGTTTTCCATTAAAACCAATGGAAAACAGAAATGAAAGCAAAAATGAAAACAAAACTTTGATATTTATGAAAACAAAAATGACAGATTTAAATAAAGAAAATGAAAATGACATGGGCCCCTGGTGTACACCTCTAGGTCGCTCTGTGCTGGGGCATAGTTAGAACTTGTGTAGCAAGGCTGTGGTTGGCCCAGACTCATGTGCCAATTATGGGCCCCCTGAGGATAGGGGGCAGGGTCTCCCTAAGTGGTGGCCCCCTGAGGGGGTTTCCAGTCAGTCTTGGCCTCACTTGCAAAGGTGTGATGGTGCCATCTTGACTTTCAGTGAGTCCCTGCCCCCTGGAGTGGCAGCAACTTCACGAGGAGAGAGGTTTTTAAGAGTGGGTGTCGTCAGTACTCTGCACTCTGAAAACATCCTTCCTGGCAGGGCCCTTTGCAAATGTCTTAGGTGGTGCTAGAAAATTTTCAGAATGGGCAGGGGAAAAGTGTTGGCCCCACTCTATCCCCTACCTACTTTGGTAATGTTCAAGCTGCTTGCAAAGCCTCCCACCCCTTGAATGCCGGGCCAGGGCTCAGAGCTGAACCCCTTCACTCCATCGTGTGGCCCAGCTGCCCAGAGTGGGGTAAAGTTACCCAAGGCATGGTAGCCTCCCTACTCTGCATACTGTGGCTGCACCCATGGTAGCTACTAGCTACACACTGATAAAACTGCTACAACTCTTCGCCCTTGGCAGTTTTCTAGTTGCATCCCTTTCTTCTGTCCTGCCATAGAACCTTTGTCCTAAGATTTTAGTATTTTTACCTGGGCGTCCAATTGTGAGTACATTTACTGTTGGGCAGTTACAGCTGGTTTTGCATTGCTGCGTGTAAAAAGAATGATTGGCACTAACTGAAACTTGCTGTTTTAATTCACGGTCTGAAAATAGTTGCTGCCTGTTTTTTGTTTTTTTAAAAAAATGGTTATTGGTAAGTGAAAATGTTTCTGATATTCTAACCCAGTTTTCTAAGGTTTTTGCAGATGACTGCGGAATGTGACTTGAAGGGCCAGTCTGGTCTAGTGACTAGGCCAGTGGACTTAGAACTGGGAGATTTGTGCTTAAGCCCCAGTCAACAGGCAGTCTTGGACAAGTCAGTTCTCTCGTGTGTAAAAAGGAGCTACTGATGCCAAGCCTGGCCAGCTGGCTGGTGTCATGTGCGACCCAACATGTACTCTGTTTATTATTAGAAGTATTTATTTATTTTTCTATCCCACCCATTCCCTGGGGACTCAGGGCAGGTTACAATGCACAAAAAAAAAAAAAAAAAAGCTAGAAGCTCTAGAAGCTGCTGACCTGAAATTCTGGGGGGGAAGTACAGGTGACACACACTTTGGGGAGCAGAGGCTCTGGTTAAAGGGACTAAGTGGCATTTGGTTCTCTAAACACGACCCATTCCTGACCGTTCCAAAGAAAACACACTGATGGGGCTGTGTGAGCCTGTATGAACTGCAGGGTTTTCCATCTTGTCTCCCCTTTCGTTCAATGTGTATCTGAGGCTGCTGGGCAAGATCATTTGGACGCTTGGGGTGACGTGCCATCAGTATGCTGATGACACCAAGCTCTAATTCTCTTTTTCATCTCATCCAAGTCCTGGTGCTTACCGAATGCCTGGTTGCTGTTGGGGACTGCATGAGGGTGAGCTGATTAAAGCTGAATCTGGATAAGAATTAAGTGATGATTGTCGAGTCAGGCTCTCTTTAGGTAGTAGTTGCCATGCAAGCAGCTAGCATGGACACAGACAGGCGGTTGGCAGTGTAGGTTTTATTAGTCCCTTCTATGGGACCTTTGTGGGTTGAGTTCACACACCCAGCCTTGGTACCCTCTCAGCCTACAAAGGCAGTTACATTGGTTTCCATCTTTTATACCTTTCCAAGTTAATTACAACATTATAATATTCCCACCCAGAGTGACACACCTCTCTCATGACATGCTCCAATCTGATTGAGACCATTGTTGCATATGCATTTTCAGCCCCCAAAGTTCATTTGTAGGTTATTCGAAGTTTTATGGCTGTCTCCTAAATTTTCTGTCCTTCTATAGCACCTCTGAGTCCCAGAGAATCACCCATTCATAACTGTTCCCTTGATCTCTTCCCCTTCCTTATCATGCCAAGTGAGACACACAACTTGGGGTGTCAATCCTCCTGCGAGTCTGTCTGATGTCTTGATAAGATTTCCCTTTAGCTGTTTTCTCTTTATTCCCAACCATCCCATGATTCTCTGCTCATGTCAACTTCTTAGCCTGACTTTCAAAGTACTGTAAAACTTGTAACATAAACTGTGTTTAATATCATTGCTTATTATGTGTGAGTATGCTATCATTACTACTCTATACCAATATATATATTGGGATATATAAACATCACCATATATTGCCATATTGTGGGTTTTACTGTGTCATTTCCATAACAGATCAGTATTTCCCCTCCGACAATGATGATTGGCTGAACTTGTGCCTTGGAGGGGATTGGGACCCTTGTTATTGAGGGAGTCCCCTGCTGACTACCCAGGTGTTCAGTCTTGGGGTGCTTCTGGACCCATTGTTGCACCTGGAACATCAGGTTGCGGCAGTGGCCAGGAGTGCTTTTCACCACCTCCATTTAGTGAGGAAGCTGCATCCCTTTCTTTCTGACTCCAATCTGGCCATCATCATTCATGCTTTGATCACCTCAAGGCTACAACACTGCAATGTACTCTATGTGGGGCTGCCCTCAGTGACTGTCCGGAAGCTGCAGCTGGCGCAGAATGCAGCAGCGGGTCACCGTGAGCACATTACACCTGTGCTCTATAATCTGCACTGGCTCCCTATAGCCTTCTGTGCACAATTCAAGTTGCTGGTTCTGACCTTTAAAGCCCTAAATGGCCGGGGCCCCACATATTTGAGAGACTGTCTTTCCTTCCATGCGCCATTGTTTGTGGCCCCTGTGTTATGGAACTCCCTTCCCATCGAGGTCCATTAGAGCCTGAGCATGAGCTTTCTCCCGAGGCAGTGTAAAAAGTTTCTCTTTGCAAAGCATTTAGCAGGCAGGGGAGGGTGGGTTTTTAAATAAGGTTTTTAAATAGAGTTTTTTATTATGTATGTTTTTATTATGTAAGCCACTCTGAGCCTTAGGGTAGGGCAAGGTAGAAATTTGAATGAATGAATGAATGAAACAACTTAGGAGTTAACATTCACTGGGAGAAAGAGTATCACTCTTCAAGCAGATGAAAACTTAACTGTGTTCAGTGGTCATCATACTTCAACTACACGGGGCTTAGGATCAGGTTGTCTGTTGTTTACCTTTACCACAAAAACTTAAACACCTTTAACATTAAATTCTAAGTTAGAATAAAGACACATGCATGTGTCATCCATGCATTTGTCAGCTTGAGGACGGGATTACTGTAATACCCTCTACATGGGTATTCCCATGGTGACAGTCCGGAAGCTGCAGCTAGTGCAGAATGCCACGGCCCATCTACTTATAGGGATGGGCCGCCGGGAGCACATTCAACCAGTGTTCTGGGCTCTGCACTGGCTGCCTATTGTCTTCCGGGCCCAATTCAAGGTGCTGGTTTTAACCTATTAAGCCCTAAATGGCCTGGGCCTGGCTTATCTGAGGAATCGCCTCACTTCCCTCACTTCTCTGAGGGGTTTCGGAGCGGCTTTTGTGGTTGTCGGAGGGGGACACATCCTCCTGGAGGTTTCCCGCTATAGATTGGTGTGGATTGACAGGCGGGCATTCTTGACGGCTGCACCTGTGTTGTGGAACTTGCTCTTGGTAGGTGTCCATCTCAGCCCAAACCTTCTCACCTTCCGGCATCAATGTAAGGCGTGGCTCTTCCAACAGGCTTTTGGTGGTGCGGAGGGGTTTGGGGATTAAGGGTGGCTGTGGGTTTTTTGTCCACAAGAATTTTTGTTTGTTTTATACTACTGTTCTTATTGATGTATGTATATATGTATATATATTCTTATTGATGTATATATACATACATCAATAAGAACAGTAGTATAAAACAAACAAAAATTCTTGTGGACAAAAAGGGGTGTAAAAATAAATAAATAAATAAATAAAATAAAATATTTTTTTCCCCCTCATTAAAATAACTAAGCAACCATCATGAAACTCACTCAGGTTGTATGCAGATACACTGAGGTCTCATTTCCCTCTAAATTACTCACTTGTTTAACAAGGCTCATCCCCTTAATTAGGTTGGTTTATTATAAAGGATAGGTAATAGATAATTCAAGAAATCTCCATTCCAAACTGCTCCATTCTTGACAATCAGGGCTTCAAATCTCTTGTCTAGAGCCAGCCTTCCTGCTCACTCCAGCCTCCCTTCCTCCCCTGTGGGGGTTTCCACCTCTTGTGGTTTTGACCCTAACATTCCCATAGGTCAAAATGGGAATATCATAATCAAAACTCTGAGAGGTGACAACCTCCCTCCCTGTCCCCTGGCCTTCTAGCTGGGACATAACAAGAACCCTTTCCCTGAGACTCTGCCTCTCCTATGACCCAACGAACTGTCTGTACTGGCTTCCTTTTGAAGAATGCCCTACCCCAAGATTGCTCTTGGGTGAAGTTGAATCTCATGGATCTGGCCCCACTGAAGGTACAGCTTGTTTGTAAATCGACTTTAAAGAGCTAGTTCACACAGTGGGTGTTTTTAAAGACACATTTCTCCTGCATGTTTGCTGTTACATCCTGAAATTTCTGTTTGTCTAAATCACTCACCCAGATCTTAAACATCTGGCTCTTTGAACTTCTGCGTAGAACTTCTCCCAGAACATTTGTGTGTAAAGCTTTCTTCTGGTAAACTGCTTTGCTCCAGGCAGCTGTGGTCATTTGGTTTTCATGGCAGCCTGTCACATCTACAGCTGAGGCTACTTTAGGCTGCCTCAGGGCAGTGTTTGTGTGAAGAATGCATCCGGAACTTACTTGTAGACTTGTAAACCCAGAATATTGAAAAATCCAGAACTTTAAGGTGTGTGTCTAAATGCCCACTGTGACAGGAAGTGTGGTTTATCTTCTCCTGTATGGCTCTGGAGTTGAGTGAGATACTCTGAAACCAAACCACTGGAGAGCAGCAGGGGTAAGACTTGCCAGATATCCCCATCTGCCATTCTGAGTGTGCAGGGGGCATTTTTCAATGAATTGATCAGCTGTCTAGGTAGGGATATCAAAATTAAGTGAGTCCCTATAACCCAAGGGTGACAAAAATATCAAGGATATGGAATTGCTTCTGTATGAGAAGAGGCTTGATAATTTAGGGCTCTTCAGTATGGAAAAGAAACGACAGAGAGGGGATATGATAGAAGTTTATAAAATCATGAGTGGTGTGGAAAAGGTAAATAGGGAGTTATTTACCCTCTTAAATGTTGCAGAGTAATAACTGATTCGCAGTCAGTAGGGACAAATGCAGCTGAAGGTTTAAAAACAGAGCTTTACTTAAGCTTTTCAGGCACAGATCCTTAGTTGCATCTAACTAGTAGTGAGACAAAATGGAGACTGAGACAATGGAGAGAGAGAAGGGAAGAAGGAGTGGTTACACAAAGGAATTCAACTGCAAAACCCTATCTCCCTTCCATGAACACATAAACTTAGCAGCGCCATCTGGTGGCTCTAAAGTCAATTGCTATTCTTAATGCAGCAGGAATTAACTTATGGATGTTGCATATGCTAACACCCCTTCTCAACAGACAGAAGTTAACCTACTAAACCCATTTTACTTAGTAAAATGGCGCTCTCCTGCTAAAGGTTTTGTCAGGGCATCTGCTACCATGTCTTCTGTAAGTGCCTTTGTCCATTTGTTGTGTTTCCCTTCTGATGTTTGTAAAACATCTTCAATGTTGATGGCTCAGACCGTCTGTCGGTACTTGCTTTGTAGGACAGGCGGGTGGGTGGTTTTTTGCCTTTATTTTCCCTGGTAGAGCTTCTGATTTCAACATCTGCAGGTGACTGGGTTTGTTTCTGCATCTCAGTTGAGCTTGTGCTGATTTCAACTGTTTGTTCAGGACGCTCTTCTCCTCCTGATTCAGGACATGCTTCTTCTCCTGATTCTTGTAAGACATTACACTGTTGCTTGGGTTTTCTTCAAAAGTCACGCTGTTGCTGATAGTTACTTTGTCTGTGTGTGGGTTGAGGATTCTGTATCCTTTGGAGTGTTCACTGTATCCAACAAGAATCCCTTCCACAGCTCGGTTTTGTAGTTTGGTGCGTTTCTCTTCCAGAATGTACACACATGCCTTGCATCCAAACACTTTGATGTGTCCCACACTAGGCTTCTCTCCATACCAGAGTTCATATGGGGTTTTACTCACTGTTCTTGAGTAGAGTCGGCTCTGTAGATATGTCGCCGTAACTACTGCCTCGCCTCAATATTTTTCTGGCAGTCCAGAGTCAGTCAACATGCACCTGATCATTTCTGTTAAGGTTTTGTTCTTTCTTTCAGCTATCCCATTTTTCTCAGGTGTGTATGGTACCGTCTTCTGGTGCTCTATCCCGTGGGCTCTCAGGAAGTCTTCAACTCTCTTTCCTGTGTATTTGCCTCGGTTGTCGGTTCGAAGTACAAGCAGCTTACGTTGGAATCTGTTGCTTGTCATGGTTATGTAGTCCTTTAGTTTTTCCAGTACTTCATCCTTATGCTTCATGAGGTATGTGACTGTGTATCTTGAGTAGTCATCTATGAATGTCATTTTGTATCTGTTCCCTCCAGGTGTGGGTACTTTCATGGGGCCGCACACATTGCTGTGTATGAGGTCAAGTGGCTTGGAGGTTCTTGTTTGGCTTGCCTTGGGGATCGTTGCTCTGGTGGCTTTAGCTTTGATACAGCATTCACATCTCATGGTCAAGGGAAATGCTGTTACTGTCAGGTCTTTTGTCAGCTGCTGCCTTTGTAGTTCCTTTATGCTTTCCGGGTGCCTGTGACTCAGGCGTCGATGCCACAGATGAATGCAGTCCTTGTGTTGCTCATGTGCAGTGAATTTTGCTTGTTCCTTGGTTGCACTTAAGCGAAACAGGTGCTCACCTGCATAGGCTCTGGCTAGGACTCTTGTCCCCTTCTGGATTGTGCATGCATTACCCCAGAACTTGACAGTGAGCCCTTTCTCTGTTAGGCGTTTAATGGATAGAAGTCCTCCCTCTAAGCCAGGTATGTATAGCACATCCTTTACTGGTATTGCTAGTGTGCCTCCATGTGGCTTGCTGCAACTTAGAATTCCTTCGCCAATACTTTCTGCAGTGATGCTGCTTCCATCAGCGAGTATATCTTTTCTTTGGATGTCCTTTCTTGCACTGAAAACATGCCCTTATTTCCTTCTTGTGCAATCTGTTGTCTGCAATTCTCAGGGCAGTTTCCTTATCCTGTCCCTGATTGTCTCACGTGATTTCTTTCCTGTGCTGGAATTCATCCATGAGTCTCCCTTTTACAAATTCCAGTGTTAGTTCTGCCTCAGGCCTTGTCTCTAGGATGTTTATGAGGGCGTTGTATGATTCAGGCAGGCTGCAGAGAAGTAAGGCCGCCTCATGGTTTCCTTTTATCTCTTCACCTATCCCTCGCAGTTGTGCTACCACTTCCAGCATTGAATTTATGTGATCCTGCATCTCCTTCCCTTTACCAAGTCTCATCTGGTACATTCCTTAAGAGAAACAGCTTACTGTTCACGTTGGTCCTTTCATGCAGCTTCTGCAGTGCATTCCACATGCCCTTTGCTGTATTTCCCCTCTTACGTGGATTAACTGGTCATCTTCTACTAGCAGGCTTATGGTTGCCTTTGCCTGTCTGTTCTTCCTGTCCCATACCTCAGGGTTTGCTGCAGGTCTGTTTGTGGTGATCACCTCCCACTGGTCATCTTTGGATAGGAGTATTTCTACTTTGAATTTCCACAACTGGTAGTTTTTGTTATTCAGCTTGCAGATTGAAAGCTTTAATTCAGAGCTGCTGGCCATGCTTGCTTCCCTCCCCTCAGATTGGGATTCTGGTTTTTCTGCTCACTTACAGTTAGTAGCCTCCTCTGGGAGTTTCCTTTGGGCCTTTTTTCTTTCAGCTCACTTCCAGTCTTTAGAGTTGTTCTGGG
>QEPC01015444.1:576771-586779 GCA_003113815.1 Sphenodon punctatus | reverse complement strand
CAAAAAGCCAGGCTGGGCAGGGTGGGTGGGGGGTGTCCCCCCTTCCACCCGCGCAGCCTGGACTCGGGGAGGGTTTTTTTTAAAAAAAACTGTTTGGCTGGGGCTTTAATTTTTTTTACATTGCAGCCATTTAAAAATGGCTGCAATGTAAAAAAACCGGTACACTGAAATCCGGTACCGGGCCGGAATACCGGGGCCGAATCCGATAATGCCGGTACGCCCGATACCGGCATTATCGGATACCGGATTGTACCGGTTTCCCGCCCCTAATAGTCAGTTCTTTTGTGTTTTCAGAAAAGGTCAACAGCTTCTAAGGTGTTTTGGTGGAATCTATGTTATAACTTTGTTATTCAATGAACAATTTATAACTGGGAAGAATAAAATACGTTAATGAAGGTATGGCTTAAGGCTGGAATAAAATGCGGATTTTTTCCATTTGAACTACTGGTTTAGTTGGGGGTGCTCAAGTGACTTTTTAAAAGTCCCATTTTTATACATTTGCAGCTCAGCTGGATTACTATGCTAAAGTGGCATTCCATTTAGGATACCAATTCATAGACAATAAGATAAAGGAACACACTGTTCAGCTTTATTTCTTCCAGCCGCTTTTAAAATGCTCCCAGCACTGTAAAGTTGTAATGTCAGCTCTTTTCATTGTACAGCACCAGCTGTGAAACCCTTTTTTAAAAACAGCTCATGAAAATAAACCACTGCAGAAACGAGCCCTTATACAGAGAATGTTAAGGAATTTAGAGAATGACAAAGTGTTTGCAATTGGGTGGGTTTTTGGCCAGTCTTTGAGCAGTACAGTACGCCAATTCATTCAACATGTCATAGTGGCAATGATTAATTATTGGCTGCACACTCATCTCTTTATTTTTATTTTTTCTCTCTGCTTCTCTGGCCTGGGGACATATACAAATACAGCTCAGGTTAACGTCTCACTTCATATACAGGAAACAATGGTCCAAGTTGTGTGCTCAAATATATGAACAGTCAGAAAATACCCTGAGATTCTTCCCTGGCTGGCTTTTGAGACTGATTGAAAAGGTCTGATTCAAGAATAAACCAATGATCGGGTCATAGGCCACCACCTTCTGTTGTTCATACAACATCTTTCTCACTTGAAAACCTTGTTCCTTAATCAGTGCATCGAATAGCAGTGCATTCACACAGCTGCTGATTCTCCTACATTTGAATGGCCCACTCTTGCATAGGATGTCAGAAAACAAGGAAGAAGTCCAGGAAGTGGTAACAATTTCATTGTAGGCTCTGAATGAGGGATGGGAAACTACCAGCTCTAATTGAGTATTATGTGAATGAGCCCTAAGTGTGATGTCAGGCAGACTAAGACCGCATTCACACGAGCAGTGGGCGCAGGTAATACCCACATCTTCAGGCATCATCAGTAAGCACCCAACAGGTTTACGCAGCCCCCATCAGGTGCCTAGTTTCCTGAAAATGTGGGTCTCTCTGGGATGCCCAGGGAGGCCCCAGGACACTCTGGGAAGCTCCTGCACCACATGCTCCCAAGGCTGAATCACCTGCCTGGTTGTGCCCCTGCTCCCGCTGCTGTACCTCTCAGCCCAGCTCGTTTCTCAGCTGAGGTAGGTGTGCTCCACAGTCCCCATAGCAGGGGTCCATGCAAGGACAGAGGAGCACCTGGAACAGTGGCTCAGCTGGGCAGGTGGGTCAGCTTTCAAAGCACCCTGGGAAACTCCTGCCCCCAGTCTGATTCACCTGCCTGGTTGCACCGCTGCTCCCCCCCCCCCTCCGTTATGGAGACTGACGTGCCACCTGGTTCAGCTGAGCAGCGAGCTGGGCAACAAGCAGCAGTCAGAGGAGCAGTGGGAGCAACGGCACAGCCAGGAGGTGTGTCAGCCCTGGGAGTGAACAGCGCAGGCGAGTCAGCCTAGGGAAATGTGCAGGTTGTGTTTGGGCACCCCTGTTTTCCTGGGCACCCTCTTTCAGCTCGAGCACAAATGTGAAACCTTGGGTTCTGTGTTAAATATTTTGATTACATGTGCCTAACACCTGCTGAATTCTTTGACCTTACTTAACACACACACACACAAAAAGCAGGGAGAAGGGATTCTTGTGGGCTTAGCATCTTCTATGAATGCAGTCTCACAAATGTGATCCTCAAGCTGCTTAGAGTCAAGTGTTAGAGCTCATCCTGGCACAAGCTCCACTGAGGTAATTGGGACTAACTTCTCAATGATGGGTTAGCTGTGATGCTAAATAGCTTGACAGCTGTTATGCAAAACTCAGATTGTTAAGCAGGCCAATATAATGCTACATAGCTGCAAACGTATTCATTAAATTAGTTATTATTATTATTATTAGCATTTATATATAGCGCCAGAAATGTACCTGGTGCTTTACAGAGAATAAAATAGAC
Organism: Sphenodon punctatus; assembly: GCA_003113815.1. NCBI lineage: Eukaryota > Metazoa > Chordata > Lepidosauria > Sphenodontia > Sphenodontidae > Sphenodon > Sphenodon punctatus. Next base: position 584,378 of record QEPC01015444.1, on the reverse strand, counting down.
ACGGTCCCTGCCCGAGAGCTTATAAGCTAAAGACAGGGGGAGGGGAGACACGGAAGGGGGAACAGAGGGAGAGACAAGGGATGCAACATTCACAAGGATGTGAGAACTCAGGTACACGTTCTTGGCTTGGTTTCAGTAAATAGGAGTTTGCAGATAACAAGCAGGGGATAAACCTGTGTGGGGATGATTAGCAGGAGTTAGGAAGGGTAGAGCGGAAGAGGTGGGTCTTGAGGAGGGACTTGAAGGTGTGGATGGTGGGGGCAAGGCGGACGAGGGCAGGGAAGGAGTTCCAGGTGTGCGGGGCAGCGGGGAAGAAGGGATGAAGGCAGTTGGAGGAACAGGGGAGGCGTGGGAGGGTGAGGGAGGGGATGGAAGAGGAGCAGAGTGCTCGAACAGGGGTTTGGAGGGAGATCAGAGCAGAGAGGTAGCTGGGAGCAAGGTTATGAAGGGCTTTGTAGGTGAAGATGAGGAGCTTGTACAGAATACATGAGGATACTTTGGAAATAAATGTATAATAAATAAATAAATTAATTAATTAAATAAAATAAAGGAAGTACTTTGGGAATAAATGAGGATACTTTGGAAACTTCTACAGTTTCTAATGGGCTGTTCCATGCTTTTATGGAACCACACTGGAATGTACCCTGAAGTATCTAGGGCTGTATAACTGACACTAGTGCTGAAACTCAGTATTCGAAATTACTAATTTTTTACAGAATGTCTAAGTATTCAACTTGGTTTTACTGTGTACCGACTAACCAAGGAATCGACCTGGTACTTGGTATTCAGTCCAGTACTCGGACCAACATACAGGGCTTTTCCTGCCCCTGTATAAGGTGATTCGGTACTTGGGATTTGGAAAATACTTTGGACTTGGTTTTATTTGACTGAATATTTTACCGAGTATTCGTCAGAATTTCCTAGGACCAGCCGAACACTCGGAGCCAGTCCTTGGAAACTTGGAAATAATTGCGAATAAATTTTTAAATATTTGTTTCAGCCCTGACACCCGCAAGATTACATTTGTTTTTTATTTTCTTTTTCTGATTAATAATGGTTTCTGTGTGGGTCTGACCGCCACTGCAAGAGGAACCCTACAAGTAGCCAGTTAAGCAACATTCTTGAATGGCTCCATAATCTGAGAGACTGCCTGTCCTTCCATTCCCCACTGTGGCCCCTGGGATTGGCCGGGAGCACCTCCCTGTGGGTACCACCTCTTAGTTGTGCTCATATTGTGAGGACTCATGGGGCTGTGGGTGCATTCTCGGCTTCTGCCCCAATCCTATGGAACTCCCTTCCCCCAGAGGTTCATTTGAGCCCAAGCCTGGGCATCTTCTAGAGGAGAAATTTGTAGGGCATTTGGCAGGCAGGGACAGGGGATAGGGAATGGGGGGGTTGTTGGGTGTTTGGGGTAGGAGTGTGATGGGAGGATTGGAGAGGTGGTGAGGGAAGGTTGGGAGTCTGGGTTTTTTAATGCTGTTTTTATTATGTACAGTATTTATTTTTGCTTTGTAATCTTCCCTTAGCCATTTGGGAAGGGTGTGCTAAAAACTGAACTAACTAACTAAATAAAATAAAATAAAATAAAATAAAATAAATAAAAGAAATAAATAAATGCTAACTGTAATGGCTACCCTACAGCTCCATTGAACATAATGGACATTCTTTATTTCGGAACACCGTTGCTCTGTACCATATCTTAACTTTTAAATTTTCCTCTTGCAATGCTACTGTCAGGTTCTGGCCTGGCATCTAATTGCACAGTTCTATGTATAGTATTTACACCTGGCATCCAGTGAGCTGAGTTGTAGGGTTTGGCTACTTTATGAAAAGCGACTGTTGAGACACAGTGTTTCCTTTGAGCCTCTGATTATGGCAAACTGTAGAAACTTATACAAACCTGTCACATGCTTCTGATCACAGGACTCTGTCTTAACTTAAATTATCAGCATGAAACATATTTTCCATAGCTGAATTCCTAAGGGAGTTGTAAAACATGCCATTGAATATTACTGTGTAAGTTTGGACGTTTTTGTCATACAAGTGCAAAGGAGCAGTGAATATTTACGTCTGCATAACTTTTTAAACATACCAGACAGTATAGGTACAGCGTATCCAATTTCATTAGTTTTTAAAGGGTATTTAATGACAATTCTTACCTTTCCTTTTAAAAAAAATCTGTTAAAAATACAAAAATTAAATAACATCCAGAGAGTATTTATGTAGAGGTGGGCTGTATAACCAGAACCATAAACCCTTCAAAAGTTCAAGCTTGGATACAGACTTTTTTGCTCTGACTCATTTTAGTAATTGGTCCAGGTACGGATACTTCAAAGTGGAAGTGATTATTCTGATCATTTTATCTGACCTGCTCCATAACAGAGGCCATAGAATTTCTGCTAGAATGTTGAGTCCCAAACATGTGAATGAGCAAAGATCTATCTTTTAGAACAGCATTCAGACTTCTTGATCTAAAGGGATTTGCTGATAGAGAATCAACAACGGCCCTTCTTCAACAATCAACAAGGTAGCTTATTCCAATGATTAACTGCTCTTTCAATTTCGGGGTGTAGGGGTGCGGAAATCCTCACAGTCTGATTTCTTAGACTATTAATTTGTCTTCTGCTCTGCAAAGACTTCCTGATCTAAAGGGATTGGCTGACAGAGAATCAACAATGGCCCTTCTTCAACAATCAACAAGGTAGCATATTCCAATGATTAACTGCTCTTTCAATTTCGGGGTTGGGGGGGGGCAGGAATCCTCACAGTGATTTCTTAGACTATGAATTGGTCTTCTGCTCTGCTGATTTGGGCTGTGGTCTGCAAAGTGGTTTATGGATTGTGATTCTAGCTATTAAATTAAGTGGAAGTGCTTTCCTTGTAGTCCTCTTGGATGGAATAGACATAGAGGAATCTAGAAATTAAAGCATCTATCTCTTCATAAATAGGGAAATCTCGTTGTTTGGGACTTTTAAAAGTTAACTGGACAATAAGCTAAAGAAGTCTTGCATTAGCAAGGCGACAAACTGGAGGACCCTAGTACATTTTTCCACCTTTAACTTTTATGCTTTTATAATCAAATCCCAACGCCTCCATTTAATTTTGGACTGTCCTGTTAAAGGTCTGCCAATGAGTCGATGGAGGACCTTGGGCAAGTCACTTTCAATGCTCCTGGATGTGTTACTTCAAAAAGAGAAACATCACTTTCTAAAAGTTTATTTAATCTTGGTTCTGGCCATTGTAGAAACATCAATACACTAGTTCTTCCATTTGTAGAAGCTACAGGCAGTGCTTAATTGATTTGCCCAAGCCTGACTCAGAAGCTATGCACCCCACCCTCTAGAGCGTGTCAGAGCAGGGACCCTAGGTTCCAGCTAGCAACCCAACCACTAGACTACCCTGCCTCTCTACAGCTGAATATTAAGCAGGAGTTTTTATGATTTAATCTGTATGATGACCAACTTCAGGGACTGGGGAAGGAAAGTCATTAACAAAAGACAAATAAACCATTCAAGGTTTTCCTGACTTTCATTTCTAACCCTCAAATGGCCCATATTGGCCTTTTCCCGGTCTTTCACATTTTGGGGTCCACGCTCCTCCTACTGTTAACATTTCCTGGGGCTCTTCCCCCTTGAATGTAATTTCTGGAAATGAGCCCCAGCAAGTCCCCCACCCCCAGCCCCCATTAAGTCCTTGCTGTAGACTAGTTGCTCTTACACAGATACCACCAAAACCTGCCCTCCAAGACATGCTTTTTATGTCAGTGAAGCTATTCGCTTGAAAGTGATCACTGTTCCTGATCCGCCAAAAAGTTATACTAGTGTTCAATTGTTGCAGGGCCAGAGCTATAATACATGCAGCTGATGTAGCTGCAGTGGGGCCCCCATAACATATTTGGGGTGTGCGTGCACACCATGCTCACATACTCTGTACACCACTGTTGCAGTGTCCCACTCACCGTAGGCACTGACTACAAAGGAGTTCTGGGGCTGGAGAAAGTCTAGGGGTAAGCCCTGCTGCTCCCCATCAGGTGACCTCACATCTCAGTGCCTCTAGGTGCCACCCTGTTCCCTGGTGACTCCCTGTCCCAGCAAACCCCTTCATACACCCCAGCTTTGGTGACAAGGGCCCATTCCAACCTAGCTACACCCCTGAGGAGTTGTGAGGATTACTGAATTAATGTTTTCAAAAGTCTGCAGATAAACATTGCAGCAGAAGTGGAGAGCGTTATCATCAAGTACTAATCACTTTATATTGCTTCACAGCAGGGACTGGACTAGATAGCCCTTGGGGTACTTTCCAGCCCTATGATTCTATGATGTACACAGTGAATCATTTCATTAATATATCAGAACTGAAAATCTGGAAAAGAAACAAGTTGATAAACCACACACAGACATTTCTCCTGGCCAATTGGCATCACAAACAGATCTTATACCATAGTGACACGTAAAAGAATGGCCTAGGATCAATCTCTGCGTATGCTGTGCAGGCTTATAAAATTGGGACCCTTATCACATCTTTCTGATATTTAGGAAAAGTAATCCTGAAGATGTGAGATACAGCCCTGCTAAATTTCATGTACAATGGTTGGACCACAAAGATGTTACAGTCAGACATACATTTATAAGTTAATTGCTTATATAACCAGGACCCTTTCCCCAATCTTTCTGAAAATAGGCATTGATAGTAAAAATGGGGAGGGGTATAAACGTGCCACATTTCATCCATATTAGATGGGAGACAAAGAAGTTACAGCTATGAATGTATATGCAGATGTTTGCAAAATAACACAATTCAACTGTTTATAACATTGGATACCTTTATCCAGTCTTTCTGAAATTTGATAATGCTGGCTATTTGAGGTACAATTCTTCCAAGTTTTATCTAAATTTAATGAAAAACAAAAAAGATACAGCCAAAAATGTGTTATCCATTGAAACTAATGGAAATAAAAAATGAAAATGAAATTTCAATATTTATGAAAACAAAAATAAAAATGAAAGATTTAAGTAACAAAAATGAAAAATGAAAAGAAAAAACGACATGGGTCCCTGGTGCACACCTCTACACAGTAGTGAATGGTAACTTTTTACCTAGGGAATAAATGACTTTACACACATAGTAATGTTTTGTGGGGCTTCTCCTATCTGGTAACATGAAACAGGTGCAAATTTATCCCAGAGTAATAGCAGCTACACAATATAACTAGATCACTTCTTATATAGTGCTAGCAATGTGTTTGCCACTGACCATTGAAATTAGAAACAGGACCCTGGCACAAGGGGTGTACAAACTAGGATGGAAAAGAAAGGGGAGCACATAAGAGAGAAAGACACATACATTCCCATTTTACAGATGTGCAACTGAGGCTGAGACACAGGGTGCTTTTGGATGGGCAGCACCCATGCCTCTGCCCTTCCTCACACTCAGGTGGCCCATCTGGGTAAAAGCGGACTGCTAGATGTGCAAGTATAGCAGAGGCAAAGCAGGTGACACCTGCTCTTCTCCAGCCCTCGGGAAGTTCTCAGAGCACTGCCAGCAGAACAGGCCATCCAAACATGGGGCACTGGCTAGAGGCAGAGCTGCAGTCTGCCTGCTCGGCGGATGGCCACTGCAGCTCTGCTCTTGTTTGGAGGTTGCCTTGTCCAGGGGTTGAACAGCAACCAAAATCATTGGGTGATCTACCTGCAGCTCTATGGTGTGTAGAAAGGAGCACTGTGTGGGTGGAATACAGGCTGTGGCAGCCACCAGGTCTGTATAAACCTGGTGCAGGAAAGGCTGGATGCGGAGGATGTGGGGCTGGCCAGCCCCGGAGCAGTTCGGGGGGTGGCCAGCTCTGAGCCCATCTGAAGACACCCCATATGACTTGCCCAAGTCCACCCAATGAGTTCATGGCTAAGACAGGATTTGAATGCTGGTCTACCAGGTCCAAGTGTTGGATTTGGACCTGGCTAAACTGGCTCTCTTTACTACTGGATAAACTACCTGGAGTGTAAGCATTGTTTCACATGCTTTCATTCATTCATTCATTCATTACCCTCTTCAGTGTAATTAATTTGCATTTCCATATAAAAGACACATTTCTATAGTTATAAAAATAGAAGTTATATCTTCTCCGTATGCTGTTATATCTATTAGAAGGCCTACACACACACACGCACACACATACACACACACACACACACACACACACACACACACGTCTCAAGTCAGGTATTAAACTATTCTTCCCCCCTGAATATTAAGTCTAACTGCCTCTCCCAAATAAAGATTATCCCAAGGTAAGAATACTCCCTAATTTGTTCATTTAACGTGGCAAATTTCGCCCATGCTTTGGCAGTACAAAATCGTAAGCAAGAAATTTTGTCTCCTGAGACTGTATAGCTGCTGTTATAGAGAGGCTACAGGTTAATCACCTGGGTGGAATATTATTTTCTACATAATTCCTTGGCTTACGACCTGTATGTGGGATACCTTCAGTGCAGGGTTGGGTTTGGGTTTTATGTTCTGATCGATTGATGTTATAACATTTTTGGATTTGTTCTTTGGCAATGGGAATGTGATGTTCAAACTGTAAATTTTGTATAATTATTTTATTATTGTTTTATAAGCTTTTTCTGTTTTAATTTTGCTGCAACCATTGGTTGAGACAAATACATTTATTGACTTACTCCCTAGATGGTTCTTGAATCCCAATAAGATGAAGGTGATGCTCATCTGGGGTCCTGGATGGGGGACTATTACCTGTTATTAATGGGGTTCGCCCCATGTTGGCATCTCAGGTGAGGAGCCTGGGAATGCTCCTGGATCTCCAGATGTAGGCTGTGGTCAGGAGTGCGTTCCACCAATTACATCTGGTGTGACAGCTCTGCACCTATATCTCGGACTCTGACCTGGCCACTATCATTCATGGATTTGGCACCTTGAGACTGGACTACTGTGATGCGTTTTATGTGGGGCTGCCCATGGTGATGGCTCGGAAGCTCCAGTTAATGTAGAATGCCCATCTCCTCACTGGAACAGATTGTCGGGACCATATTACACGGGTGCTCCAGGCACTGCACTGACTGCCTATAATCTTCTGGTCCCGATTCAAGGTGTTGGTATTAACCTATAAATCCCTAAACGGCCTGGGCTTTATCTATCTGATGGACCAACTCACTTCCTGGGCCTCTGGGCGGCTCCTGCAGGCATCAGGGACTGCCCTCCTGGAGGTTCCCCGCTATAGTGGGGTGGGGATCAATAGGGATGGGCGAACGCGGTTCGGTAGTTTGGTGTTCGGCCCGAACTCGGCCTGTTCGGATAACTGAACACGAACACGAACATGAATGCACCGAACGGACCGAACACCGAACACCGAACACCGAAATAGCAAACACACTGAACGGAACCGAACACCGAACGACAAAAATGGCGAACACACCAAATGGAACCGAACACCGAACTACAAAATGGCCGAACAGTTCGTTCAATTCTAATCGCGTTCGGTTGTGTTCGGGTGGCTAAAACATGGTCTTCTGTCAGGTCACTGGAAGGCCAAATGTAGCAGGGAGGGGGAAGTCATTTGACTCAGCTAGGAGCAGACTTCCAGGCACCAGGGGTGG
>QEPC01015444.1:543541-571087 GCA_003113815.1 Sphenodon punctatus | reverse complement strand
TTTGGGGCCCCGTGAACCTAAGGCCCCTAAACCTGATAAATTTTATGGAGATAGACGAGCCTGTCAAGGGTTTTTGGCCCTGTGCCAACTGGTCTTTCAGACTCAGCCAAGTACATATGGTTCCGATCAAATAAAAGTAGCCTATATCGCAGGATTGCTAGGAGGGGTAGCTCTGGATTGGGTTACTCCCTTATTAGCACACAATGACCCCATTCTACAGAATTATGCGGCATTTGTAGATCAATTTAAAACCCTTTTTGACTACCCGCATCGAACCCGAGATGCGGAACACACAATTCTTCAGATCAAGCAGGGACGGTCCTCGCTCCTAGACTATATCACCCGATTCCGCTGCGTGTCCTTTGATTTGAAATGGGGTGATGCAGCTCTTCGAGCGTTATTCCGCCAAGGGTTGTCAGAAGACATTAAAGATCAATTAGCTGGAGCCGCCATCTCCCCTGCAACCCTAGAAGAATTAATTACCCTAACCATCCACATTGATGATAGATTGTCAGAAAGAAGACAAGAACGACAGAAGGATCAGGGTAGAGGAGGAGGCTACAGAAGCCTCCGAATCCCAGGACCGCTCCCCATTCCGGGTAAAGAAAGCCAGGATGGAGAACCCATGCAGATTGGGGCCGTTCGAGGACCCCTGAATCCCGCAGAATGCGAACGACGGCGTCTCCTTCACTTATGTTTCTATTGCGGAGACAAGACACATTTTTCACGCGAATGCCCCTTAAAACCAACACGTTTTCCCCAATTGGGAAACGACAAGGGCCGGGAGGGGCAGGGGGCCTCCCGGTAACTTCTTTGTCCCCCATGTCTGGATTGCCAATGAACCTCCGACAGTTGTTTGTACCCCTTCTAATCCACGTAAGCCCCGCGACCTCTCGGGTCGTAAATACCTTGATAGATTCTGGGGCCTCTGGGAACTTCATGGATCTCACTTTTGCTAAAGCCTGTGGATTCCCCTTTCAAGTTAGACAACAAACAGAACTAATTCAGACTATTGATGGTTCTCCTATTTCCTCTGGCCCAGTATGTAATTGTACCCCTAGATTAAGGTGTTGGATAGGGAAACACCAAGAAATGATTCAGTTTGACCTTATCACGTCACCCCTATTTTCTGTGGTTTTAGGATTTCCTTGGTTGCATCTCCATAACCCTACTATTGACTGGGTACACAGAAGTGTACTATTTAAGTCCCCCTATTGTGCAGAGCACTGTTGTTTCTCCCTTCCTGTACCAGCAAGGGTAATACCCTTGGTATCCACATTAGACACCTCCCAACTCCCTACAGTATACCAACAATTTCAGAATGTCTTTAGTGAACAAGAAGCCGCAGAATTGCCCCCTCATAGACCATATGATTGCCCTATTGAACTCCTCCCTGGCGCTGAACCTCCCTACGGGCGAATTTATAACCTAACCCCAGGAGAAACAAACACCTTACGGCAATACATCAAAGGCAATCTAGAAAAAGGCTTTATCAGACATTCATCGTCTCCTGCAGGAGCCCCTCTCTTTTTTGTGCCCAAGAAAGAGGGTGACCTACGTCCCTGCATAGACTATCGGGGCTTAAATAGCCTCACAATTAAGAACCGATACCCCCTACCCCTTATTCCTGAGTTATTAGGGAAACTACAAGGGGCTCAGATATTCACCAAATTGGACCTTAGAGGGGCATATAACCTTGTTCGTATTAAACAAGGTGATGAATGGAAAACAGCGTTTCGTACCCGATTTGGGCATTTCGAATATTTAGTAATGCCCTATGGACTAGTAAATGCTCCAGCAACATTTCAACATTTTATAAATGATATTTTTCGTGATTTATTAGATATCTTTCTTGTGGTTTATCTAGACGATATATTGATCTTCTCACGGAATTTCATAGATCATGTAACGCACGTTCAAATAGTTCTTCGACGATTACAAGAACATAGACTGTATTGTAAAATGGAAAAATGTCTTTTTCATGTGAAGGTGGTACCCTTTTTAGGATTTATTGTTTCAGCGCAGGGAGTCCAAATGGATCCCAGTAAGGTTTCAGCAATTCACAGATGGCCAGCCCCCTCTTCGGTTAAAGCGCTACAACGGTTCCTCGGAAGTACTAATTACTACCGTCAATATATTAATGACTATGCCCGAACCACAGCGCCCCTAACTCAACTATTGAAGAAGGGGGTGGTTTATCGGTGGTTGGAACCTCAACAACACGCCTTTCTACGATTGAAACAAGCATTTATAACAGCTCCCCTTCTTCAACACCCTGATGTTACTCAGCTGTTTGTGGTTGAAGCAGACGCCTCCGACAAAGCCTTAGGGGCTGTCCTCACCCAAAAGGTTAATAACCAACGACAAAGATTACCTTGCGCCTATTATTCCCGCCAACTCACCCCCGCTGAACGTAACTATACAATCCTAGACAAAGAACTCTTAGCTATAAAAGTAGCTTTTGAAGCCTGGAGACACCTCCTAGAAGGAGGACCTCACCCTATCCTGGTATTAACTGACCATAAAAATCTAACGTATCTTCAAACAGCCCGAATTACCAACGGACGGCATGCAAGATGGGCACTATTTTTCGCCCGCTTTTGGTTTAAGGTCCAGTATCGACCAGGACCGGAAAACACAATGGCAGACGCCCTTTCCCGATGTGAGGAACTAACCAATACCCCGAATCCAACTCCAGAACCTGTATTATCACCGAAGGTCTTTGCAGCCACCCTTCCGTCGATCCAAGATCTACAACAGGAAACCAAGCAAGCTCCCCCTAATACCTTGTACTCCCTTCAAGACGGACTACAGTACCATAAGGGACTAGTAGTAGTCCCACCTCGATATCGCCCGCAGATATTATGGGCCTCCCATGATTCTCCTTTAGCCGGACACCCTGGAATACGACGTACCCTAGCTCTTGTTCAACGAACCTTCTGGTGGCCACAGATTCACAAAGAAGTTGAAAAGTATGTCAAGGGCTGCTCCACTTGTGCGCGAACAAAAACTCCTCGACATCTTCCCGTGGGCCTGCTACAACTAACTTCGATCCCAACCCGTCCTTGGCAACGATTAGCCATGGACTTTATTGTTGGACTTCCCACCTCTGAACATTGTACCACCATTTTTGTTATTGTGGATTATTTCACAAAGATGGGGCACTTTATACCATGTCTAGGATTACCCACAGCCAAGAAAACCGCAGAACTGGTATTAAAGGAAATTGTCCGACTTCATGGTACCCCCCAAGAAATCACTTCTGATCGAGGTCCTCAATTTACCTCACGATTTTGGAAGGCCTTTTGCAATCTCTTAGGAATAAAAATTCAGACAACCACAGCATATCACCCCCAAGCCAACGGTCAAGTAGAACACATCAATCAACACATAGAACAATACCTCCGCTGTTTCTGTAATTTCTTACAAGATGATTGGGTAAAACATCTTCCCTTAGCAGAATTTACACACAACAATGAACCAAACGCCTCCCTCGGAAATTCCCCCTTTTACGTTTCATATGCCTTTCACCCTAACATTGGACTCCCAAAACTACCAACGACTAAAGTCCCTGCTGCAGGAGAATTAACACGCCAAATTAAACTCATTCAACGAAAAGCTCATCAATACCTACAAAAATCACGCCAACGCTATAAAAAACAAGCCGATAAAACACGTACCCGAGGACCGTCCCTACACGTCGGTGACCTTGTTTGGGTACGACGGAAAAATTACCCTTCCCTTCGTCCCTCAGCTAAGCTCGATGACATATTCATGGGACCGTTTCCTATCCACAAAAAACTCAATGATGTAACTTATACCCTGGATTTCCCACCCCATTTTCGCATTCACCCCTCGTTTCACGTTTCTATGCTGAAGAAAGCTGTTCCTCCCCTCTACCCAACCCAGCAGCTGCCCCCCCCTCCCACGTTTCTTCGCCAGGGTGTTCCTGAATACGAGGTCCGCTCTATCCTGGACTCCTGTTTCATTGGCAACCGCCTCCACTATCTCGTTGACTGGAAGCATTTCGGCATTGCGGAACGCTCCTGGGAGCCGGCTGCTAACCTCCATGCCCCCCGCCTTGTTCTTGCTTTTCATCGGCGCCACCCCTCCCGCCCCGGTCTCCACTCCCTGGTTGGGGGTGGGGGGGGCGCTGGACGGGGGGGTACTGTCAGGCACCACGACCCGGCACGGGGAGGGAGGCGCAGCTCAGGGAAAAGCCCAGGGACATCCCCAGGAGATCCTCCCTCCGCTCGGGGCATAGCTCTGCCCCTTCAAAACACCGCCACGCCGATTACCCCATCCCCGCTGCAGGGAAAAGCGCCGCACGCATCTATGCAAGCCCCGCCCCGACGTAGCAAGCGCATTGCGGCGCAACGCACTTCGTAGAGGGTGGGGCTTTTAGGAACACCTGGTCATTAGCCTTTAAAAGGACCGGCGGGGCATGGGATCCCCGCCGGTAATCGTGAGAGAAGCTGGCCCCCTTGCCTATGACCCTGCTTGAAAGCTAAGTACTTTGTTGCCACTTAGGTGAATCTAGTGATTGTTGACTGTGTGTTATTCCCTTTTGTGCTCCTACCATTTTGATACGTTTGTACTGTTTGTTGTTGCCTGTGCTCCTGACACCTCGGTTGCCTTCCCCTTCCCCTCCCCCCTGTAAGTTAGTAGAATAGTCCTGAGCCTCAAGGTCTGGTGTCCCCTTGAGCGGAGCTTGTAGCCCGCCTCCTTTTCTAGTTCCTGGGATAATCCTCACCTCCATCCCTCCTCCCACCTTAACCCCTTTCCCTTCCTCACCCCTAGCCCTGAGTTCCCTATTCCCAGCACTGCCTCACGATACTCCCACCTTGTACCACTGGTGGGGGTTTGAACTTTCCTGGCCTGATTGCCCCCAGGGTGTGAGACGCTTGGATTTCCCCTCATTGTTTGTCTTCCCCCCCTTGGTTGGCATTACCTCTCTCCACCCCTATGATGATAAAGGTTGCCTTGTAACTAGCAAGGAAAGCCCACCTACTATCCTGAGGGGAATACCGGGAGCCTCGTCATTACTAAGAGAGAGGGATTGCCATCCTCTCCCCCTTACCCCCCTCTCTGCTTCACCCCCTATCTCCCCAAAAGACCTGATAGACCCCTATCTCCCCAAAAGACCTGATAGCTTGACCACTTTGCAGTAGAGCTTCTTGAGTTTGATTGAGTACAACACAAGTCTGCAATGCCTGGCCGAGTGGGGGGGGGGGGCAGTCATCAAGCCCTGGTCGGGCCTCTGCCACTGCTCCACCCATGCCAGTCAGCCTTCAATGCCCAGTCAAGTAGGGGTGCCGGCAACTCCAGCCCCAGGACCCACCATCAGGGTTCTGGGGCCATAATTCCACTCACTGGGAGTCATCATTCCACCACATCAAGAAACAGAGAGCCACTCCAGCCCCAGGACCCACCCTCAGGGTGCTGGGGCATACATTCCAGGCAGGGAGGGCTGTCCATCCACATCAGCGAGAAGCTGCCACTCCTGTCCCAGGACTCACCATCAGGGTTCTGGGGCCATCATCCCGCTCACAGGGAATTGTAATTCTACCATATCAAGAAGCAGCCAGCGACTCCAGCCCCAGGACCCTTCATCAGGGTTCTGGGGTCTACATTACAGGCATGGGTGGCTGTCCATGCATGTCATCTAGAAGCTTCCACTCTAGTCCCAGGACCCACCATCAGGGTTCTGGGGCCATCATTCTTCTCACAGAGAGCTATCATTCCATGACATCAAGAAACAGGCAGCCACCCATGTCCCAGAACCCACCATCAGGGTTCTGGGGTCTACATTCCAGGCAGGGAAGAGGCCCAATCTAGGGCTTGGTGGCTGGCACGGCACCCATACGGGGCCGGGCATTGCAGGCTGGCATCCTACTCACCAGATCTCAACCAACTCTTCTGAAAATTGGTCAAGTAGCCTTGCCCGGTGGTGATTCACGTGGCCAGCCAGCCACCGCCTGCCATGATGGTGACTAGAAATGGAGAACCCAGCACAGGTGAGCAGAACTGGAGGCTTGCCAGCCTGCAATGCCCAGCCAAGTAGGGGTGCCAAGCCAGCCACCGAGCTCCAAGCCTTCCCGGTCTCTGCTGCTGCTGCTGCTGCTGGGTCTTAGATGGCGAGCCCTGGTGCCACAGGCACCCCCAGGGTCCAAGCGTTGAGTCTGCCTGCCCAGGCAACCCAGGATGCCAAGCCTTCCCGGTCTCTGCTGCTGCTGTGTCTCCGACAGCCTGCCATGCTGCCATGGGCACCCCCAGGGGCTGAGCACTGAGCCTGCCTGCCCGGACAACCTGGGGTGCCAAGTCCCAAGCCTTCCCGGTCTCTGCTGCTGCTGTTTCTTGGTCTCTGAAGACCTGCCATGCCGCCACAGGCACCCCCAGGGGCCAAGTGCCGAGCCTGCCTGCCCAGGCAACCCGGGGTACCAAGCACCAAGCCTTCCCGGTCTCTGCTGCTGCTTCTGGGTCTCCGATGACCTACCATACTGCCATGGGCACCCCTGGGGGTCCCTGGAGTGCCTCAAGCCTCCTGGCAGGTCCGAACTCTGCCAAACATTTGGCGGGATTAAACTCCAATGGACCGAACCCCCGAACCCAAACTAGGGTTTTGGGCTGAACGGCCGAACGGCTGAACATCCGAACCCCGTTCTGTTAGCATATTCCTACTGTTCAAGCCATTCCCCCTAGCACTATCCCTTTACTTGTTTTTAATAACATTTTTATTAAGCAAAGTTTAAAAAATGAAACCAATCATAAATATATAACATCCACTGATGTAAACCAAACCCTAACTTTCAGATTTCCTGACAAAATCTCTACTTCAGGAGCAACAGAAACAGCTTCTGATGCAGTTTTTAATTCAGCTGCTAGAGAAAAACTTTGCATGTTGCCCAGTACTTTAAAAACTGCTTGACAGAATGCTTCAGCAGAATTAGCAGTGTGGCTGGGTAATTAGAATTTTGGGGAAACATGATACATTTTCTGGACTTTGTTCTTTATTGTGTCACCTCTTTGTTAGCTTATTTAGAGAATAAAGCAGTATTTTCCATGGAACAGAGGAGAAGCAGCTGGAGGTGTGTAACAGCAGTCCCAGGAGGTTCGACCCAGCAGCTGGAGCTCAGAGTTTGGAGAGAGTGAACTGGCCCTCTTTCCCAGAAATGTGGCTATAGAGCAAGCTGAACACTTGCTGGAGACCGGAGCTTAGGACTTGGAGCCAGGTGAGAGGGAACAAACAGAGGGCTTGTGAGGCCCAGGCACAGCTGGGCTGTTTTGGGGCTGACAGGACTGAGGGACTGGATCAGGACCTGGGAACCAGGTTCAGAGGAGACAGGGGAATCAGACAACAATATGGACACACTCCAAGGCCAGGTGCTGGAGGTCCATTACACCCTCATTAAGCCCATGGCTGAAATGCTTATTAATCGTGCCCCCTGTGCCTGACTCATGTGGAGTAGTATCATACTCTGAAGAGCTCCTATTAAAATGAATGATAAATCAAGAAGTCTACCAGTTTAAACAGTTCTTTTTTTCCCCACAGGGAGAAATATTATATTCAACATGTAATTAAAAAATGAATGCACTTTAAAAACTCGGAGGCATTACCATAAACAAAGCCTTAGGGTACTTCATTATAGTCTTTATCTTGCAAGTCCTTGCATGGTGAACAGCAGAGAGTGTACCATTGCTCCAGGGCAACTGTGAACAGAGGTTAAGTTTGAAAACTACACTTACACCCCTGCATGCCTTCTCTCTTATTCCACACAAAATAAGGAAATAGGCATTGGATGAAAACTGAGTGAGGAGCTTACCTTTGCCCTGCAGTATTCAAACAAACGAGTTGTCACAGTTTTCCTTCCTTGGCTGCATTCCCACCAATAGGTGAGTGTAACTGGTTGAAGTGGTTCTCAAACTTTTTTCAACTGTGCCCGTCTATGCTTCCACTTGTCTGTAGTAGTCAAGAGGTTTCTCCCCATCATGGAGGCATATGTACATATTGCTTCCTTCCTTCCTCTCCCCCTTTCCACCATTCTATTGCTTTTCCCTACCTCTTGTTTTTTGAGTCTTTCTCCCCCTTGCCACCCATTATTTTGGAGATGCACCCTAATTCAGTGAGATTGTAGAACAAGGTGTTTTGCTAGCTGGGCTCCTTCTTGGTCCCTTCCTGGAACACCCTCCATAACCCCCTCATGGGGACTCACTCCATAGTTTGAGAATGAAGACCACAGAACACTATCCTCATTATGTTCCACCCATGATATCAGGTCTGTTCACAACTGCATTTTCATTTTGTGCTTATGCATGTAAAACTCTGTGCCTACAGTATGCAGGAGCAAGACCTTTATATGAGTTCATGTAAAATACCAACAAAAATTAAGATGGCCTGGACTGTAACGAGCCCTTTGCTGTAGCCAATAAGGCTTATTGCACAAGTACAAATTAGGGAAATACCAGCCATGTCCAAGAAGCAAAACTAGCCGCATGCTTCCTTTCTAAAATCTCAACACTAATTTTTCTTTGACCTTGTCCTTTGACAGGCAAGGTTGTTTCCTTCCTTAAATTGCCAACAAGAATGAGTCTCCTTACAAGTGCTCCTCTCTGTATACATTTTATAGTTCCGTTACAACAACTTCTAGCACAGAGGTGTGCTGCTTATTAGGCTCTTTGCAGAACCTGAAGGAGTCAGGAATTTCCTGTTGAGTTAATAGGCTGACAATATGTATGCTGTCTTGATAAGAACACAATCACATTTCCAGAGGAAATTGTAATTTCAAATCACAAGATTAATTTCCCTTTTCCTTACTCTCTTGGATGCTCTTCTAAACTTCATGATTTTTAACCCTAGCAAGTTGGACATGCCCATTGTACTAATCCAGTGATGGGGTCAAAAAGACCCCAATTAAACCATAAATTAAAAAAACCCAGGGGGGTTAATTTGAAAAGGACAACAGCTGTCTAGAAAAAAAATCGCACTGTATCAAGATTTTGTGGGGTGAAGATAGGAATAGGAATAAAACAAAAGGCAGCAGGAGCCAGTAAAACTCCACGATGGCCACAGTGTTAACACTAGCAGTTACACAGGAATAGCAGCTGATTTTTCCACTGGGGGGGCCAAGTGTTTACCAAGCAATTAGTGATTCTATGTAATTATCTTTGTATTCCTCTGAGATGGTTCCATGAAGTCTCCTGATCTGCCTTTAGATAACCACCTTACTGCAAACAGGTTTTAATGTTAACCCTTACTGACCAAAAGGGTCACTAAACAAGTAAATGGAGGGGTCCAAATGACCCCATATGGCTGACTGGTAAGTATTTTTTTAAATGAACTCTGCAAGCAGCTATGATGAAAAAAACAGTGTTGAAGGTTCAAACCAGTACGGTTATAACTACAAAAAAATATGCACAATTTATGTTTGTAAAGTAGTTCTTTAGCTTGGGGTATAACAGACCCCCCCAAAGTGTTTGTAATGATATTTTTGCACACATGAAAATGTCCTTAACGAAAACAAGACATAATGTTATATTTCTTTCTATTTCCTTTTGTTGTGAGAAAAGAAGGAAAAAACAGGTCCTAGTTTAAGCAGTTAAAGAAATAATAAACATTTATTTATTTTGTACAGCATTTGGGTGGAGGGTCTATATTACCCCAGCACCCCATGGCACATATTACTTTCCATTTTCCATGCACTATAGTTGGGGGTCAAACTGACCTCGAGCGTCAGAATAAAAACCTTAAATAAAAAAAATTACAAGGGGGGGGGCTTGAAACACTGCAGGGCAACTGAGCCCATTATGGTTGACAAAGTCATGGCGTGGTAGAAGTTTGCTAAAAATTTTTTATTAATTCTTTTGTATCCCTCTCGGGTCAGTGAGACCCCACCTATTGACCTAGGGTTAAAACACTTTTTCACCAACCCATGCTTTTTTCTCATCTCCTTTAAAGCCAAAACCTCCCTCAACTTAACTTGTTGGGTCCTGGGATATATATGAGATAGTGTGAGCAGACTGAGCCCAAAGGGAGAGACCTGCAGGAACACAGCAGGGCAGCGTTCCCCATGCTGACGGCTTCCCTCAGTCCAGCAAGAACTTCTAGGGGTGCTGGAGAATGATGTGATCACACCACACTGCCAGCCCAATTGGACAGGGAGTCTGGGAAAGGAAGGGGCGGAGCCTCTGGCTGGTGCCAACTTTAAAAGACTGGAGGGGCCAGACTGGGGGAAACCATCCAGAGAAGGAGTGGGGAGCCAGAAGGACCCCTCACCTGTTTCACAAACACGGTTCCAGGCCGGACTTCAGCTCAGCAGCTGGTACGAGACTCCTGGGACCCAGAAAAACCCTGCATCTAATGGGGGTCACCCTAGGTTGGACCTGACGCCCGGTCGAGGGATCCCTGTGCCCAGGGACCTGGCTCCAGGTACTTGGGAGATAGTGGCGGAAGGGAAGCAGGGCTAGCTTCAGTCTAGGGACTTGAGTGGCAGTCTCCAAACCCTAGAAGGCAGCAGCATTCATTCTCCCAGAGAAAATACCACCTGGGTAAGGTCACCCAGGACAAGCTCAACAAGGGGCCTTGAGCCCCAGGGCATCATAGATACCAATAAACCAGGGGCGGGGAACCTCATGCCGGGGGGGGGGGAAACTGGATGGAATGCAGCCTTTAGCAAGTCTTTATGTTGCCCTTTTCCAGTTACTGGATCTGACCCCTGGATCCAGTTCACACCTCCAACCACTGAAAAATTGAACCCAGGGTAAGGGAGCATAGATGGAGTCATGCATAGAAGGCTAGGGCGCAGAACCGTAGCACAAATCTTTGACCTGGGCCCTTCTTTTCTTGAGTACACACCTTAAGTACCCCTGCCCCGAACATGTATATGGCCTTGTATTAATTCTCAAAGTGGCCCCCAGGATAGAAAAGGTTCCCCACCCCTGCAATAAACTAACAATGGGTCAAAAAAGAGGAAAGGAATATTTACGTATTTTCATGTTACTGCACATTCAAAAGCTGCAGTGTTTCTACTTTACAAGTTCTCAGACATGGTGGAAAATAAATTTGCAATGGGTGTATTTGGTCAAAACACCAAAAGATGTCAATAATCATCATTTCCTTAAAAAGGAGACTGGTTTTTATCATTCGATACATCAGTCATCTCAGAGCATTGACTTGAAAGCAGTACGGAGCCCTGCTCCATACCTTAGGAGTCACAGTTCACAAATGGTGTCCTTATTTCCCCCCCTCCCCAACCGGTGTTTATCTGCTAAAGAATTAAAGAGTTGGTGAGAACAGGATGAGCACATTTTCTATGTATCATCACAACATTTCTGTGAAAACAGGCTCTCGCCTGACAAAATTAAAAGGGAGAAACATGGAAGTGTTAATATGAAAATCCTAGAACCTCAGTCTCTTTGGAAAGCCCGTGTGGCTGTTTGCACCGACGTCTCATCTAAAAGCCATGTTATTGAAGCCCAGAACATGTCAACAGCATAAATCAATCCCCTAAACGTATCATTTAGTTCATGGTTATCATGCCATCAAGGTGGGGACTGAGCTCTCCCTAGAGTCATATTGCATTAAATAAGCAAATGGATGAAGCTGATTTAATGATTTACTATTTTTGCAGAGGGTGGGGAATCCTGTGTTCATTTTTATTGCTGACTGGGACATTGATACTGGGTTAAATATGAAATAACAGAACAGGGGGAGGGGGGTTAGAAAAAAAGAAAGGGTAGCAAAGGCGAGGCAAAATGGAAAAAGATGGTATTGAGCTTTTACATAACACATCGAAGTGCTAGCATGTGTACAACCGTTTTATGAGTGTATAACTTTTATCTCCAAATGTGTATTATCTTCACTCACATGGCAGATGGTAGAGAGTACTTTGCTCTGAAGCTCAGTATTATTATCTGGGCCCTGATCCAATGGGATCATGAACACACATGAGTGTGTGTGTGAGAGAGAAGGGGGTGTAGGGGGGGGGGAAAGAGAGAGTGTATCCACTAACTGCTAGTGTATTGCTTCTTCCTCCTTATAAAATGATGACCAATCCAGTTATACATTCTAGGGCAAACTCTTGGGGAGAAGTCCCATGGAACTATATTATATTGTCAAAAACAGTAGGGTTATATAGAAATTGAGTAAGGTCTTATAGAAATTACTCCAAAAAGCTACAGAATTTCAAAGAATGCTTTCTAGAATTCTTTTTTTTATAGCCATCCTATAGAACTCTGTGGCCGGAATATAATTCTCTATTAAATTCTTTATGACTTTTCCTGAAGGGGTGATTTGAATAGATTAGCTTTATTCTAATCTATTCACACTATTTTCTCTGCTTCCAAGGGCCCTGCTGTGGCCTCCATTTTAATCAGGACAGAGTGCGGGAGGCCCCCTCCCTTCACGCAGGGTCCCAAACATATCAGTCTCTAGGGCTCTAAAGGGGGCAGGGCCCTGCATTTTATTTTTGCCCTGGGTCCTGCAAATTCTAAGGCTGGCCCTGCTAGTAGCAGCCTCCTAGTACCATCCAGCTCTCCTGGGCTCATCTGCTCTTTCTTCCTCGCTCCTCCCATCTCTGATATTTCCTGATCTTCAGCAGCTCTCCAAAAGATGAGCTGTGTTAATGCATGTTCTAGCTATGGCTGTTAGTGGTTGGGTGCTGGCTAGCTAGAGGACTCATCCTGGTCAGGACAATTCATATTGTCTTAATTAGTTATGAAAACAAGTCCCCTTCGCCGCTGTAATGGCGGCGACGGGGTATTTGTATAGCCCCCCCCGCCGGGGGATTTGAGGCACGGAGGGGGAGCCGCAGTGAATGTGACCACTGGGAGTGGTCTCAACAGGAAGAGCCCTGTTGCTGGGCAGGAAAGCCCTGTTGCTGGGCAGAAAGGCAGAGGGGCGTGCGGGAGAAGCACGTAGCCCTGACGTGAACCCGCCCCTTATAGGCGGGGCGGTTCACGTGCTACCCGCAGAGCGGGATTCATTCGGCGGCGAGACCAGAGGAAGTCAGCCCCACCCACCTCACCTCTAACACTGTGGTTTAAGGACCAGTCGCCGGTAGAGGGGCCAAGGAGGAATTTTGGCGAGTAGCCTGATTCAGGATCGCTTGTTTCGCCTCCGAGCAGTGTAGAGTAGGCTTGAATAGGTTAATTTGAGATGATTGGCATAATTTATAATCTAACTTGCAATATAACACTAATTTGGAATTTACACATACGAATAATTAGGTGGAANGGAGAGTAGCGTTCGGGGCGAGGAAGGAGGGATGGACCCGGAGGACAGTGAAGCGGCCCAGGGGAGCTGGAACCCCCCACTCCCCGGGAGCACTCCCCCACTACAAGAATTGGGAAGGGGGTGTAGGGCTATTAATCCCCCCATCCGGTATAGGGACAGTGCTGCTAGTGGCACTAGGTGGGGGGGAGATGAGTACGCACAGGCCATGGACCCAGATGAAAGAATATCCCCGCCCCACAGGGAGGGGGACAGCGGGTCCCAAACGAGGGAAGGCATGGGGATTCCTGAAGTATCTGCCCCCCTAGGGCCAGGCAACAATACGGGGGATTGGTGGGCCCCCCCGGGCCAACGGGGCCACAAGGGGATTACCATCTTAGTGGTGGCCAGGGCGATCAGGGGCAGACCTCCCAACAGCATTCATCATGGAGGCCCGGGGAGGCAACAGTGATTGACCCAATGGGGATACTGGGCTGGGTATTGTACCAGACCAGTAGAGAGCAAGAAGCTGGGCCCAGCCGAGGTTACGCGCCCCCCCCCTTGGGGATAGAAAGCCGGAGGATGGAAAGGGGGCACGGTAATCCCACCTCAGTATTTATCCCTACAGGTGATGAGGAGCTGGCGGCCATGAGGCAGCGGTGTGAAGGGGCAACCGGCCGAGAACAACCGGGCGAACGTGAACTCCTCCACAGGATAGAGGCGCTTGAGAGGGAAGCACAGCAAAGAAGGAGGCAACCCACTCGCGACCCAGAATCATCCGGAAGCGGGGGTGTTCCCCCGAGTGCAGGTACAAACTTAGGGGTCACACTTTCCGTAGAGGACAGGGGCACCGAAGGTGAGACTCAGGGGGTACATCTTGAACCCCGGGGCAGAGGCTCCATGGTGCATAGGGAGATAGGCCCATCCCCTAGCACAGGGCTTTTAGATGAACAGGCCCCTGTAAGTGATACCACTCAGCAGCAAAAAGATACGAACCCACAGTTGAAAATGGTAGAGGGCGAATGGATGTGGGTGATGCCGGCTATCCCCTCAAACATGGGTGCAAGGAACCAGGCCTCCCGCAGTAAACCAGCGGGGGGGGGGACGGGAGTCCCCTTGCAACGGCAGGAGGGTCAGGGACGGACGGGCTGCATACCCAACCGGATGTAAATTCACCCAGCGAAGGAGTGGTGCGCCCACCAGGGGGAGCGATTCCAGAAGTGGCAGCCCCATTTGGGTCACACTTGACACAGGCAACGAAAGAAAAGATTTGGAAAGGTGAATACATTGATTTATTTGCCCTGATGTTTAGTGATCCAATTGTGGATCACTCTGAGCAGAATGAGGGAAGAGACAAAGAGAAGTTTCGTTGACCCAAGGCCGACCGAAACTGGGACAATTGGACATCAGCATATGCCATCTATATAGGGGTAATAATGCAAAAGGAAACGGCCCGCGGTTTAGAACTCCACAAGTACGCGGACATTGTGCGTAGGGCACATGGGACCGGACCCCCAGGAGCATGGCTTCGTTATGACGAAGCCTTCCGTCATAGGGCAACAAATGTTCCGGGGCTGCAATGGGACAAGCATGTTGCCGACCTTTGGCTCGAAAGTATGATTGATGCCACATGCGCCCCGCGGGCAGACAGTGGTCACCCATTAGTGAAAGGAGGGGTTACCCCTGCAAATGAGCCATTTCGTGGCGAGGCTCGAAAGTGGGGACAGGCTACTTCAGGGCCTTGTTGGGAATACAACAAAGGTGGGCGTTGTACACGAGTCACTTGCCGATTTCGGCACTTGTGCTCTAACTGCTGGGGGACACATCCAGCAACAGATTGCCCCCGTCCCCATCAGAGGGGGAATCGGGGCAGATACGGACAGGGGGGAGGAACCCAGCAATCAAAGCAAAATAACATGGGGGGCCCCCCGGTCTCAAAAGGGGACCGATGCCAATTCAAACTGAGCGCCTTGAGCAGGCATTGGCCATGCACCCCGACAGGGCTGAAGTAAATTATGTAATACGGGGTTTTAAATTTGGTTTCATTATTCCTGCTAGCCCGGTCCAACAAGCCAAAGTAACAAAAAAATTAAAATCAGTGGAAGGAAGGGAGGACATAGTCCAACAAAAAATTAGGAAAGAAGTTCACAAAGGTAGGGTGGCAGGACCTTACAATGCCCCTCCCCTGACTGGTCTAGTTGTCTCACCTCTGGGAATTGTCCCAAAGAAAACGCAAGGGGAATTTCGCCTGATCCACCATTTATCCTATCCACGGGGTGGATCAGTTAATGACGCGATACCTAAGGAACTGACATCTATTAGATATGCGTCGTTCGACGAGGCAGTGGAGAAAGTTAGGGCCATGGGAAAAGGGGCAATTCTCGCAAAGTGCGATATAAAATCGGCATTTCGCCTGTTGCCAGTACATCCTAGCAGTTTTCACCTCTTAGGTTTCTGTTTTGAAGGAGCATATTATTACGACAGGGCCATGCCCATGGGGTGCTCCATATCCTGTTCTGCATTTGAGCGATTTAGCTCACTCGTAGAATGGATTTTCTGGCAGCGTGTTAAAACGGTCGAGATGACCAAATATTTGGATGATTTTTTAATAATTGGCCCTCCGAACAAACCGGAATGTGCTCAAGCACTGCGGTCCTTCCAAGAGATGGAACGTGAATTAGGGATCCCTTTGGCCCCCGAGAAAACAGAGGGACCTAGTACAATTATTACATATTTGGGAATCGAACTCGACACAAATTTAAAGTTGTCACGACTTCCGGTGCAAAAGTTGGAGGATATAATTAGTAACGTTAAGGAGACTATAGCAACAAAGAAAATAACAGTGAGAGCACTGCAATCGGTAATTGGCAGTCTCAACTTTGCTTGCCAGGTGATAGCACCAGGAAGAGCTTTCCTCTCCAGACTTTACGGTAAACTGAGAGGTGAACTCCAACCACACTATAGGGTGCGGGTAACTAAGGAGATGAGAGAAGACTTAAATACTTGGCTCCAATTTTTTCAGGAATACAACGGGATCAGTTTTTGGAGGGAGCAGCTGATATTGAGAACTGATTTACAAGTGCACTCAGATGCAGCAGGGGGTGTGGGATTCGGGATATATTTTCAAACACATTGGTGTGCCGCACCATGGCCGCAAGAATGGCATGAGTTGGGAATTACCAGGGACCTGACCTTTTTGGAATTTTTTCCAATTGTATTGGCTGTAAAAATGTGGACACGACACTTCACGAATCGAACTGTGAGGTTCTGGTGTGACAACATGGCAGTCGTACATGTCGTTAATACCCTGTCATCCCATTCGCCATGGGTAATGAACCTTGTTCGT
Organism: Sphenodon punctatus; assembly: GCA_003113815.1. Taxonomy (NCBI): domain Eukaryota; kingdom Metazoa; phylum Chordata; class Lepidosauria; order Sphenodontia; family Sphenodontidae; genus Sphenodon; species Sphenodon punctatus. The sequence continues at coordinate 554,534 of QEPC01015444.1, read as the reverse complement.
GAATTCGTGAGGATGTGTTTGATTGATAACATACTCTTCTCGGCTCGCCATGTGCCCGGGATTGACAACGGCATAGCCGACGCCCTTTCTCGGTTTCAGTTGAACCGATTCCGGGAATTGGCGCCAGGGGCCCAGGAGTGTTCAGACCCGCTCCCACCAGGCACATGGAACATTGGGATGTAAAGATGCAAAACATCATTCAGGGATCCCTTGCCCCCAGAACACAGTCTGCATATAGGAGGGCCTACGGGGAGTTCCAGCAATTCAGAGCACGGCAGGGAATGGGAACTCATCTACCCATAATAGAGCAAGAGGTAATACAATTCGTTATCACACTACATGAGAAAGGTCTAGCAGTTGGTACAATTAAAGGTAAGGTAGCTGCATTAGTCTTTATGAACCGGGTCAACGGATTTCCTTCCCCGGACAAGGGATTCTTCCTCAGGCGTATGTTTGAGAGCTGGGCAAGGTCATCCGTTGCAACCACACTAACCAGATCCCCAATAACCACACCTGTGTTGATAAGACTTATGGGCCTTCTCCCCTCAGTCTGTACGGATACATTCGAAACACAGCTGTTTACCACGGTTTATTTGGTGACATATTTCGGGGGGTTCCGGATCAGTGAGGTAGTACCCGCATCACGTAAGGACCCTTCCGGTCGCGCTCTGGCGTGGCAGGACCTCAATTGGAATGACCGTGGCATTGAACTGCATCTCAGGCAATCAAAAACTGACCAGAGAAAGATGGGAACAAAGATACAATTATACAGGTGTGCGGACAAACGTATATGCCCTGTAGAGCAGCTGAGGAGGTACTGCATCATTCGCCCACCAGTTATGAGGGATTTGTTTGTACACCAGACGGGAGTGGCATTGACATGCTTCCAATTCAACGCAGTGCTGAAAATTGCGCTGCGCAAGGCAGGCTTGCAGCCTCAGGAATTCGGATCCCATTCATTTAGAATAGGGGCGGCCACTACGGCAGCGGCCGCAGGCCTACCTGTTTATGCAATTAAGTCAATAGGTAGATGGAAATCAAAGGCCTACAAAAAATACATACGTCCATATCAGAGTCAGTAATAAACTTTTCTCTCTTTCCTAGGGCCTGCAAGTAACAGAAAAGCAAGAAGGGTGGTATGGATTATTGGGCACAGCATTGTGCACTGGGCCGAGAGAGCGGCCTGTTCAAGCCAATGGGGGTCCCAATTGGGTATTCAGGACAGATATTTGATTAGATGGATAGGAAAAAGGGGCATGTTGTGGACACAGTTGTTAAAAACCTTAGGGGCAATGAGGAATAATCCTAGGCCCCACGTATTAGTAATACATCTTGGGGAAAATGACCTCCCTTTACGAAAAGGGATTAATTTACTAATAAGGGTCAAGGAGGATTTACTTACAATTAAGCGATGGTTCCAAGGGGTTCTTATTGTATGGTCAAGTTTATTGCCAAGGATCCAGTGGAGGGGAGCAGTTAAACCTGGGAAAGTCGATCGAGCCAGGCGAAATGTGAGTAGGGAAATAGGGAAATGGGTACAGGAGATTGGGGGTACAATTATTAAACATAATGGCATAGTCCGACAAAGAGAGGAATTGTTCCGAGAGGATGGTGTACATTTATCCGAGCTAGGAAATGACATTTATCTTCGGGCGTTAGCCCAACACTTGGATGGATTGAATTAAGAGGCATGTGGGAGGCGGGGGAATGACGGTTGTATCCCCCCTTAGTGGCAGGGGTCCAGTATGCAATTGTAGGTTAAATAGGAATTAGGTAGTATAGAATGAGACATCTCCTTAAGAGATGGGGAAATGAGACCCAGCACGAGGCGGGGCGCAGCACGTGCTGGGGTCATGACCTCAGGAGGGGTGCGTTTGAGGCCCGGAAAGGACATGCGCTGTCCGCCGGGCGGAAACCGCTTACCTCCTGGCTCACGCCCAGAGTTGGGCTTGTTCCCCCATTTCGGCCAGAACCTGGTGTTGTCGTTGGGGATAGCTTATTGAGAACGGCACTGACGCTGGAGGGCACATCCACGCCAGTGACCAAGTTAATAAGGTTATTGTTATTAGCTAAGCATACTGGACCCAGAATTGCAGGGCAATTTCCCACCGGCCTCTTGAGAATTTGAATAAAGAATGCGGCCAGCAATTAACCAACATATGTCTCCGTGTCTCATTGGGGTGCGCCGACAAGTCCCCTTCGCCGCTGTAATGGCGGCGACGGGGTATTTGTATAGCCCCCCCCCTCCGGGGGATTTGAGGCACGGAGGAGAGCCGTACCAAATGTGACCACTGGGGTGGTTTGAACTGCGAGAGCCCTGTTGCTGGGCAGGAAAGCCCTGTTGCTGGGCAGAGAGGCAGAGGGGCGTGCGGGAGAAGCACGTAGCCCCGACGTGAACCCGCCCCTTGTAGGCGGGGCGGTTCACGTGCTACCCGCTGAGCGGGATTCATTCGGCGGCGAGACCAGAGCAAGTCAGCCCCACCCACCTCACCTCTTATACTGCGGTCTAAGGACCGGTCGCCGGTAGAGGGGCCAAGGAGGAATTTTGGCGATTAGCCTGATTTAGGATCGCTTGTTTCGCCTCCGAGCAGTGTAGAGTAGGCTTGAATAGGTTAATTTGAAATGATTGGCATATTATAATCTAACTAGCAATGTATCAATAATTTGGAATTTAAATATACGAATAAGTAGGTGGAATAAGGATCATTCATGGAAACAATTGGCATAAGTTGAATTAAGTTAAAATATTGTCGCATTCTGCAGGGGTCCAGTATGCAATTGTAGGTTAAATAGGAATTAGGTAGTATAGAATGAGACATCTCCTTAAGAGATGGGGAAATGAGACCCAGCACGAGGCGGGGCGCAGCACGTGCTGGGGTCATGACCTCAGGAGGGGTGCGTTTGAGGCCCGGAAAGGACATGCGCTGTCCGCCGGGCGGAAACCGCTTACCTCCTGGCTCACGCCCAGAGTTGGGCTTGTTCCCCCATTTCGGCCAGAACCTGGTGTTGTCGTTGGGGATAGCTTATTGAGAACGGCACTGACGCTGGAGGGCACATCCACGCCAGTGACCAAGTTAATAAGGTTATTGTTATTAGCTAAGCATACTGGACCCAGAATTGCAGGGCAATTTCCCACCGGCCTCTTGAGATTTTGAATAAAGAATGCGGCCAGCAATTAACCAACATATGTCTCCGTGTCTCATTGGGGTGCGCCGACAAGTCCCCTTCGCCGCTGTAATGGCGGCGACGGGGTATTTGTATAGCCCCCCCCCTCCGGGGGATTTGAGGCACGGAGGAGAGCCGTACCAAATGTGACCACTGGGGTGGTTTGAACTGCGAGAGCCCTGTTGCTGGGCAGGAAAGCCCTGTTGCTGGGCAGAGAGGCAGAGGGGCGTGCGGGAGAAGCACGTAGCCCTGACGTGAACCCGCCCCTTGTAGGCGGGGCGGTTCACGTGCTACCCGCTGAGCGGGATTCATTCGGCGGCGAGACCAGAGCAAGTCAGCCCCACCCACCTCACCTCTTATACTGCGGTCTAAGGACCGGTCGCCGGTAGAGGGGCCAAGGAGGAATTTTGGCGATTAGCCTGATTTAGGATCGCTTGTTTCGCCTCCGAGCAGTGTAGAGTAGGCTTGAATAGGTTAATTTGAAATGATTGGCATATTATAATCTAACTAGCAATGTATCAATAATTTGGAATTTAAATATACGAATAAGTAGGTGGAATAAGGATCATTCATGGAAACAATTGGCATAAGTTGAATTAAGTTAAAATATTGTCGCATTCTGCAGGGGTCCAGTATGCAATTGTAGGTTAAATAGGAATTAGGTAGTATAGAATGAGACATCTCCTTAAGAGATGGGGAAATGAGACCCAGCACGAGGCGGGGCGCAGCACGTGCTGGGGTCATGACCTCAGGAGGGGTGCGTTTGAGGCCCGGAAAGGACATGCGCTGTCCGCCGGGCGGAAACCGCTTACCTCCTGGCTCACGCCCAGAGTTGGGCTTGTTCCCCCATTTCGGCCAGAACCTGGTGTTGTCGTTGGGGATAGCTTATTGAGAACGGCACTGACGCTGGAGGGCACATCCACGCCAGTGACCAAGTTAATAAGGTTATTGTTATTAGCTAAGCATACTGGACCCAGAATTGCAGGGCAATTTCCCACCGGCCTCTTGAGAATTTGAATAAAGAATGCGGCCAGCAATTAACCAACATATGTCTCCGTGTCTCATTGGGGTGCGCCGACAAGTCCCCTTCGCCGCTGTAATGGCGGCGACGGGGTATTTGTATAGCCCCCCCCCTCCGGGGGATTTGAGGCACGGAGGAGAGCCGTACCAAATGTGACCACTGGGGTGGTTTGAACTGCGAGAGCCCTGTTGCTGGGCAGGAAAGCCCTGTTGCTGGGCAGAGAGGCAGAGGGGCGTGCGGGAGAAGCACGTAGCCCCGACGTGAACCCGCCCCTTGTAGGCGGGGCGGTTCACGTGCTACCCGCTGAGCGGGATTCATTCGGCGGCGAGACCAGAGCAAGTCAGCCCCACCCACCTCACCTCTTATACTGCGGTCTAAGGACCGGTCGCCGGTAGAGGGGCCAAGGAGGAATTTTGGCGATTAGCCTGATTTAGGATCGCTTGTTTCGCCTCCGAGCAGTGTAGAGTAGGCTTGAATAGGTTAATTTGAAATGATTGGCATATTATAATCTAACTAGCAATGTATCAATAATTTGGAATTTAAATATACGAATAAGTAGGTGGAATAAGGATCATTCATGGAAACAATTGGCATAAGTTGAATTAAGTTAAAATATTGTCGCATTCTGCAGGGGTCCAGTATGCAATTGTAGGTTAAATAGGAATTAGGTAGTATAGAATGAGACATCTCCTTAAGAGATGGGGAAATGAGACCCAGCGCGAGGCGGGGCGCAGCACGTGCTGGGGTCATGACCCCGGGAGGGGTGCGTTTGAGGCCTGGAAAGGACATGCGCTGTCCGCCGGGCGGAAACCGCTTACCTCCTGGCTCACGCCCAGAGTTGGGCTTGTTCCCCCATTTCGGCCAGAACCTGGTGTTGTCGTTGGGGATAGCTTATTGAGAACGGCACTGACGCTGGAGGGCACATCCACGCCAGTGACCAAGTTAATAAGGTTATTGTTATTAGCTAAGCATACTGGACCCAGAATTGCAGGGCAATTTCCCACCGGCCTCTTGAGATTTTGAATAAAGAATGCGGCCAGCAATTAACCAACGTATGTCTCCATGTCTCATTGGGGTGCGCCAACAAATGGAGCCCCATTAATTTTTGTAACGAAAGTAACGAAAATAAATTGAACAATGTCAATCGCTTGACATTGACTCCCTTGACAACTATAGGTTGGTCTCTAACCTTCCCTTTTTAAAGAAGGTTGTTGAACGGGTTGTGGCTCAGCAGCTTCAGGGGCATTTGGACCATGTCAGTTTTCTGGATCCCTCGCAGTCCGGCTTTCATCCAGGTTACTGCACTTGTGGTCTTGGTCGACTACCTTCATCGTGAGTTGGATCAGGGTCGGTCAACCCTTTTGATCCTGTTAGATCTATCAGAAGCATTTGATACCATTGATCATGAGATGTTGGTGACCTGCTTGAGGGACCAAGCTGAGGTGGGCAGAATTGTTCTTGAATGGTTCCATTCCTTCCTGGTCGGGAGAACCCAGTGGGTGGCACTGGGGGATTGTTCTTCATCTCCCTGGGGCCTCATGTATGGAGCTCCTCAAGGTTCCATTCTGTCCCCTCTCCTGTTCAGTGTGTACATGCAGCCTCTGGGAGAGGTCGTGAAGTGGTTTGGTGTTCGGGGTCATCAGTATGACACCCAACTTTACCTCTCATTTTTCGGTTTTTCGTGCTGGCTATGGCGTTTTGTCACGCTAATAAAGTCTGAATTGATTGATTGACTAAAAATTATAAAAATTAAAAATGGCATATACACAAAATGGCCACTGGGGCTGTTCTGTACATGCATGGCCCTTTTCCAAAAGGGTGCCGATGCTGCTGGCACCCTTTTGGAAAAGGGCTGCATATTCACAGAATAGCCCCCGCAGCTACTTTCCACATGCACGGTGATTTTTAAAAAAAATATATTTTAATAAAACAATAATAAAAAATCTGAAACGGTACAGTTGTTTAAGAAACCCCCTGAAAACAAAGGTGTTTTTTTTTTTGTAAACTAAAACTAAAATGAAAGATGTGCTTTCTGTGTCACACACCTCTAGCCAAGCACCAAATATGGGAGTGTGGAATTCACCTATGTACCTGGAAGCATACTTATAAGTAACCAGACCACATAGTGCTGACCATGCAGAGGGGAGTTCTGGAAGTGAAACTGCATTTGCAAGTGGTAGTGGATGATAGGCAATGGTGCCTATCACTGTGAATGAGAATTTGGCACCCACTAAAGTCTAATATGGCACTTCAAAGTTGAGTGTAACTCCCTTGCACACCTGGAAAAATGAGATCTGGATCCTTAGATACTACTGTGGTGACATTGCAGAGAAAACTAGAAAATGTCTTTTCAGTGCTTGTAGCAGCATTTCCATATACTTTGTCCTCCAATCTTAAGTGTGATTGGAAAGTGATTATTGAAACTGCATAAGGAATTTTTTAACTATGTACTGTATAGCTGAAGTGTTTTAGGAACCTGTCATCCTAAAACAAGATTTTAAAAGATATTTCAGAAGTTCTTTCTTTAGAATATGCAAACCATACGTGCAGAGTTGTGATCAGAATAGTAGCATGAGAAATCAACACAGCAACTTGTCCAAAACCAACTTTCCAGCTATCCTGGCAGACACTGGGAAAACCTTCCAGCTATATTATGGACAGCATAAAATGAATGAAAATGTAAAGATGGAAAAGATCATGCAGCACATGCCTTGCCAATGCAGGATGGTCTTTTCATTTCTCCAGTGCTTTGAACTAGCTAACATTAAGCAATTCCGATAAAGAAACATCCGCCATTTCCTACTTTAACTGTCTTCAGTGCTAGGTGGTTGTTTTCTTTGCTCTCGCCCCTCCCCCTATAAATATTAAATTGAAACTTTAATATAATAGTACACATTTTCAAACTATTTGCTTTCACAATGAAGCTGCCTAAATGTAATCATAAACATTTCCAATGAAGTACAGATTAGTGACAATCACTTATACCATGGCCAGAACAGAGGGGTTAATGATCAATGGATCTCAGAATAATTAACATTATGGAACGGTGAAGCTCCCAGTGTCTTCTTCATTATTTTATTTAATTAATTAATTATTTTATTTAATTAATTAATTATAGCACCAGCAATGGACCTGGCTCTGAACAATCATAAATTAGAGACAGGTCCCTGCCCTGAGGGGCTAACAGTCTAGCATGGAAAAGGGAGGAGAGATAAAGGAAAGGGGACTGTAGGGAGAGAAACGGGGTATTTTCAAATGAGCAAGGTGATGGGGGGAGTTTGTGGCCACCAAGTGGCACTGCTGCAAAGCACCCACGCAGGTGGAATGCGTGAGGAGAGATTCTAATGGGTGTGGTTTCCACGGTCACAGAAGCAGCCACCATGGGGGGGGGGGAGGAGAGTGCACCAGGATAGCCTTTGCAAGTGATATCTCCCAGGTGCAAGCGCTGGGGAACTCGGGCTTCCCAGTACTCCTGGACAGTTTTTGTAACTTGTAAAGGCTACTTGCACCACCCACGGTGCTTATGAGCAGCAGACCTCTCTGCTGACATGACTGGCTGCCACCATTCATACAAGTAGGGACTTCATGACTGCCGATTGCCACGGGGCTATTTGGCTTTCCCCACATGGAGCACCCCATATTTCCTGCCAGCGCTCCATACATGGCCATGAGTGAGTGCTCGGTGGCTCACGAGAGCGCGCATCCATCTACTCCACTTACAGACAGGAGGTTGGCTCCATGACTCCTGGGTGGCCATGTGGGGTAGCAACTCATCTGAAAACATCCAATGATATGTTTATGAAATTGAGAAGTTACAATTGTTCATTTATAAGAAGAGAAGGGGGACCCTGAAGGCTAGGACTTCAACAATTATTCTATGGAGTTTGCTATGGAGTAGTTTTATCTCAAGCCTATGGAGAGTTATTTCTAATCTACCGTTAATTGAAGCTTCAGCTAATGGCATAGTTTTCTTGATGTAACCTTGCAATTAGGAAAGTTTACTGAAAGTGGGTGCATTCCTCCAGCAACTTTATTCAGGTGCTAAAGCACATTATACGGAAGTGAGCAGAATGTGCCTGAGAGTTAAGGGCTAGAGCTGATGCAAAGAAAGCGAGGTGACTGAGTTCTATTACATTGGAAAGTCAATTGAATTTCAAAGGAAACTGATCACCTTCACTCCCTTTAGCTCTGCTGAAAATCCAAGTCTTAGGGTGCAACCCTGATATTTCATGTCCTCAGGGTCCCCCGGGATTTCCCAGGTGTCAACCATGAGGAGGGCATTTTCTGTGGCTGCACCATGGCTGTGGAACTCCCTCCCCGACCTCCCCTCTTTCCATAGGCAATGGAACCTGGCCGTTCCACCGGGCCTTTGCCAAGGGAGATGGGTTGGGTGGGTTGGGTTAGGGAGGGTTTGGGCATGGGTTCTTTTAATCTGTGGGTTTTAGGTTGTTTTAATTGTATTTTAGTTGCTATGTATTTTTAAATGTTGTTAGCTGCCCCAAGATGTTTATAGCAGGAGGGGGTGGCATATAAATTTTAATAATAAATAATAAATAACTTAATAAATCCTCAGATCTCTTCCTCTGGATGAATCCCAGTGAAGTTGATGAGACTATTCCAGAGTATGTGGTTTGAGGACTGTGGCTGTAGGGTATTTGTTTATATATGGTGAGGCAGTAGTATGTTTTGACTACTGCCTCAAAGTATCCAATTCTTCCATCCTCTTCTCCCAGTTCCCATCATCCCAGTTTATTATATCCATCTTTTAAAGCCATATAGTACACGTTCTGTAGCATGGTCCATCTTCTTGTTAGTTGCTGTAAGAACAACTAACAACTTCTTGTTAGTTGTTGTTAGCACAATGGACTCCTTTGGGTTTGTGTCTGAGCGAGCAGGACACTGTGAGCTGGAAAAAGTTGTGGCGCCTTCCCTCTCCGATTTGCATAATGCGAATCATTTAAAATATTTTAATTATTAAAATTATGTGCCCCATAATTTTGTACTCTGGATCTGGGACTCCTAGCTTGATGACCCTAATGCTACAGTAACTAAAGCTGCTTTTAGATGAATAGGTCGCAGTCACATGGCTTTTCAAAATCTCATGAGGCAGGATTAGACGTGATGCATCACACGTTCATGCGCGTTCAAGGTGGTCGAAAATTGTTTAATGACCATGAACGAAATACCTCCATGTGTGAGGTATTTAGTTCGCGGTCTTTAAACAACACGCAACCAGTCCACCTTAAACACGCAATGCGTCACATTTAATCCCACCTCACAGAATTTTGAAAAATCGCGTGAGCGGGTCGCATGACTGCGACTTGCTCGTCTAGAAGCGGCCTAAGCATCTGCATCTTTAGACAGTCCTGAATCTTGCAAATGACTGTAAAGCCTGGAGCTGAACGTGCTACTTGGGATGTGACGGATGTTTCAGTTGTAAACTTTCATGTCCAGAGTTTGTCTTTATTTACCACGCTGAGCTAAAAATAAAGAAGGGATATAATGTTAAATAGTCTGCAGCACCGAAATAGCCTGTTTTTATGAGTTCTGAGTGAAAGCAGTGAAAATATTGTAGAGTTACTAACGTTTGTGAGCACTCTCAGATTGGCATTTATTGGCTAGAAAATGAATCTTAGCACATAAATTCACTGAGAAATAGACACTGGGCCTGGCTCTCCAAACATTTGTTTTATGAATGCTCTAAATCTGCAGAATTTACAAGGACACTAAATTCCCCAAAATGTACTAGTTGTGAATCCTAAGAATTACACATTTACAACTTTCACACCACTGGCTGGTCTACTGTGATGTAAATCTCCTTGTGTGGCACGGTTGCTTTTCTCATCAGATTTTCTCTTGGGAATAGAGTGCACTTATTAGGTAAGTGGCTTCATAAATCACATTATGTTGGAAATTCTACCAGTCGATTTCAATCAGTCAAAGAGATCTTTGGGGATTGTACTATGCAGGGTTGGTTATAATGGAGCAATGGGAGCAATTTCCCCAGGCCCCTGATATCTAGGACAGAGTCCTGCAACTTCCGCTTGGGCTGAAAACTTTGCTTTAATCCCACCCTTTTTCTGATGTAGCCCTGCCCCCATGGAGCATTGTGACATCACCACGCTCTGTGGTAGTGGAGACTGTGCCAGGAAAAGGGCAGAGTTAAGACAATCCTCAGTCCCTTTTCTGTGACATCTTAGCATTGTTAGGAGTAGCGTCTCCCATCCACAGGAAGCCTGGCCCAGCCCAAGGCCAAGGTGACTGAGTCGGGAAGGCTTCCAAACCAAACTGAGCCCAACAGGACAAGTCAGGCCCCATTGGGCTCAGTTTGGTCTGTAGGGCTCTAATTCCAGATACCATGTTCTGGTGATTGGAACCCACAATTACCTCCGTCAAGACTGGGAAGAGAAAGCTGAGTGCAGTCTACTAGTTGCCCACCATTGGTGGCTCTTCTGGGACCCAGCCACAGGTGAAGGGTAACTAGGAAACTCAGGGTGTTTTCAGACATGATGATAGTCTGCATTTCCACACTTTGACACCCCTCCGCCCCCAGTAACCATGGGCCACCATTGCTTCTGAAAGCACCACCAGATGTTTATTTATTTATTTTTTTCAAACTTTTACTACCCCCGCCCCTCCTGCCACAGGCAGCTCGGGGTGGCTTACAATTCGTTAAGCCAGGCCATTTCCAAAGTGGTGTTGTGATTCAGGTGGGAAATGACTGCCGGACCTGGAGTGAATTGGGCTTTCACATCTGAAAGCCTGCTTTCTTTACTGCAGTACAGAGTGGCGGAGGTGGGGGGGGGG
>QEPC01015444.1:502391-515562 GCA_003113815.1 Sphenodon punctatus | reverse complement strand
CATTCTGCACTAGCTGCAGCCTCCGAACCAAGAACAAGGGAAGCCCCACGTAGAGTGCGTTGCAGTAGTCGAGCCTCGAGGTGACGAAGGCATGATGAGTTTGGGGCATGGTGATGTGCTCGGGCTACTGCTGCTGCCTGCTGCCACTCCCCTGACACAGCCCCTCCCGCCTCTGGCATGTGCCCCATGTGGAAAGAGAAAGGACAGCAACACAGAGGTAGAGCAGATGCATACAATGGGCCTCAAAGGAAGAGAAAAAGAGAGAAGGATTCTAAGTGGTTGGAACTGGCAGGATTTGGCCAGGAACCGGTCAGCACCACTGCTGCAAACTTGAGAACAGGGCAAGGGGGTGAGGGAGAGGCCTCGAATGGAGAGGGCAGCAGATGTAGCAGTGCCATAGGAGGAAATCCAGCTTCCTGTGAGGGCAAGGAACTGGAGGGAGTGAGAGGAAAATATAATGGATGAATGGTGCTTTCTTGGTAGAAGAGCTGCAGAGAGTAGGAGAAAGAGAAATGAGATGGGGGGCAGGAGTTGGGGATAAGGTCTTGGGAAAGGGGGCAGTGGCAGGAGATGGAAATAGGAATTGGAGTGGTGATATGGGGAGGTGGTGGTGGTTTAATGGAGGCTGACTGTAAGGTACTGGAACAATATGGAGGAGGAGTGATGTTCCATGGGAGAAGTTGAGAGAGAGGGAGTACAGGAGATAAAGAGGGGAGGAGGAGGGACGAGGAGTACATAGAAGCAGACCAAACACTTACTGCAGGGAGGAAGGAACTACCATAGTGCAGAAATGTGGCAATTAGTTCAGCAGCAGCAACAATCACAGGAAAGCAGAAACATGACATTGCCCTGGATGGCCTCGAAACGGCCAGCGCCCTTTTGCATCGCCCTTCAGACAAAATGCAGCAGATTCCCTGGAAGACAAAATGCAGCAGATTCCCATGTGTAATCAGTGCAGCACCAGTCTGGTTTCCATCATTGCCTATTTTCTGGCAGTTTTGATAACAGGCCAGTGTAATAAACAACCCTAAATCAATGGAAGGCTAGGCCCATAGGAAACCCATCAGTACCAGGAGAGCCATCAGCAAGAGTATTTGCAGTTCCAGACTCAGAGTCAGGGTGTTTTTACATGGATACGAATCCTGGGATTAGAGCGTTAATCCCAGGATGAGAGTTCCGTTTGAACACAGCATTCTGTGATTATAATCCCGGGATCACTGAAAAACCCTGATTACAAAACCTCTTTTCTAGGTTTTGTAACATCTGGATGTTAAACTAGCCTAGGATTAGGTCCGTCTAAACGCGTATCCTGGGATAGTCAACTATATCAGAGAGAGTATGTAAAGAGCTGACATTCTCTCTATGAATGTCTGTCTCTATGGTATCTAGGAGCACATGACTGTTTACATGACATATTACCTCAGTGCTCCACAATGCATTGTTGAAGGATGTCAAAGTTTAAATACCTGAAGAACAAAGGGATGAGTTTCCATTTCCTTTAACTCAGAAATTTGAAAAATGAGGAAAATCAGATTTCCTTCAATCCCAGAAACCAGTGTGCTGAGCACAGATGAAAAGCATCTCAGGATTGATGTTCATCCAAGAGACTCTAATCCTGGGATAAGAGCAATGTGCTGTTCAAATGAACTATTCTGGAATGGATTCATCCTGGGATAGAAATGTCCGTGTAAACAGGTACCACTTTGTAATTCCTAGATAACAATTCCAAGATAGTTTTCTCCTAATCCCAGGATAGTTTTGTTGGTATATGCAACATCCACAAGTTAATGCCTACTGAATTAAGAACAGTAATTGACTATAGAGCCACCAGATGGCATTGCTAAGTTTATATGTACATGGAAGGGAGATGGGGTTTTGCAGTTGAATACCTTTGTGTAACCACTCCTTCTTCCCTTCTCTCTCATTGTCTCAGTATCCATTTTGTCTTACTACTAGCTAGATGTAACTAAGGATCTCTGCCTGAGAAAGCTGAAGTAAGGTTCTGTTTTTAAACCTTCAGCTGCATTTGTCCTTACTGTTAGCGAATCACTTATTACTCTGCAACAGGTTATGGACCCAGACCTTTTCAGAACAGCCCAGAACAACTCTAAAGATGGAAGTGAGCTGAAAGGAAAAGAGGCCCAAAGGAAACTCCCAGAGGAGGCCTACTAACTGTAAGTGAGCAGAAAAACCAGAATCCCAATCTGAGGGGAGGGAAGCAAGTATGGTCAGCAGCTCTGAATTAAACCTTTCAGTCTGCAAGCTGAATAACACAAACTACCAGTTGTGGAAATTCAAAGTAGAAATGCTCCTATCCAAAGATGACCAGTGGGAGGTGATCACCACAGACAGACCCTGAGGTGTGGGACAGAAAGAACAGACAGGAAAAGGAACCATAAGCCTGCTAGTAGAAGATGTCCAGTTAATCCACATAAGGGATGAGGCCACAGCAAAGGGTATGTGGAATGCACTGCAGAAGCTGCATGAAAGGACCAGCTTGAACAGTAAGCTGTTTCTCCTAAGGAAACTGTACCAGATGAGACTTGGTAAAGGGAAGGAGATGCAGGATCACATAAATTCAATGCTGGAAGTGGCAGCACAACTGCAAGGGATAGATGAAGAGATAAAAGACAACCACGAGGCGGCCTTACTTCCCTGCAGTCTGCCTGAATCATACAGCACCCTCATAAAAACCCTAGAGACAAGGCCTGAGGCAGATCTAACACTGGAATTTATAAAAGGGAGACTCATGGATGAATTCCAGCGCAGGAAAGAAATCATGCAGGACAATCAGGAACAGAATAAGGAAACTGCCCTGAGAATTGCAGACAACAGATTGCACAAGAAGGAAACAAGGGCATGTTTTCGGTGCAAGAAAGAAGAACACCTAAAGAAAGACTGCTCCATATGGAAGGCAGAACAACAAAAGCGATCTCCACAAGTGTCTAAGCAAAGGGCCAAGGCTACAACCAGTGACACAACCACAGAACAGTGGAGAGGATGTTTTAGAGCAACACAGACCAACTCATCACAGGACTGGTGTGTCGACTCTGGAGCCACAAGTCACATGACCAGCGACAAGAGCTTTTTCACGGTACTGGACCCAAGCAACAAAGAAGAGATATACCTCGCTGATGGAAGCAGCATCACTGCAGAAGGTATTGGCGAAGGAATTCTAAGTTGCAACAAGCCACACGGAGGCACACTAGCAATACCAGTAAAGGATGTGCTGTATGTACCTGGCTTAGAGGGAGGACTCCTATCCGTTAAACGCCTAACAGAGAAAGGGCTCACCGTCAAGTTCCGGGGTAATGAATGCACAATCCAGAAGGGGACAAGGGTCCTAGCCAGAGCCTATGCAGATGAGCACCTGTATCGCTTGAGTGCAACCAAGGAACAAGCAAAACTCACTGCACATGAGCAACACAAGGACTGTATTCATCTGTGGCATCGACGCCTGGGTCACAGGCACCCGGAAAGTATAAAGGAACTGCAAAGACAGCAGCTGACAAAAGACCTGATAGTAACAGCATGTCCCTTGACCATGAGATGTGAATGCTGTATCAAAGCTAAAGCCACCAGAGCAACGCTCCCCAAGGCAAGCCAGACAAGAACCTCCAAGCCACTTGACCTCATACACAGCGATGTGTGCGGCCCCATGAAAGTACCCACACCTGGAGGGAACAGATACATAGTGACATTCATAGACGACTACTCAAGATACACAGTCACATACCTCATGAAGCATAAGGATGAAGTACTGGAAAAATTAAAGGACTACATAACCATGACAAGCAACAGATTCCAACGCAAGCCGCTCGTACTCCGAACCGACAACGGAGGCGAATACACAGGAAAGAGAGTTGAAGACTTCCTGAGAGCCCACGGGATAGAGCACCAGAAGACGGTACCATACACGCCCGAGCAAAATGGGGTAGCTGAAAGAAAGAACAGAACCTTAACAGAAATGATCAGGTGCATGTTGACTGACTCTGGACTGCCAGAAAAATATTGGGGCGAGGCAGTAGTTACGGCGACATATCTACAGAACCGACTCTACTCAAGAACAGCAAGTAAAACTCCGTACGAACTCTGGTATGGAGAGAAACCTAGTGTGGGACACATCAAAGTGTTTGGATGCAAGGCATACGTGTACATTCCGGAAGAGAAACGCACCAAACTACAAAACCGAGCTGTGGAAGGGATTCTTGTTGGATACAGCGAACACTCCAAAGGATACAGAATCCTCAACCCACACACAGACAAAGTAACTATCAGCAACAGCGTGACTTTCGAAGAAAACCCAAGCAACAGTGTAATGTCCTTACAAGAATCAGGAGAAGAAGCATGTCCTGAATCAGGAGGAGAAGAGCGTCCTGAACAAACAGTTGAAATCAGCACAAGCTCAACTGAGATGCAGGAACAAACCCAATCACCTGCAGATGTTGAAATCAGAAGATCTACCAGGGAAAATAAAGGCAAACCACCCACCCGCCTGTCCTACAAAGCAAGTACCGACAGACTGTCTGAACCATCAACATGGGAAGACGTCTTACAAACGTCAGAAGGAGAACACAACAAATGGACAAAGGCAGCTACAGAAGACATGGTAGCAGATACCCTGACAAAACCTTTAGCAGGAGAGCATCACCGAAAGCTACTAAGTAAAATGGGCATAGTAGGTTAACTTCTGTCTGTTGAGAAGGGGTGTTGGCATATGCAACATCCACAAGTTAATGCCTACTGATTAAAAAACAGTAATTGACTATAGTGCAACCAGATGGGACTGTTAAGTTTATTTGTACATGGAAGGGAGACGGGGTTTTACAGTTGAATTCCTTTGTGTAACCACTCCTTCTTCCCTTCTCTCTCATTTTCTCAGTCTCCATTTTGTCTTACTACTAGCTAGATGTAACTAAGGATCTGTGTCTGAAAAAGCTTAAGTAAAGTTCTGTTTTTAAACCTTCAGCTGCATTTGTCCTTACTGATTGTGAATCAGTTATTACTCTGCAAAAAGTTTGTGCATGTAAAAATGACTGCCTTCCTTGAAGAGGATCTGAGCAAACTGCTCAAGACACCACAGCCCTTCCTAGCCCAGAATGGATTCGTTACTCATTGCAGGTCACATTAACACTTACTGTTCGAATGTCCAAGGGTTCACTGCACAGAACTGGGGCAAGCTCTTCATGGTTCAGGCAAAAGTACAAAAGTTAAGGAGCAAAATGTTGAATTTGGTGTAATATAAGAAGCAATGTAAGACTTTCCTTTAAGATCAAGAGTTTGGCAGGTGCTATATATATTTTATATACTTTTATTTTTATATGGCTTTTGTATTGTAACCTGCCCTGAACCTTAGCGGAAGGATGGGGTAGAAGAAATAAATAAATAAATAAATCCAGGCAAAGGCAAAGCCCAAATTCAAGTCACTTTTTCAAAATGTAGTTTGCATATTGGGAAATGTCCCATTAGTTCAATTCCTTGTGTCTTTTCTAAACTATAAGTTTTCAAACATTTAAAAAGATGCCCTAAAAGAGATGAAGAAAATTTCTCCCCACTACCCCTGAGTGTAGGTCTAAAAGGAATAGCTTTGGGATGCAAGAATGTAGATTGAGGTTAACTGTTAGGATAATATCCTAACTGCAAGAGCAGTTGAACAATGAATTGTTGATGGAAGTCGTGGAATCTCTTTCACTGGGGATTTTGAAGAAGAGGCTGATTCAACATGACCCTGTGATGGTGCTGTTAAATGCGAGTTCACTGGCTAATAAAGCGACAACAGTCCAGGAAACAATCCTGGACCATGCCGCCAATCTCGTATGTATCACGGAAACCTGGCTGGACAATGAATCGGGGCCTATTCTGGCTGATCTTGTTCCGGCTGGGTATTCCGTGCAGCACCAGCCGTGGTCGGAGGGACCGGGGGGGAGGGGGGCAGAGTGGCGTAGCTATGATTTTTAAGGAGGGATGGTCTGTGAGGAGGTATCTGGTGCAATCCATATTGGGTATCGAAAATCTCCATCTTGTGTTTGATTTGGCAGGTGACAGTTTGGGAGTGCTGCTGGTATACCATACACCTACCTGTGCAGCAACCTCCCTGCATACATTGGCAGAGGTGGTGTCGGGGTGGTGTTGCGGTCCCCAAAGACAATAGTCTTCTTGGGGGACCTCAGCATTCATGCTGATGCCGCCCTTGGGGGAGCTGAGCATGAGTTCATGGCTGCCATGGCAACCATGAGCCTGTCCCAGATGGTTATCAGCCTGACACATCAGGGAGGACACACCTTGGACCTTGTGTTTTGCACCGGCCTTGAGGCAGGTGTTCCATTATTGGGGAGAGAGATCAGTTGTGCCCTTGTCATGGACGTCCCATTACCTCCTTCAGACCTCGCTCCTAGTTCACGTCTGCCCCCGGAAGACTGTTGAGCCAATTCGGATGGTTTGCCCCTGGAGGATGATGGAATTGGAATGGTTCTGGAATGCTCTGGGGGAAATACCCTCCGACCTTGATGACCGTCTCAGCGATGACCTTGTTGTGCTGTGGAACACCTTGCTGATGGAGGCCATTGATCAGATGGCTCCTAGGCATCTGCTGCCCAGGCGGCAGCTCCACAGACCTCTTTAGTTTTCTGAGGCACTGTGGTTGCTGAAGCAAGATGGGCGGTGGTTGGAGCGACGGTGGTGTCGTTCGCGTGCTGAAGCCCATAGATTGTGGCATAGAGCCAGTTTATGAGCCTATGCCATGGCTATGTGGGCAGTAAAGAGGGAGTTCTTTGCTGCCCTCATAGTGTCTGCAAAAACCTGTCCAGCGGAGTTGTTCTGAGTAGTGGGGGGGCTGGTCAGTCCAGGCTCCCTCAGCCTTGGAGTGGAGTCATCTACTGCCCTCTGTGACATGTTTGTGGATTATTTTGTGGACAAAAATCGCTCATATTCACCATGATTTTGACGCAGCATTTATTACACTAGGAGAACCAGAGTTTATGGAAGCCCTGTCATGTCCGGTTTTCTGGGATCAGTTTCAGTCAGTGATGCCCGCTGATGCAGTGGATGTTCTTGGGGTGGTCAGGGCCACTTATTGTGAATTAGATCCTTGCTTATCCTGGTTGGTTAAGATATGCCAGGAGACAATGGGGCCATTGCTGTCTGGGGTGATCAATGCCTCCCTGTGGGAGGGTAGAGTGCCGGGCTGTCTCAAGGAAGCAGTGGTGCGGCTTCTGCTCCAGAAACCATCACTTGACACTGTCTCCCCTGCCAGCTATTGGCCTGTCTCTATTGAACATGGGTAGTGGCTCGGCAGCTGCAGGGGCATCTTAATTGCATCCATTTTCTTGATCCCTCGCAGTCTGGCTTTTGTCCAGGTTATGGCACCGAGACTGCGCTTGTGGCTTTGGCAGAAGACCTGCACCGGGATATGGATCGGGGTCGCTCGACCCTGCTGATCCTGTTAGATCTGTCGGCTGTGTTTGATATCGTTGATCATGAGATGTTGGTTATGCACCTGTGCAGGAGTGGGCGGGACTGTTCTGCTCATTCCTGACCAGAAGAACCCAGCGGGTGGTTCTTGGGGATTGTTTTTCATTATACCCAGACCTCTTTTGTGGAGTTCCACAGGTTTCTGTTCTGTCCACTCTCCTGTTCAATGTGTATATGCAGCCACTTGGCAAGGTGATTAGGGGGTTTGGTGTACGGTGTCATCAATATGCTGATGACACCCAACTGTACCTATCTTTTTCAACAGACCCAGGTCTGGTAGTCTCGGTGCTTCATGGTGTCTGGCGGCTGTGAGGGATTGGATGAGGGCTAATCGACTACTGCTGAATCCTGACAAGACAGAGGTGATGTTAGTGGGTAAGGTGATGGAGTTGGCGGCCCCCATCATTGATCGAGTCTGTCCTCCATTGACCTCCCAGGTATGGAGTCTAGGGGTGCTCCTCGATATGCAACTCCGCCTGGATCTCCAGGTGGAGGCTGAGACGAGGAGTGCTTTCCGCCAGTTGTATCTGGTGCAATGGCTTTGGCCGTTTGTTTTGGACTTTGACCTGGCCACAGTCATCCATGTTTTCATCACCTCTTGACTAGACTACTGTAATGCACTCTACGTGGGGCTACCCATGGTGATGGCTCAGAAATTGCAGCTGGTGCAGAATGCGGCAGCCTGTCTCCTAGTGGGACTGGGCTGCTGGGACCATATTACACCAGTGGTCCGCTCTCTGCACTGGCTGCCAGTGGTTTTTTGGGCCCAATTCAAGGTGTTGATGTTAACCTATAAAGCCCTAAATGGTCTGGGTCCTGCCTATCTGCAAGACCGCCTCACTCCCCATGTCCTGGTTCGGTCCCTGCAGTTGTCCGAGGATACTCTGCTTGAGGTCCCTCGAGTTTCTCAGGTGGCCACGTAGGAGAGGGCATTCTCAGTGGCCGTGCTGTACCTATGGAACTCCCTTCCAGTGGGGGTCCAGCTGGCCCCAGACCTCCCCTCTTTTTGGAAATGCTGCAAGACCTGGCTGCTCCACCAGGTGTTTGGCGGGGGAGAAGGGTGGGGGTGGGGGAGGTTGTTTTCTCTGCTTCCTCCTTTTTATGATGTGTTTTAATTGTTTTAATTTTTTGTAATTGTTGTAAGCCACCCTGAGCTGCCTGTGGCAGGAGGGGTGTGGTAATACGTTTTAAAAATAAATAAATAAATATAACATCTGTCATGGACTGTGAAGGTTTAATAAAATGTGACTTAGTGCAGGGGATTGGACAGATGAACCTTGTGTACCTTCTAGTCCCGGAGTGGCCAGACTTATGAGGCACACACCATTCACTTGATCCAGGCATCAGCCACAGGTGATACACCAGGACTTCTCTCTCTGGTTTTTGGGCCCCTCAGAAACTGCTATCAGGAGTAGAGAGAGGCCCTTCCCTGCCACATTAGAGAAGATCTTCTAGCCCTTCTCCTCCTGGAGTGCTGGTCCCACTCTCCTCCCCAAGAGGCAATCTCTGAAAGGCTGCTCCCCCTCACAACACCATGATCTGCTGGAGACTAGCTTGTGATCTACCAATAGATCTGGACAATTTGCCTCTTAGCTGTCCCTGTTCCAGTCCCATGACTGGAGGATACTAATACATATCTTGCTGTAACAGATATAATGCAGTACATTCCTGCATCAGAAACCACCAGTACATCTGCTGAGTTCCTTCCACAGACCCTCATCCTTGTCAATATTTCAAAGCAACTGAGTTGATCAAAATTAATATAGAGTCCAAAGAAAAAGTTCTGATGGCTTTGTGCTGAAATTAATTTCACTTGTGTTTCTTGACTTCTTGAATACTTTATATGGAGGTTTGAATTTCAACGGGGTCACAAGGGAAAGGAAGCATGGAATCTCTCATCTGGAAACAATTGGGAAGACTTATTGCACCACATAACCAGGCTATTGTTTTAGCAAATTGCAATACAAAATGATACTGGAGCAAATGCCAGACCAAACAGAAGATGAAACAATACAAATATGAACTCTGCCACCCACAATCCAAGTGCCCAGCTTGAGTCTAAAGGAAAGCACAAACAGGAATGTCTGAATAATTGGAAAAGGCTGAGTACTCTGTTACCAAAGGAAAGTGAAATTGAGTAATGGAGTTGGGTTCAATTTGTTGGTGTAAGAAATAAAAGAAATAAAAGAAATTTGTTGGTGTAAGAAATAAAAGAAAAAAGAAATAAAAGAAAAAAAGCTTCAGTTCCTAAGATGTCCTAGAAATTTCCACTGAAGAAGTTAAAAATAGACAAGATGTTTGCGGGTGGACCGAGAAAGATCTTACCTCACTCAATTGTGCTTTCATTTATAAGAATTTGGTGTCAGGAATTTCCCAGAACAAAGTAAATTCCATATTTTAAAAATTGATTAAACAGAATGGTTTATTTATATATTCTCTAAATTAAAAACCTCTGGTTTAAGATATTAGTTAAGGCACAGATAATTTCCACAAATAAAAAACCCTCCACATTAAGAAATCATTAAAGGCACTTATAATTTCCACAAATTTTAAAATTGGTTAAACAGAATGGTTTATTTATAAATTTCAATTTCTATAAACTATAAAGAACTCTATATCCATAAAAGCTCTCTTTCTGTTAAAAGTGGAGGGACAAAGAGCCTAAATAGTTTAAATGATATCTTTTATTGGGACAGCTTCTGTGCAACAGTAGTTGTAAAAGACCGTCCTGGGAACTAAAACCCATAACACAGTTTGATACCAGGAACAATGAACTAAACAGAGGTATTGGCTTCATGACATGACTCATTACGACAGTCTCTAGTCCACTGCATGTTCATATATCATATCTTTTGCAACTAATATTAACAGGAATCTTATCTCTAAGACAAGGCACGTGATTGTTCCTCTCTCTTTGGCCCTGGACAGGCCAATCTAGAACATGGTGTCCAGTTTTGGGCACCTCCCTGCAAAAAGGCCAACTTACTGGCAAGCTGGAGAGGGTTCAGAGGAGCACAGCGATGGGTACGGCCACGTAAGACATTGTCTCCATTTGGGCAGCCTTACCCTAATGTGGGTACTGTTGTCATGAGATGCAGTGGCTGCCAGATATCCACGCTGCCCCAGGGCAGGGCAGGCAGCTGGCTGCTATGCCCTGCATTCTCTGAAAAAGGCCAAGAATGCAGGGCGTAGTAGTCTTACCCGCTCCGAGCCACCATTGTGCGGGAGGATGCGGGGTAAAAATGTAATAAATAAATAAAATGGGATAAGGCTGCCCAAATCATGATATTATGCCACCGCTTGTGAACCCGGTCCGTTTGCTCTGCCACCGGGCGTTGAGCAGTGGGAACTATCACCATTCCAGCACTGCCATGGCATGGAGAGGGTGGGTGAGCCAGGGCTGGGTGCTCACACATGTGGCTGGTGCCTTGACCCGTCCTGGGGCATGACGGGATGGCTGACAGCAACCTACCCAGGTTTTCCTGAAGGGGAGTGGGGTGGGAGACCATCTGCCCAGCTCTCCACGCTAGCCCCAAAGTGTGGCAGCTGCAATTGCCCACCCCAGGGTGCACAAGGTCCAGTCCTGGCTGGGTTCATCTGGCTGTACCCAAAGATAATCAATGGGACGGAAGGAAATTAAAAGAGATTAGAGATTAACAGAGATTAGAGATAATTAGAGATTAAAACAACTGGGAATGTTTAATGTAAAAAAAAAGATTAAAGGAGGACATGATTACAGTTTTCATATATGTAAAAGAAGTGTGATAAGCAAAATGGTGCTCAGTTGTACTCTACTATCTGGTCATGGTAGATAAGACTAGAGGAATGGGGTTAAATTAAAATAGAAGTGGAATTCTTTGCCAGCAGAGGCTGTGGAGGCTACATAAGTGGAGGCATTTGAAAACAGGTTACGCAGACATCTCTCAAGGATGGAGTAGGTACTGTGGAGCCTGCCTGTTTAGCAGCAGGGGGCTGGGCTAGATAACTCTATGATTCTATAATTGTCTTAATACGATTGGTCACTATGCTGCTCAAACCTAGTTTTTTTGTATTTAGCTCATGGTGAGTTCTGACCTTTGCATACCTGGTTGAAGCAGAGCACTATGAAGCTCTAAAGCTTGAATCTACTTTGTTTCTTGCCTGTCTCATAATAGTTCTATACACCTTTCAAATGCAAACAGCCAAAGAAAGTATGAGAGTAGTAAATGGTTTTGTGATGTGTGTGAAAATCTATTGTCTTGGACTATTTCTTACTGAGGAGAAATGATAAGATGTTGGACCATCTTATCTAGGAGACCAGAGTTTTAGCCATGAACTTACTGGGTAGCCTTAGGAAAGTCACCATCTCCCAGTCACAGCGCCCCATCTGATACTGTGGGACTAAAAAGTACCTCACAAGGTTGTTGTGAGGGTAAACTAGATAAGGACTATAACCCCTTTTGGCCATAGAAAGGGCTATAAAAACGATAAATAATAGAATTTTTGATGAAATAATAGAATAATAGAATCTTGCCATCAGAATTTTGATGGCAATCATAGGATCACTGATGGGGTCCATCCTTCTCTGGTCCCTCAGGGTTGTAGTCGGGGGTCGCCCCTGATTTGCAGTGCTGCCTGAATGCCCAGGTGGTGGCTGTGGTGAGGAGTGCGTTTGGCCAGTTACATCTGGCTTTGGCCGTATTTCTCAGACTCTGACCTGGCCACAAGCATCCATGCCTTCATCACCTCAACAAGACTGGCCTACTGTAATGTGCTAGTGGCCAACCCTCATTGATACATGCCCCTTCACCAGTAGCCCCTTGCAAGCATATGCTGACCCACCATATAGTGGGAGTTCAAAAGGATCCCCGGTCACCAGAGCAAGAGGAACTTCTGGGCGTGTCCTGACTGCATACAGGGCATGGAGTTCGACTGCAGTCAGCTCCTCATGCAAGTAGGGAACCCTTGCTGGCCCCACAAGGTGGCGCTGCACCAGCATTTCATCAAGGCACTTGTGCCAAGCCCACCCGTATCTCCTGACTCGCAACAAGGCACTGGGGAAGGAAAGTGGCAGAGAGGGACCCACCACCACAAGGCACAGATGAAACTCTGGAAGTCCACAAATCTCCTGTGCTCCAATAGTTCCTCAACAACCCTTCCCAAATTCTTCACCCCACTTACAGTTAATGAGGTTAAGTTTATTGAAGGCTCTGGCTTATGCCATGGCCAAAACAACAGTTCACAAATGAATAAAAACAAAATCACTCAGTACATTATCACCAAAAATATGCAAACAGACAGATTAATCATCCAAGTACAGCACAACCAGCCCCAATCTCCTCAACCAAAAGCAAACAAAATAAAATTTAAAACAGTTAGATTTCCAAAGCTGCCCATCTTCCGCCCACACCTGGTCAGGGCAGCAGCCCGATACCTTAGCGAGAGCTGTCTCATTAACGTAGGGCCAGTTTTAACAACAGGTGGAAGTTAGCCTTGTTTCATTAAAATATAGCCTTGCTATTTTAGGGGGAGTATAGAACTTACCCTTATCCTTGCCACATGGACCTGCCTGCTGTCATTCTCATCGTAACCAAGCCAAGTACATGCACCGGAGACCGCGCATCTTCATGAATGTTAGACCCCTTGTCTCTCCCTCTGTTCCCCTTCCTAAGTCTCTCCCCCAGCTCCTGTCTCTCAGATTGTAAGCCCTAGGGGCAGGGAC
>QEPC01015444.1:471519-502291 GCA_003113815.1 Sphenodon punctatus | reverse complement strand
CCCACCATCAGCGTTCTGGGGCCTACGTTACTGGCAGAGAGGGCTGTGGTCAATATCTATCTAGAAGCTGCCACTCTAGCCCCAGGACCCACCATCATGGGCCTGGGGCCATAATTCCTCACACAGAGGTGATGTCATTCCAACGCACCAAGAAACAGTCACTCCAGCCCCAGGACCCGCCGTCAGAGTTCTGGGGCAAAGTTACAGGCAGGGAGGACTGTGGCCAATATGTACCTAGAAGCTGCCACTCTAGCTGCAGGACCCACCGCCATGGGTCTGGGGCCATCATTCCTCGCACGGAGGCGATTTCTTTCTACTGCATCAAGAAACAGCCGCTCCAGTCCCAGGACCCGCCGTCAGGGTTTTGGGGGCAAGTTACAGACAGGGAGGGCTGTGGCCAATACCTAGAAGCTACCACTCTAATTCCAGGACCCACCATCATGGGTCTGGGACCATCATTCCTCGCACAGAGAGCTGATTTTCCAAAGCATCAAGAAACATCCACTCCAGCCCCAGGGCCCACCATCAGGGTTCTGGGGCCAAGTTACAGGCAGGGAGGGCTGTTGCCAATATGTATCGAGAAGCTGCCACTCTAGCCCCAGGACCCACCATCATGGATCAGGGGCCATCATTCCTTGCACGGCGGTGATGTCTTTCGACTGCATCAAGAAACAGCCACTCCAGCCCCAGGACCCACCATCAGGGTTCTGGGGCCAAGTTACAGGCAATGAGGGCTGTGGCCAATACCTAAAAGCTGCCACCTTAGCCCCAGGACCCAGCGTCATGAGTCCGGGGCCATCATTCCTCGCACAGAGAGTCAATTTTCCAAAACATCAAGAAACATCCACTCCAGCCCCAGAACCCACCATCAGAGTTCTGGGGCCAAGTTACTGGCAGGGAGGGCTGTGGCCAATATATTTAAGCTGTCAATCTAGATCCAGGACCCACCATCATGGGTCTGGGGCCATCATTCCTCACACAGAGAACCTTTTTCCGAACCCCCGAACCGAAAGGCTGAACCCAAACTTGGTGAAGAAACCTAACGGGCGAACTGAACCAGACCAAACCGAATGTCCGAACCCAAACAGCGATCTGTTCGCCCATCCCTACCTGCCTGCATTCTGTCTCCACAAGTGTGTGGTCGGCAAGCTCTCTCTGCAGGGGGACTTCCATTCATAACAGGTCATAGAGGGAAATGCATGCATGCATACCCTGTCATTCCAGCCCCCATGCCTTACCTTGCAGACGGCGAACCTGTTCTCCTTATCATAAAACTTCCAGACATTGGACCTCCACCTGAGCGTCCTACACGGCGTGGCACCAGCTCCGGCATCTGATTCCTCTCTGAAACAGGAACACATAAACAACACCTAAGTAATGTCATGCATTTATGATGATGCCTCTAGTCCTCCCTCCTCAGGGTGCTAGGGATGGCAAATGGAGAGACCCTGGCTGGCATATGCAATAATCATGCCCTACTTTGGGTGGGTGCTAGGGAGGGATGGCAATGGAGAAGAGACCCTTATTGGCACGTGCAAATCCTGCCCTTCTTTGGGTGCTGTGGAGGGGGGAGACCCTGGCTGGCACATGCAAAACCTGCTCTTCTTTGGGTACTGCAGAGGGATGGCAATGGGGAGACCCTGGCTAGTTGGCATGTGCAAATCCTGCCCTTCTTTGGGTGCTGCGGAGGGATGAGACCCTGACTGGCACATGTAAATCCTGTCCTTCTTTGGGTGCTGGGGAGGGATGGCAATGGGGAGACCCTGGCTGGCTGGCACATGCAAATCCTGCCCTCCCTGGGGGTGCTATGGATGGCAACTGGAAAGACCCTGGTGGATGGCATGTGAAAATCCTGCCCTTATTTGTGGGTGCGTAGGGAATGGAATGACAACTGGAGGATGGAGACCCTCGTTAGCCTGGCACATGTTTGGCATGGGGTGCTGCTCGTGCTCATGCCTGACTGCTGGAAGAGCCTCCCCACACTACAGTACCCTCTCTCTTTGTGGCAGACATCTGTTGCCACCCGCTGATGCCCACTGTTTGTGCCCGATTGATGCCCGCATGCCAGTGGGCTCGCTCTAACGGATAGAGCCTTTTTTGCCCTCAAAATTAAGAAAAAGTTAACAAACCTGGCAACACCTCCTGTGCCCGCCGCTTGCTCCTCCACCACCGGCTCCGGGACCTCCACCACTGAAGGTCAAGGAGCTGGGGCTGCGACCTCTTCCTCCTCCACCACCAACTCCGGGACCGGGACCACCAACTTGGCCCCCCCACTGTTTAATCAGAATGACCAGCGTCTTCTGCATTTTTTTTTTTAACCAAGCCAACACCAGCCACTCAGTTAAGTCAGACACCCACCACAAACACTCACCAACAACACGCCAAAACAAACACAGCCAGCCAAACCAAACACAGAGCACATGAACCAAACAGCCACACACACACATGTTCTCACGCACACAAGCTCCGCACGCACTCTAATTTCCTGTTTCCGGCATGCTCACAGACTCTCGTGATACTTTTTCCGAACGTCCGAACCGAACTTGACCGAACCGAACACTCGAACCTGAACTTGGTGACCGGACTGAATGCCCGAACCGAATCGGACCAAACTGAATGCCCAAACCGGAACCACAATTGGTACTCCCTTCCCCTGGAGGTTTGTCAAAGCCCAAGCAACTTTCAGAGGTAATGCAAGGTTTTTTTGTTTGGCCAAGCATTTGGTAGATGGGGATAGGGGATCAAGGGTAGGGATTTATAAGGTTTAAAAAAATTATTTATTTATTTATTTATTAAAAGCATTTATCCTGCCCTTCCTGCCACAGGCAGGAGGGGAGGCTCACAACAGTGTATCTCAACAATTAAAATAATAAAACTCTAACACATACTACTACACCCTCATCCCTCTCCTCCCCCACCATCTCCCCCACCAAATGTCTGGTGGAACAGCCAGGTCTTGCAGTTTTTACAAAAGGACGGGAGGTCTGAGGCCAGATGCACCCCCAGCTGAAGGGAGTTCCACAGCCTTGGCATGGCCACTGAGAACACCCACCTCAGTGTGGCCCCCTGGAAGACTTGGGGAACCACAAGGAGGGCACCCCCGATGATTTCAGGGGCCGGTCCAGTACGCGGGAGTTGAGGCGGTCTCAGAGATAGGCAGGGCCCAGACCGTTTAGAGCTTTATAGGTTAAAACCAACAACTTGAATCGGGCTCGGAAGACTATCGGCAGTCAGTGAAGAGAATGGAGCACTGGCGTAATGTGCTCCCGGCAGCCCAGTTCCACCAGCAGACGGGCTGCTGCATTCTGCACCAGCTTCAGATTCTGCGCCATCACCATGGGTAGTCCCACATATAGTGCGTTACCATAGTCTAATCTAGAGGTGATGAAAGCATGAATTATGGTTGCCAGGTCGGAGTCTGACATGTACGGCCTAAGCCGACGTACCAGATGTAATTGGCGAAGGGCACCCCTCGCCACAGCCTCCACCTGGATATTCAGGGGACCTGCGCATCAAGGAGTACCCTCAGACTGCATAACTGAGGAACCAATAGAGGACAGACCCCATCAATGATGGGAGCCGTTAACTCCATAGCCTTCCCCACCAGTATTACCTCCATCTTGTCGGGATTCAGCCTCAGTTGATTAGTCCTCATCCAATCCCCCACAGTCATCAGACATCGAGTAAGCACAGAGACTGCGGGTTCTGGGTCGGTTGAAAAAGAGAGGTATAGCTGAGTGTCATCGGCATACTGGTGACACTGTACGTCAGACCTCCTGTTCACCTTGACAAGAGGCTGCATGTATACTTTGAACAAGAAGGGGGGAAACACCGAACCCTGCGGGACACATGTGAGGTCTCAGTATGATGAAAAACACTCCCTGAGTACCACTCGTTGGATTCTTCCAGTCAGGAACAAGTGGAACCATTCGAGAACGTCCCACCTACCCCTGCACATTTCTGCAGGTGTGCCACCAACATCTCATGATCCACCATATCAAAAGCAGCTGACAGATCTAATAGGACCAACAGGGTCGAACGGCCCCAGTCCAACTCTCGGTGCAGATCATCCATCAAGGCCACAAGCGCAGTCTCCATGCCATGACCCGGACGAAATCCCAACTGCGAGGGATCCAGAAAACTGACGCAGTCAAAATGCCCCTGCAACTGCTGAGCCACCACCCGCTCGATACGCTTCCCTAAAAAGGGAAAGTTAGAGACAGATCGATAGCTGGCAAAGGAGTCAACGTCAAGCAATGGTTTCTTGAGCAGAGGCTGCACCACTGCCTCTTTGAGACAGCCCGGCACTCTGCCCTTCCGAAGGGAGGCATTGACCACACCCTGCCAGCAACGACTCTATTGTCTCCCATCAAGATTTAATTAGCCAAGATGGGCACGGATCTAATTCACAAGAGGTGGCCCTAACAGCCCCAAAGGTCTCAACCACATCAACGGGTGTCACTAACTGAAATTGATCCCATAAAACTCCATAACTTCTGGTTCTCCTAGTGTAATAAGCGTAGCGTTGAAATCATAGTGAATCTGAGCGATTTTATCCACAAAATAATTCACAAACCTATCACAGCGTGCTGTAGATGACTCCACTCCAGGGTGGAGGGAGGCTGGACTGACAAGCCCCTGTACCAGCTGGAATAGCTCCGCTGTGCGTGATTTTACGGATGCTAAAAGAGGAGCGAAAAAAGCTTTTTTTGCTGTCCTCATAGCCTTGGCATATGCTCGTAAACTGGTTCTGTGCTGCAATCTGTCGGTTTCAGTATGATAACAATGCCACCGTCGCCCTTCTTACTTCAGCACTCGCAGCTCCTCCGAAAACCATGGAGGCCTGCGGTGCTGTCGTCTGGGCAGCAGACGTCTAGGAGCCATCCGATCAATGGCCTCAGTCAGCAGAGTGTTCGATAGTGCGACCAGGTCATCGATGAGATGGTTGTCGAGGTCAGAGGGTAACTCCCTGAGGGCCAACTGGAACCGTTCCGGTTCCATTAGCCTCTGGGGACGAACCATTCGAATTGGCTCCACACCCTTCCGGGGGCAGACATGCACTGAGAGAGAGGTCAGTAGGAGATAATGATCAAGGGTACCGACCATGACAAGGGTACCGTTGATATCTCCCCCAATTACAGAGCTATCTCCCTTTGCCTTATCTTCACAAGTTCCAGACTCCCCACTGCTATTTACCTGTAACCATCTCTGAAGAGGAGAGGGATGTAAACCTGCTGTCTCACTTTCCTGAAGTGCAGAATGTGGGCTTCCTGGCAATCCCTTTCACAAGTCGTGAGTGAGAAAAGGACAATGAGTTGCCTTTTGAAAACCTCAGTGTTGGGTGAAAAGAGAACAGAAGATAAACAGGTACAAATGGGAAAGGCACTGAGATCCAGGAACAACAACAAAATCAGTTATAGTAAATGTGGTAGGACTGAGGCCAGGTAAGAGGATAAAAGTGTGCATGTGTGGTCCCTGTTCCAGATGTTTTAACAACACAGCTAGGCTTTCTTTGCTGTAGCGTTCTGCCTTTTGCCATTTAACCTTTTGCACAACAGGATCATTTTTCACCGCACTAGCAGCATGACACAAAGAAATCAAGCTAGAAGATGTGTCATGAGAAGGTTCATTTCTGTTTCAGCAAATGTCAACCTGTTTAGTGCTTGAGCTGATGAACTGCCAGAAAATCAGCATCTTAAAACTGATCTCACTTTATTGAACTTGGCAAAGGATGCTTTCTCTTTCTCTTTGTGATGTGTAGTCATGAGGGAAAACCTATTAGGACGTTAGGCTTTTTCTAACACTCATTCACTTGATACTTGTCTTTACTCATGTGATGCCTTTACGTAATTTTACTCCTAGTTTGTTTATAAAAGAAATTCAAAAAAGAAGCACATCTTTAAAAAACAAAACAAAAAACACACTATCTAAAGTGGCTAAGAATGAGTTGGGCTCAGTGTAAGAAGATATTACCATAAAATACGCAGAACTTGGCATCGTCACAGCTTGAGTATTGTGGATTTTTCTCTTTGCACAACTTAAATTATTGGTCAGGCTATCAGTCAGTCACCACCACAGAGCTACAGCTGGCAGACATGTGGCACATCAAGATAGAGTGCACACTTGACATTACCTGTCTGCGCTGGGGGTAGTTCTTAGACAAATATGTAAAGGGCATCTTAGGTTACGCATCACATCATATTCCAGGCAGAACAAGGGCTTGTCAGTCAAGGCTACTGCTTTTAGTAATCATTTAGACCACTTGCCCACATTACCAGGGCTGGTGATTCTCCCGGCGGAGAATCTCCCGGTCAGGAAATTTACGCCGAACTCTGCACGTGGGGTGTGGGGCTGAAAACGTCACCAGCTGCATCAAGTGGCTTTTTTTCCTCTGAATGTCAGGGCTCGAAATCAAGCCCTGACATTCGGAGGAAAAAAAGCCACTTGATGCAGCTGATGACCTGCACCCACATGTGGATCTCGGCGTAAGTTTTCTGGCCGGGATATTTCCCTGCCAGAAGAATCGCTGGTCCCGGTAACGTGGGCAAGTGACCTTAGATCCAAGCACCAGAGAGAAAAGACATGGCTGGGGGAGAGGGGGAGCACTAAGCCCTGGTATCGTCAACCCCAAATGTTCACCTTCTGATTTCTGAGCTCCTTTAGGACACATCACAGTTATGTACCCTCCAACATTTGACAGAGAAAATTAGGTACACTTTATGCCACCCCTAATCAGCATAAATTTAATTTAATTAATTAATTAATTAATTTATTTATTAATTAAAAGATATACTGTCCCACCCCCTTCTGCCAAGGCAGCTCGGGGCAGTGTACAATATAAAAATACAAAATAAAATATACAACATAGAAAAATTCAATAAAAACAGTAATCCCCCCCCCCAACCCAACACCACTCCTTCCCCTACCTGACTCCCTCACCAAACGCCTGAGTTTGCATGAGTTTATGAAAATGTATAATAGCTCACTGACTAACTTTGGGGTTGAGCTGGAAAAAAAGGATGTCTGAGTGAGAGGCTCTGCATTCACACATGATTATATGTGCAAGACAGATGGTTCAAGTTACAACTTAACTTAGCAAAGTCAAAATTCTCAAATGTGTGCATTGACTTTGGCTCTAAAGTTTTAGTTTTAAAGAGACTCAGAAGCTCACCGATGGAAACAAGGGCAGATCCTTCCAACACACTAAAGAATCATCCCTTACAAATACACTCAGCACCCTCCTACCTTTTTTAGTTTTCATCTTGATCCCAGACACAGCGCTCCCTCCTTCCTGGGTGTTATCTTCAGTTGTTCTTTGATAGCTGTGCTTATACCAAGTTTGTTAAAATGAGAAAAGGTGCCACACCCCGCAGCAATGAATAACAATAATAGTAACCAGGGAGTCAAAGCTCTTTTTCTGACTTGGATTAATGAGGTGTTAATGGCCCACTTTGTCTGTTGAACCCCATACAAACCTTACACTACTGGGAAAGCGATACAAGATAACAAAGCACATTACAGTAGCAAGGTACTATTGGAAGGTATACCATTACATTTCAAGCTTTTCTCAATAACTATGAGGGCTCAAAACTTCCATTTTATTTAATTTATTTATTTTTACAAAAAATGAAAGCTGAAAGTCTCATGATTTTAGAATCCCCAAGCCTCCCAGGTCAGAAGGTGTGCACCACCCTTGATTTGTTCTTCTTAACATTCATAGCTCTGCACACTTTTGTATTTCTTCCATACCTTCTCCTTAGATCTGGAGGGATGGGAACATCCAGTTATTTTAGAAGTTATTTCTGTAAGGAATGAATTCTCTGGACAAACACCTGTCTGTGATGCTTTAAGTGCAGGATATTCTATCTCATAGCAGGGAGTTGGACTGGAGGACTCTAGTCCCTTCTAACCTATTCTATGATTTACTCAGCTGCTACCTGGAGTGTTTTTAAATGAGCAAGGCTGGGGTAGGGGGTTTGTGGCTGCTGAGTGGCACAGCTGCAGTGAACCCACGGAGGTGGAGTGTGTGGGGAGTGATTCTAATGGGTGGCTCACAGGGTGGCACCACAGCCACAGAGGAAGCCGTGGCCTCTCATGGGAACGTGCATCCGTCTGCATAGTACATACTCCCCCCCGCCACGCACCACGGGGAAGCTGCTGGGCTGACCCTTGCAAGTGATGAGTCGTTGGCGTGACTGCTGGAGATCCTGGTCTCCACGATGCTCCCAGCCAGTCCTGTACGTAACAAGTCCTTGGCGTGAGTGCTGGGGATCCCGGTCTCCCCGGCACTCCCAGCCAGTTCCTGTATGTAACAAGTCCTTGGCGCAAGTGCTGGGGATCCCAGTCTCCCCAGCACTCCCAGCCAGTTCCTGAGACTTGCAATGGCTGCTTTCTCCACCCACAGTGCCTATGAGTGGCAGCTCAGTTCACTGGCATGGCTAGCTGCCACTTCATTTGAGAAGAGGCTGCATGGCTGCCCATTGCCATGGACCTTTTTTGGCTTGCCCTGCACAGAGCACTCTGGATTACTCAGCAGTGCACTGTGAGTGGCCTTGAGTAGTGGGTGCTGCATGGCTCATGAGAGCACACATTCCTTCCCATCCCCACTGCACCTTCAGAGAGGCCTGGCTCCTGGGTGGTCATGCGGGGTAGCATCTCGTTTACATGATACACCCTTGGAATGGACAATTGAGAAAAAACAGAGCTTGCTCCTGCTACCCTTTCTTATACAAATAACCCCAATGAAGTACCCCCTAATTATGTGAGGATAGTTTGTAAGAGTCAATCCATCTACTCTGAAATTCCACTCTCTTAGGCTTTATTCTTGCCTTGTCTCTCATCGCTAGATTCACCAACAGCACTTTCACAATTAAATAAAACCTTGCAGGTTCTCAAAGCAGCAAACGTTTGCTTGCAGAGTGAGAGCCTAAACTGAATATATGGCAACTGGTTTGGAAAAGATTCTCTGTTTCACAAGAGCGGTTACCTAGAAGGTGGTGGTTACTCTTTTTCTTCTGTATGATGCATATTTGCATAATGTTTTTGCTTTATCTTGGATTTTTGAACACACACACACACACACACACACACACACAAAGACATCATCAGCTTGGTCAATATTTTTATAATGAAAACATAAAATCACCTCTATTGTGCTGCAAGATTTTTGGTTGCTTTTACTTTACCATTTGCAGTATGTATAACTGGCAAATCTGAAGAAGAGAAAAAAACAACCTCAACACAGAATACTCCTATGAATGTCTTCTAAGAATATATGTGGTTTACAGTGTGTGCAAACATACTTCCCAGAACTCATTGATCCTGATCTATACAAGCACAGCAATGAAATACAGTCCAGTCCTTTTCTTTCTTTCTTTCTTTCTTTCTTTCTTTCATGCAACAGATACTGCTAAATGTCTTTGGGGCCAAATGCTTCTCTTGGTTACACCCTTACATCCCTCTGGAAGCCAGCTGGATTGCCTGAATGTAAAAGAGTGCAGCTTGGCCCTTTATAATTTTACAAGGGAAATGGTTGCTAAGATTTAGATATTGCTTCCTACACATGAACTGACAAGGAATTTATAGACTATATTCCGATGGCATGAACACAGGAGTTACTGCTATTGTAACTGAGAGCAGGTTAAGCTCCCACAGTTATACACATTGCCAAAATGAGGCCATATGGAGAGGGGGAAAGGAATTTTTATTTTTACAAGATTTTACAATGTCAAGAGAATGTTTTAATTTTAGTTTTACAAGGCAAATGGTTGTTAAGATTTAGATATTGCTTCCCACCAAATATTCCAGTGGGGAAGATAAGAGATTCTTCATTTAAAAGCAAATAATAAATGTTAGGAATGGAGAAGTCTTGCTTTAATCTTCCCTGAAAGTTTTGGCTCATGTAAGAGAGGACTACACTAGTAGTTGTGGTAGGCAAACCTCAAAGGGCTTCAGAGGCAGTTCTTATCTTGGAAGTGCATTCTGAAGAGTGGAGGCTACAGGGACTCAGTTTGTGGTTTGCCGCTGTGGAGACAGAGAGGGCTGTGCTAAACACCAGGGTTGGCTAATGGGTACCAGAAACTGCATTAGTTTGGATCAGGAGTGGGGAACTCAGACCCAGGGGCCAAATGCAGCCCATGGCTAGTTTTTTTTTGGCCCCTTTCTAGTTCCCAGATCTGGACCTTGGATCTAATTCCTACCCCCAAGTATTGAAAGAATGAGCTCAGGGGAAGGGAGCAGAGATGAGGGCATGCACACAAAGGTAGGAGATAGATCCGAAGCAGAGATCCATGATCTGGACTTTCTTCCTCCTGAATACACCCCTGACAAGAACCCCTGCCCCTTACTTTAGGGTGGCCACCGGTCTGGTTTTATATCAGACAATCCTATTTTCTGAAGGGTTTGTCCCTTGTCCGTTACTGAACTCAGACAGCCATCAAGATCTCACAACTTCAGGGTGGGAACAGCTGTGCCAGCAGCATGGAGGCAAGAGCAAGGGTCGGGAAGGGATCCTGGAGCTGCAGCTCTGCCGATGTTCACAGCGGTCCCAGCTGGGACTTTTAAGTTTCAAACACCACTCCCCCTCCCTCCCCCAACAGTGCCTCTCACCTGTGACTCTGTACTGTAGGGGGGAAGCACCGGCTGGCCTTTGAAAGTGACAGGCCCCGGCTGGGACCATCCCAGCTGGAGCTTGTAAGTTTGAAAGGCCGCTTCCCAGTGTCGTGGCTATAATAGGGACAGCAGGTGCAATTGCACTGGGGGGCCCACAAACCCCAAGGCAATTGCATTACCTGGCTTCTCCCCTTACCGGTTCTTACACTGCTGACACCGCTGCCATCCCCAGCTTTGTTGACAGGCTGTGTAAAAACTTGCCGTGGGCCACACTTGGCCCCTGGGTCTGAGGTTCCCCACCCTTAGTTTAGACAATTGATTTTGGTGTAAGTTAGAACACCCAAGATGGCTCTACCTGTACTTTATTAAAAGCAAGGAAGACATAGGCCATTTTTAAATGGATGCTGTGGGGGTGGGTCCATGTGCGCTTGGTGGAGCGCACACACATTTCCAGCAGGTGAGGGATGATGTAGACAGTGGCGGATGGCTGTGTACTCAGTGTGCGCCCCATCCGCTGGGCACCCATGCCCTCACACAGAGCAACCTGGGTTTTTTCCAGTTGCTTTGTGCGGGGAGGTGGGTGGAGATGCATGGGTCATGGGAGTGTGCGCCCACCCACCGCTACACATGGGTGGTACCACATGTGTCCACTGGGCATTTAAAGACAGAGCCCAGGGTAAGGGAGTAGAGATGAGGGCACAGTGCAGCTGTGGGGACTTGCCTAGTGTCCAGCCCAGCACGTAACCCCTTAGCTGCTGCAAGTCTGGGCTTTCCACGAAAGGGTTCTATTCATGGTCAAGAAATGAGATACAGGGAGGACTTTATATGGTTTTATGTACTTCAGATGGCTTTGTAATGGCATCAAGAAACCAAAAAAATCAGCCTTTACTGTTTGAAGTGCCCTACTCTATTTACTTCATTTCAGTGCATAGAAAGTGTTATTTATTTATTTATTTATTTATTTAATGGTTTTTCTACCCCGTCCCTCCTGCCACAGGTACCTCGGGGCGGCTTACAATAACAACTAGATAAAACCACAATAAAGCTATAACCATATTTAAAATGATAATCCATTCAAACCGTTCATAAAAGGAGGACAATGATGCATCAAATCAAGAATAATATAGTGCAGCACACATGAATGGATACAGCAGCATGCTCTGAATGTTCGATGACCTACGATGCTGGATGGCATTTTGGCGTCTCTATGGTGGCTCAGTCTACTATTCCTGTTGAGAGGTGTTTGTTAAAGTGAATTGAGAGAGACAGAGACAGAGTTAAGATTCTTCAACCATGACGCAGACTTCTATGGGCTGTTTTCAGTTCTATATGAGAGTTCATTTTGTGTACAGGCAATGGCGTAAATATTGTGCATTTGTGTGTTTTGTGCAGGGGTGTGTGTGTGCGTATATATATTCCACAGCAAGAATGGAAACAAGAAGCCGCAGCAGCCATTAACCCCTTCCTGCCCATGAGCTCAGGGCTTTATTATAACTAAGCTATAGCCTCATGTAGGTTAGCCTGTCACTCCACTCAACTATCAGAGGCTAGTCTAGCTAAGCTAATCACACAACATATTGTTAAGTGAAGTCATTAGCTATGTGTGTAGCCTGGTTGTATCACTCCCAGATTGTTGGAATGTGGCAGCCTGTAAAAATCTAAACTGAGACTCTTGGGGGACATTGTAGAACAGAACTGGGCAAGCATTCTGTGCGCTTGGGATACGTACTGGATGAGCACTGCAGTGTTGAAACCGAAAGTGACTTGGGCAAGAAATCTTTTAAGTAACATACTGCTTTTTGCCTTTTCAACAGAAAACCCTACCACTCTCTTAACTGTAAAGATGGAAATAGGATTCATACATGATTCTGAACTGGAAAAACAAAAAAAAAGCCTGTGTTTTTTTGTGACTAATGGGAAGACTAATGTATTAAGAGACTATCAAAGTAATGGAGGGATAAGTGCTTTCTAAGGGACTGTAGTTTGGGAACATTAAATATGCGATCAGTTTAAATTATATGGTGAACTATTGAATGACATTAGTGTATTTTGGCAAAGCAGTGGAGTTTAAATACACTAAGCTATTCAGGAGTAATAACAACACAATATTAGAGCATCAAGGGGCATTAGATCATTTAGAAGCAAACGCCTCTTGCTAAACCCTGTTTTTCCCCCCTCTCTGTGCAGAAAGCTTGTTGAGAAGGTAAATTTTAGTACTGTAGCTGTTAGTGGCAGCACCCCGCACCACAGGAGAGGGAAACATGGCGAGAGTTGATCACGCTTAAAGGTCATGGGTCTCTTGATTGGTGCTATAAGGTGGTGCAGACTGGATTTTTAAGTGAAATGCTTTGCCATATAATATGCCCTTTGACTGAAGTCAACATTGGGTGGGGAGGCAACAAGAGTAGTATATATGCTGCAGATAGATGGATTGACCTAGATGTACTATAAATACTGGACCGACAGAGAAAAATTGTCATTTACTTGAGTAACAAGAGGTTAGCCACCTCCACCTTTTCCACTAGATGGCAGTAAAGAGTCAGCTATTATCATTTCTCTCTCTCTTCACCCCCTTTTTCATGGGAATTCAATATCTGGCACCCATCTCCAGAAGATGCAGTGTTGCCAGATGGAGGGAAGTTCCTGTCATCACAGTGCTCTAAGAGTCAGGAGCAAGGCAATAGGCAGTGGGGTGTGTGTAAATAAAATATGTCTGAGGAGGAAGGAGGCAGATGTGTCTGGAGGAAACAGGAGCAGTGTGTGTAGAAATGTGGTTCAAGAGCCACAGGACCTGATTCACCAAGTGGGTGTGCTCTAATCAAGCTGTCCCATGGGTGATGTGAATCAGCTTCCTTCAGAGCAAAGTGTTTGCTGTACGGAGTAACTTCCACTCACTCTGGAAAAGGTCCATGTGAATGTGCAGCCCCGTGAACAAATTTCCACTTGCACTGGAGCACCTTGTATGCATAAACCATTGCTCGAGAGGTATTGGCTACAGTTTGCACCAGAGCAAACATCTTCAGAGGCATTGGAACCCTGCTGCTGCACAACAAAGGCAAACTGCTCCTCAGCAAATATGTTTCAAAATCTAATTAATCACCATCCCACCTCTTATATTTAGTTCTGATTATGAAATACAAGAGCAATTTTTTGCCAAATCCTGCAATTATTTTTGTTACATATTGTGAAGGGAAAATTGGATCCAAAAAAGAGAAATATGAAATTCAGAATCTTGCAAGTAGGATTACCACCTCCTGCCACTGGGCTTTCACTGTCAGGAGTTGTGTCAGTGGGGTCACCTCCTTTCTGACATAATTCTTCCCCCTACAGAGCACCTTGACATCACGGTGCTCCTGGGGCGGGGGGAGCAGGGCCATGTTAGAAAGGGGGCAGGCAAAGGGGCTGTCACAGAGGCATTTCCAAAGTAACCGCACACCTTATAGGGAATCCTAATGTTTCACAGGAGGAAGGGCAATGTCAGAAAAGGGGCAGGGCAAAGGGCTTCTCCTATTCACCCGAGCACCCTCATACCAGTATTCTAGCTACAGGCCTGTGGCTAGTTAACAAGAAATGTTAACCCTCAGGTAAGTTTTCTCTATCCCCTGCAATCATATGAACAGCTTGTACTAATGTAACCTTTTCCCCGGCAGAAAGTAGGTGTTTTTGTGTGGAGCTAGGTTTTCTTCCTGAGCAGCTGCATCTGGAAAGAGTGCATTCGGAGGCAGGGTCCCTCTCTTAAAGAGGCAGTGTTCTCGGAGGACTCGAAGAGAGAGGTGGCTTCTGACTTGGAAGAGGAAACTCCCTCACAGCTGGTTTTCTGGATACTCTGGTCATGGTTGCTCTTGCCCAGTATGCCTGCAGTAGAAGATTCGGGGAGGGAAACCATAGAATGTATCAACCCCTCCCACTGTGTGTTAAGTTGGTTTGTGGTACTTTATCTGGACTTAACATGTTTGTGTGGCTGCTGGGTTTACTTACCGGGAGTAAATAACATACCTCATGTTTCATGTGAACAAGTCCTTACAGATATTGACATAGTTCAGAAACTGTAAACTTCCTGTCTGCTGATTTCCTTAGGGAATTTTTCAGATTAATTGCTCTGGAATTTTTATATTTGTCTCCATCATAACAAGTGGGTTTAAGATTGTGTTGGGATCCATGGATATTTTTACTATTTTTTAAAAAAATAACTTAAAAAAACAACAACCTGAAAACTGCTTTTCTGCTGCTAAATATAGCCATTGTGTGGCTTTACTTTAGCTCCCATTGCATCTGTAAATTCCAACGGTCTTTTCTAGGCTGCCATTTTGCTCAGCAGAGTTGACACAGCAAACCCCAGAAAAGAAATTCTCTGTCGGCCTGTGTGAGGCTTATCACCTGATTTAACAGGGAAAACTAGAAGCCTCCATATCCATGGCCCTTCGCGAGGTAGACTTCCTTGCAGTCTGGTCTATGGTGGGTGGGGCCATGTCAGGAAAGGGGGTAGAAACTAGTCTGCGCATCCCCTTTTAGAGAATTGTAGAGTCACAATGTTCTGAACGGACATGGTTACAGCCAAAATGGAGGAGCAAAGGGACTGTTGTACCCATTATCTGATGTGACCATGTCCCCTTTCAGAGTATCATGATATCAGAACATTTTGAAAGGGAGCAGGCCCCTGTGTCAAGGCGGTGTTGGGAACTGCCTGGGCCTTTAAGTGGTGCTGGTCAGAGAGATATATGTGCACAGTACAAAGGAGGACTGTGCCTTATGCAGGTGCTAACAAAGGTCCAGGTGATGGTGCTGTGGAGGACAGTGTTTTAAGCAACACAGCTGGGCAAGCCATGGAGCCTAAGGGGGATAACTGGGGCCAGCTGGACGTGGGAATGGCCAAGCCAGTATTGAGGCCTCAAAAGGGAGTTATGGCTTTTAGTTAAGGGGGAGCTCCCAGGAAGGAAGGTTGTTTGCAGAGCCTGTGTTCTCCAGAGCTGTTGAGGAGAACTTGTGACAGGCCTGGTGTGGTGAATTGTGTCAAGCCAGGAGGACCCAGAGAGAGATGGACTGGACACATTGGTGACAGGCTGAACAGCACAAATAATTAAGAGTACAAAGGATCAAAGATCCTGCTTGGGCTGACTTATTGGAGGGGGTTGGATTCTGTAGATACCTACTTCCTCAGGACCACGCTGTTACAGTCCCCTTCAATAATGACTCCCCACACAAAACGTTTGGATGGCATCCATATCCATAATTTAAAGCAGAATCCAGTAACAAGCTTCCAAGATAAAAAGTGGTAATAACAGTGACAATAACTAAAAAAGTGAATATGAAGTCAATTATGGGTGCTTTCAAACTGCCACTTTACTCTGCCCTGGCACAGGGACCACCACCATGATGTTAGTTCGCAGCCAGGAAGTGGCTGCCAGATGTTTGAACAGGATAGATCCTGAATGTGCAAACATCCCATCTTAATGTCTGCTTTACTCATCCTGGCTCGGATTCTCTGCTGGTGGTGGGTGTCATAGATGCCCGTTGGGTGGTGGGGTGGACTGCTGGAAGCAGTGTAGGGGCAGCAACAGGCATACACTTGTCCATGCATCTCCCCACCCTCCTCAGCAGCTAGGCTCCCATCATGTTAGTTCGGGGGAAGTGGGGCAGCTGAATCACGGGGAGGCTCCCAGGAAGATTAGATAAGTTCATGGAAGACACGTCTATCAATGGTTATTAGCCCAGAGGGTCAGGGTATGCAGCCTCTGACTGCTGAAAGCTGGATTTGACAATATATCTGTACGGCTCTTGTACACTTCCCCTGTGGAATCCAATATTGGTCACTGCCAGAAACAGGATATTAGGCTACACTTGTCCTACTATGACAGTAAGTATTTTTTTATATCCCTGATATCCTTCTCCTGGTGAAGTCTTTGACAGGGTATATAATGTGGTCGAAGTTTGGCCATTTTGTTATTGTATTTATAATTACAAATACAAATTTAATAATTCTGAAATAATAATGAATATTTGGAATTGTTAATTATTATTTTTATTTCCTGACTCTGGGATGCATACTTTAAGCTATAACTTTTGTTTTGCATCCAAATTTAATACAATTTGGACAGTGTATACCTCTCACTTACAGGAACAAGCAAGACAAATTTCAGAAAGATTAGATGAAGAGTCCAGATTTTATAAACTGTAATTTCCTTTCTGCAAATCTAATTTGGATACATTTTGGATATAGTATACTCATAATACAAGGAATGATCTGAACCATGTGTCAGAACAATTGGATAACAGGCCCTGATTCTATAAGCAATTTATGTTTTGTGGTTTGTGCACACATTTCCAGGTGTAGAAACTTTGTGTCCATTCAATACAGATGAAATTTGGAATTAGTGTACCTCTCATGTAAAGGATCATTCCTGCCAAATTTCAGAAATATTGGATAAACTGATTCAATTTTCTAAGCAATTGAAAGTTTGTGATTTTAACAAAAGTTATGCAAATAGAAGTCCTGAACATTTTGGGACAAAACCAAAAATTTCTGGACATAAGAGGGACTTCAGGCAGCAAGGTAGAGGGAAGGGGAAGCATTCCAGAAATCAAGAAACATGATTGACACATGCAGGCTGGCCAACTGACTTCTGAAAAACACCCTGCAGTACTGTGACAGAGGACATAAGAGAATCTCTTATTGGCACTTTCTTAAGCAGATGCTTCCAACTTCCCAGTAACAAGCAGGGGGCCTTGTGGTGGGCACAGCACTGAATGAGGATACATGATCGACATTTCTGCTGGCCAATTGGAATCACAAACCTATGATCCCATCTTGTACCACTGTGACAAACATAAGAGAATCTCTGGTATAGGCTCATTCTCTGGAGACGTTTCCCAGGATTTCAGCTTGCCAGTACCCAATAACTGCAATCAGAAAGGCTTGGGGGTGGGAACTGGGAAGCAAATATAAGCTTCTGCCAAGCTGAACAGTAGGGATGGGTGAACGCGGTTCGGAAGTTCGGACTTCGGACCGAACTCGAATAGTTCGGTCGACCGAACCGAACGTTCGAACCGAACTCGAATTCGGAAGTTCGGAGTTCAAACCAAACTCGAACATTTTGGTCAATGGAACCGAATGTTCGAACCGAACTCGAACTCGAACGCTCAGTTCGGATGCATTCGGTGAGTTTGGAATTGAATTTCCATTGGTTTCAATGGAAAACACATTACCAGCTGTAACTTTTTTGTTTTCTAAGCTATGTGGCTGAGATTTGGGGTGCCTCTACCTCCAAAAGATCTCATTATGTGTACCATAGTTCAAAACTATTGAATAAAGGAATCCGATTTTAGAAGCAGTTGAAGTTTTGTATTTTGCAATATTCTACATATACATTCTTAGCTGTAACTTCTTTGCCTCACATCTAATGTAGGTGAAACCTGTTTAGTTTATACCTCTTCCCACAGTAACTATCTTTGCCAAATTTCAGAAGGATTGAACAAAAGATATTGGTGGTATAAGCAATTAACAAATAAATGTATGTCTGACTATAACATCTTTGCAGTCCAATCAGTGTAAATGAAATTTGGTAGGACTATATATTTTACTTTTCTGATCATCTCTGCCAAATATCAGAAAGATATTATAAAGGGTCTCAATTTTATATGCCTGTACAACAAATGTAGAGAAGGGGCCTATGCCTGGGATTCTCTTATGTCACTGTGGTATAAG
This sequence comes from Sphenodon punctatus, assembly GCA_003113815.1. Lineage (NCBI taxonomy): Eukaryota > Metazoa > Chordata > Lepidosauria > Sphenodontia > Sphenodontidae > Sphenodon > Sphenodon punctatus. Next base: position 483,978 of record QEPC01015444.1, on the reverse strand, counting down.
ATCGGTTTGTGATGCAAATTGGCCAACAGAAGTGGTTCCCTTTATCAAAATCTCCTGTACATTTGCTGAAATAGCAGGAACGGTATTTGATACATTCCTGTCAAATATCCTGTAAACAGAATGGAATATCAAAATGTAACAGCTGGAAATGTATTTTCAGGTTAATGTCTTATACCCTTGGGACCCTTTATCCACTCTTTCCTAAAATTGGCAGAAATATTAAGCATATAGAGGGATGTAATATGCACAAGTTTCATGAACATTGGATGCAAGATAAAGAAGTTGTAGTCATGAATGTGTATGGAGCTTTTCTTAAAATCACAATATTCAATTGCTTCTGAAATCAGTTTCCTTTATCTAATCGTTCCGAATGTTGGTCTACTTGGTGCGCTCCATTGGGGGGTACAATCTCCCTAAATATCATCAAAAAGTAATAAGAAACAAAAATGTTATGGCCAGAAATATGTTTTTTAGTTTTTTCCTTTTATTTCAAAAACTAAATGTCATTTTCAGTTCCCGATTGCACCAAACTAAAGACCCAACAGATCCCGATCTAAATGAATACCGAATCCGAACTCAATGTTCGACCTAAACCACCGAACAGCTGAACCTTTGAACTGATGAACTGAACCGAACGGGCGAACCGAACGGATGAAACGAACGCAGCCGAACCGAACGGCCGAAACCAAACCACGATCTGTTCACCCATCCCTCCTGAACAGCCCACACCATGGTTAGATCTTTCATGGCTCGTAGACTGGCTCAGTGCTCCGTGTGTGTGACTGTGCTGTAATCTTCAGCCTCACTGCAATAACTCAAAAAATCAGAACTCTGATCTTCCCCACATATGTCCCCACAGATTTTGGGGTGCCAATGACTGAAGCCTGTGCCAGTGCCTCTGGCACATGCTCCTCTGCTCTGCCCACCTCCTCCTGTTTTCTTCACTCTCTGTACAATGCTCCCAAAAGCAAATTTCTGCATCTAGTAAAACCTCTATAGTTTAAACAGAAGAAACACCTACAAGTGATTTAAGGAAATTTACAAACTCTCTTAAAATCATTGCATTGATATCACTTATAAAATTTGGTCCTTTTATCCAATACTTCTGGAATTTGGCTGAGATGTTCCCTTCGATGAGGGGAACAATACATCCAATGTTCATTCAAATTGGATGGAAAACAAAGAAGTTACAGCTGGAAATGTGTGTACAAACCACAAAATGATTAAATTGCTAATAAAATCAGCCCCCTTTATCCATTCTTCCTGAAAGTTGGCAGGGATGATCCCTTTCAGGATGGGTACAAGTACAAATTTCACCCAAATTTCATGGAAAACAAAGACGTTATAATGCAAATGTGTGAATAAACTATAAACCTTCATGTGCTTGCTTCTTTATTAAATCTTCATGATTGATGATCCCCTGGATAAGTGGTACAATATGTCCAAATTTCAAGTGAATCAGATAAAAAATGATGAAGTTGCAGCTAGAAAATAATTTCCCATAGAAATCAATTAAAAAAAAAAAAAAGTTCAATAACAATTATGAATTTTTATATAACAAAATTACAAAAACCCCAAAATATATAACAAAATAAAAACAAAATTACAAATTCAGTAATGGGTCCCTGGTGTACATCCCTAGTACTTCAGTTACGACTCTCAAGTGAGCTTCCAGAGACTGAGCGGATGACCCAGAAACAGCAAAAGCGAGAAGCTTTCGGGAGCTATTAAGAAGATATTTAAGGAGGCAAAGGAAAACCAAAAGAGATCCAAACATCCCATTCAGTGAGACCCAGCCAAGACATAGACTGAGATGCATTGAGAGTGAGACCAAAAAGAAAAGAGCCCAGCTACAGGCATCTAGCTATGTAAAATAGACTGGTGAATAGGGTAAGTTGACAGACAGAGAATTTAGCCTTGCATAACTCTTGAATTCTTTTGTTAAGACTTGCACTCTTGAATCAATTTTGTCTTGCAACCAATCTAAATTTATAAATACAAAGTCTTTTAAACAAGCTTTAGTGTGCTTGCATGATTCTGACAATGAGTAAACACTGTTGAGGGGACATCCCAGATTAGATATTTGGGCAAACCCTAATACAAATTCCACCCTAGTCATGAACTCATTGGGTGGCCTTGGGCAAGTCACAACCTCTCAGCCTCAGTTCATCATCTGTACAAAAAAAAAGGGGGGGGATGTGTGTGTGTGTGTGTGTGTGTGTGTCCCTGTGTTCCCTCACCATTGTTAATCTTAGATTGTAAGCCCACTGGGCAGGAACCTGTCTCAAAAAATCTGTGAGTGTAAAGCACTGCGTACGCCTGGTAGCGCTATAGAAATGATAAGTAGTAGTAGTAATAGTAGTAGTTCACAACTTCAAGCACAGTCTCTGCATTGGTGGGTGAGATTAACTGAAGCTGATCTAAGAAAACAGGACAAGACTGAGCCTCCCCCACCTCAAACTCAGGATAAAAACAAATATGCAGGCAGCTCCCCATCCTGGCCCAGGGCAGAAAACCATGGATTCCACTTCTTGGCTTGGCAAGTGGCACAGAACAAATATGCCCGAGACCGAGGCAGTTGGAGAGCCATCCAACCACCCACTCCCCCAAGGTAGGGCAGCGGAGCACAACAAACATGTGGGCAGCCAGGTCCCCTGCCCCGCTCCCACCACCCCACCTCCACCATGATGGACAGCCATGGTGACCAGCCGTGATGCACAGCCATGGCAGCCCCGGCCATGATGTGGATGTTGGGCAAAACAAACATGCTGGCCCACGTTTGCCTGCATGGACAGCCACCTACCCGCCCCAGGGCAGTCCCTGGCCAACATATCAGAGCAGGACCACACGTGAGGGTGAATCCTGAGTCAGTGGACAACGTGGGCCAGCATCATGTTTGCTTTTATCCCTGACATCCAAACTGGCAGTTTCCAAGTTGTGCCAAAAACAAGAGACTTTATCTGCAAAGAAGATGGAAAACTCATCACAGCAGGCAGCTAATGACTTCAGCTGGAGACATCTCCATAGATGGCACTTTGCAGACGCTATGGCAGCAGTGAAGAAAGCATTCTTTGTCACTGCTACAGCCATGGCATAGTCATGTTTTTGAAAACAGCCTATGGCTTAGTCGGTTGGCTTTGGCACGAGTTGAGCACCACCTGTGCTCTAACTGTCTACCCTCTTGCTTTAGCAGCCTCGGGTCTTTGGTATACCAGGGAGACCTGCAATGCTGCTGCAGTGGAGCAAATGGATAAATCCAAGGTGGCTAAGATTAGATACTTTGCCATTCTGGAAAAAAATATATATTTTTGCCCATTTTTTCCTCTTCCTCAAAGCTGATCAACAGGGATCAGGAGTCCTGGGAATGGAGCTTGGTGTCCCGGGAGCAGCACCAGAAGATCTGTCCGACTCTCAGGGTGCTTCCTTGAAAAGGTTAGCAATGCTCCAGAAGGCTATGTGCTCCAGGCAGGGTTTTCCCACCTTGTCCAATGGGCAGATAAGGCCAACCCTGACTGTACTGCAAACAAGAAAAAGGTTGATATAAAAGTGACAGGCTGGGGGTGGGTAGAAGTTATGGAATATATATTGAGAGGCGATGCTTCCACACAGAGGAAGATCATGTCTGGGGTTGTGTGACCTTTGACTCTGAAACCTTAACTATTTTCTTTTCAAAAGCAAGTGACCATGGGCTACTTGTAGGCAAATATTTGTATAGAATCACCTGGCTTTAGCAGGTGATTGAAATTAAAATCAATACATGTAAGTGAAAGTACAATGTAGGTAAAAGGTACAGCCCTTATGCATTCTGCTTTCTACCCCTTTACTGCCAATGTGTAAAATGCAGAATACGTGAGGCACTGGTAAAGGGTACGGTATCCTGCCCTGGAGCACAGGGTTGGACTAGATGACCATTGTGGAAGCAATTCCAGACCTAAAATTCTATGGCGTTCTTTGAAAAGTCAATCCTGTAATGAGCTGACCATATATATTTCATGTGAACCTGTGCCCTCTGCCATACAGGATTGGAACTGCTTGGATATGTGACATAGGTATTACCTTACTAACAACAAATGATGATTCTCCTTTAGCTCACGTGATGGGAGTCTTGTGACTTTAAAAATGTCAGTCTTTTAAATAATAATAATAATAATAATAATAATAATAATAATAATAATTATTATTATTATTATTATTATTGTATAAGCCGTAACCATTACAAAAACATAACAAAACAGACACTCACAAAACAGCCAAGCACTATGAGTCCCCAAAGGCCCATAGCCTCTATTTTGACAAAGACAGAGAATACACACTATAAACAGCATCTACTTTAGAAAAGAAAACAATATAAAACAGAATTTAGTGACCTGAGAGGAAATAAAAGGATCCACAAGAAGATACCTAAGCAAATCCTTATCATTTAGTGAAAGCCAGTTTAACAATAAAAGGCATAATAATTAATTAATGGGTATGGTCAGGAAATAGAAGTTCTATTTTATCCAAACTTTAAAATTCTGTTTACTTTTTGTACCAAATTAGGATTAAATTTGTAATATTTTAAAATTCCATTTTGGGGGGTTTCCAACTGGAACAGGCTGGTTTTGGTTTTGGTTTTGTTTTGTTTTTGGAGTGGGGAAGTTGGAGGGTCGCACGGAGGTTGGGAACATACACCTGAACTGCATGGCATGTGTAGGTGTTATGGAAGCTCATGCTCCAAACAAAACAAATAATTTCAGATATTCATCTGAAATGTCTATGTTTTTTGCTTTTTTCAGATTTTTTTTTTTTGAATTGCAATATTTTTGCATTTCAGAATTGTTTATCAAATACAGAAAATTTTGAAACTGTTAAATGTTCCTCCAAAAATAAATAAATAAAACCCCTCATATTCTGACAAAAAAATAATAATGGAAATTTCCTGAACAGCTTAGAAATAAGAAATGAGGCAGACTAACTAAGAAAACTAATATTTCCTGATTTCCAGGGAAATTATCTGGCTGAAGGTTATAAAAGGTTACGCTGACTTACTGTTGGCAGGAGTTGATGTTACAGAATTCTAGCCTTGCTCATGTAAAGAAGATCTGGGAGTTACTTTTTCTGTTTTTCTGATAATACGGCTGAGATAGCTTGCACTATGCTGTAGAGAGCATATTAAATTATATTGAACAATGTAAAAAAGATTGCAGAAGAGACACAAAGATATTCTCACTTCTTAGCTTTTCCCCAGATCTCAGATAGCAGAACTGCAAGGAAGCAAATCTGAGTGGGAAGAAAATATGCACTGGCATGTTTGCAAATGTACACAATATGCACAAATTTATATAGCCTACAATGTAAAAACACCCATTTTAATAGGCTGTGTTTACTAGCCACTAGGCACTTCCCTCTCCAATACTGTGAGTTTGGAGATGGTCTTCAAAATATCCTTGGCTTTGAAAGGGTTGAAAATAAATCTCAAACTGAAAACAGGCATATTCTTGGCTTCAGCCTTCTTTGCTTCTGCCAGGAACAGTTATCAGTAGAAACCAGGGACAATCTCTTTGGCGGAAGAAAGGAAAGAGATTATAAAAATAGCACCGGAATGCTGTGTGGGCATATTTTTTTTTAAAGGGAAATAGTGCACGTGTTGCAGTAACTTTGTCTGCCTCAAACTGCAGAATGGAGAGCCTGAGGACAAATCACATACTTTCCAACATTTCCAGTGGTCCAAGAATAAGGCCCTTTTTACATGGGCTGTAGTGCGTGGTGGGGAGGTCGGTGTGTGTTGTGGTCGGTGTGCACTGGGTGGGCGGCAGGTTCTGACAGGCACAAACCGACTTCCCCCCACTGCCACCCATGGAGCCTCCTCTGTTTTTCTGAATGGCTCCATGGATGGGAGATGGGTGTGGATGGGTGTGCTCCAGGAGCGCACACATATGCACACCCATCCCCCCACCCAGTCATGGCACAGTTCACATGGGTGTTTGCCTCCCGTGTAAAAAGGGCCTATGACTTGTTCTTACATCCAATGAGTCCCACCTCAGGCACACACACTTACATGCTCACTTGCACTCAAAAATACCCCATCCAGTGGCTTCCCTACTTATTGTGGGGAGCTGCAAGCAGGCTCCAATAATGGCCTGCCCACCCAACACTCTAGTGGCAGCCATATTTTGCTACTGTGGCAGCCACTAGCCACTGTCTCCAAAAGCAGAGCAAGAGTCTGACCATGGGCTCTTTCCTAGGGGTATGCATGTTGTTTTCGTTGGGTACTTTCAGACGATACGGGGCCCTTTGGCCCCGTACCGGCACCACCGGCTTCGTTCCCCACCAGGGTCACCCCGTAACGTCACAACAGACGTGCCGGGGGGATCCCGGCGGGGAAAGTGGGAGGGGCCGCGTGGCGCAACGTGCGGCTGCATGGCCCCGCCCCCTCCACGCACCCCGCCGCCTGCCCTCCGAGGAGACGGGCGGGCGGCGGGGCCAATGTGGCCGCCGCGGCCGGCCGATCGTGCCACGGCCCGGGATCCCGCCGGGGATCCCGGGCCGTGGCACGCGGCCAGACGTTACTTTTACTTGGCCACGGCCCGGGGTCCGTTTGACCACGCTTCCCGGGACCTTCCCCCGGCTAGCCCGGGAAGCGTGGTTCAAATGACCCCATGTGCCGATTGACCGTGGCCAACATCTGGCGTGCCGCAAACAGACGTACGGGACACGTGTCAACGTCACGTCTGAAAATACCCGTTATTACAATAATGATAATGAAAATTGTCGTTATAACCAAAAATACCAAAAATCACAACAGAGAATACTGATACCAATAACGATAATGATAACGATATCAAAAACGATACAAAAAACAATACCAAAAATGATAACAAGAAACAAAAATGACAATGTTATTATCATTGTTGTTATTATTAGTGCTGTGGCAGTTGGGTTGTGGAGGGAAAATGTAGAGAAGGGAGGAGGGAGCAGACATCTTGGAGTCTTAACAGGGTTGAACTCTTGAACTATGCCTGTGTTGGGAGGGCAAGCAGCTCAGCAGTGTCTGATGGATATATCCCTAACCAATGAGCAGCACAAGCAGGCCCCAGCAGTCTCATGTGGCTCTGTGATTGCTCAATGCTTGCTGCCTCTCACAACCAATCAGAGGGACTCTGGGGGAGGGAAATGCAACCCTTTATAATGGGAGGGCCAGTTTTTTTCTCTCTGTTGTGTGAGAGCTCTGCTTTTCAGGTTGTGTTGACAGAACTGTGGTGCTTGCACATAAAAAATTCTCCCTAGCCCTCATTGTATTTTGTATTTGTTTTTTTATTTTATTTATTTATTTATATATTTATTTATTAGGTATTCCCACCAATACCTTTCCTTCCTCATACCCTACATTTTACATTCTCCCTTTCCCTGACCTACTCCTTCCTGTACAGTATATAGAGATAGGTATTATAGATTAGATATATAGATATATTTTATAGACATATAGATTAGATTAGAACAGTTCTATAGGTAATTGATTAGATAATAGATAGTTTTCCTTTCTCCTTCTCTTCTCCCTTGGATTTAGATAAATATTAGTTATGCACAGGAATCAATGATGATACTGATACCAAAAATAAAATCTTTGTTTGAAATGGTACCAATATCAATAACTATAACACATATCGATACCAATAATGAAAACAATATTAAAAGTTATAAAAAACTGATAATGACAACGAAAACGAAAATGACATTGCCATTAATGGTAATGAAAACAACATTTTTGAATAACGAAAATGAAAACGAAAACGAAAATGACCTTGCGGCCTGGTGAACACCCCTAGTCTTCCACAAAAGTGGGGTGGTTCTGCCAAATGTGAGACTGTTAAGAATGACTGTATAATAGTGACCTACAAATAAGAATGACCCAAATTTTAATGATTCTCTCTCTTTAAATTTTAATAATATCTACCAAACTGACAGCTTGTAACTGCCACAAAATTCAAAGAACACATTTTTTAAAAAAGTACCACAGGCCAAATCTTCACCCTTGTACACAGTGCTGAGGTGTTTGGAAGATGCAATACAATGGGATCCTTGTCCACAACCAATTCAACACCAACAACATCCTTAGGCAAACTCATTGCCTCCCATGGCTTCCAATACCACCTCTATGCTGATGACACTCAACTCTCTCTCTCTGCTCCTTCCCTCTCTCCCTCTGTTCAAGCTCGTCTCATCAACTGTCTCTCTGACATCTCTACCTGGATGTCTCAACGTCAACTCAAACTCAACATTGCTAAAACTGAACTCCTTATCTTCCCCCCTCATCCTTCCTCTCCTTCCTCACTGTCAATAACTATTGATGGAGTCACCATCCTGCCTGTCCCCCAAGCCCGTAGCCTAGGCTTCATCTTTGACTCACCCCTTTCTTTTAAACACTACATTGACTCTGTTTCTAAATCCTGTTGCTTCTCGGGGCAATGTACAATTCAATAAAAACATTATAAAACACAATAATTTAAACTTAAACAGGATTGGGGAACAAAATTTAGAAAGAAAACAAAACAAAAGGTAGGGGAGAGCCAACACCCTATCCCCCCCTCCCCCCCAGCTCCCCAAAGGCCTGGGCGAACAGCCAGGTTTTACAGGCCAACTGGAAAATCAAAAGACTTGGGGCCAGGTGAACAATGGATACAATCTCTATCAAGCTATGGAAGAGCTCCACAATTCTTTGTCAACAGAATTCCATATTACCTACAACAGCTCATTAATATAATATTTATGAGGGGTGTGCAGAAAAAACATCATTCATTTTCATTTTTGTTTACAAAAACCTATTTGTTTTCAGGGGGGTTCATAAGGGACTCTACCATTTTTGTATATTTTTTCATTTTATTTGATTAAACCATTTAAAAAATAAATAAATCACTGCACATGTGAAAAATGACTGCTGGAGGCTATTCTTTGCATGCGTGGCCCTTTCCCCAAATTGCTGCTGGTATGGCTGAATGTCCCTGGTGTCATTTTGCACCTGTGCAGCGATTTTTTAAGAAAACCCCATTTTTAATAAAAGAACCCTGAAAAACAAAAGCAAAAATGAATGAAATCAAATTAATCTCATTTGCTAATTCATTAATTTTCATTACCTTAGTTTAAAAAATGAATGGGGCTCCATTCATTTTAGTAATTCATTAAAACTATACAAATTGCACAACCCTAATATTTATTATTTCTATAGCACCAACAATGTGCTTGGCACTGAGAAGTTGTAATTAGCCAGGTCTCTGCCTGAGGGGCTCACAATCTAGCATGCACTGACTGGCTGCCCTTTTCCAAAATGGTGGTGATGTTGCCAGTGCCATTTTGGAAAAGGGATGTGTATGCGCAGAACAGCCTGATGGACATTTGTGCATGCACAGTTCTCCCCCCCCCTTGTTGAGTTGATGGGCCAGGGATGTCCACGGAGAAATGAAGAGACAGATGTATGTGGCGGAGGCAGGAGAAGAGATGAGAGACAGATAGACAGACAGATGTGGGATGTGGCACACACTGCTCCGGCAAGTATATCAAGAAAAAGAATTAGTAGAGCAGCGGCAGAGGCCTGGTCAGGGCTTGGTGGCTGGCACCCCTACTTGCCCGGGCATTGCAGGCTTGCATCCTACTCACCGGATCTGAACAAGTTCTTCTGCAAATTGGTTAAGCGTTGCCCGGTGGTGAATCACATGGCCACCCAGTAACAGACATTGGATTGCCGAGGCAGAGAACCCATGGCACAGCAGAGGTAGCATCAGCAGCAGCAACAGACATTGGATTGCCAGGGCACAGAACCTGTGGAACAGCAGAGACGACAGCAGCAGGATTTGACTGTGCCCAGCACCCATGGAGTCAGGATGGTAGGATTTGCCAGGAAAGAGCTCCCATACAGCAGCAGCTGGATTGTGTGGGCACATTTGGATTTGCCAGGGCAGAGCACCCATGGACCAGCAGACAGCAGCAGCGGGATTACCAGGTCAGTGGGGCACATCACTCAGGGTTTCTAGGGCAGGCAGACAGGCACCTTGGCATGAGAGGTAGGCAGGCTGGGTCAGGGCTTCAGCTTTGCCAAAAGGGCAGACAGACAGGAACTTTGGCATGAGCAGAAGGCAGACTGAGGTAGGGTTCGAGCTTGGCAACCAAGGTGGGCAGACAGGCAGCATGGCATGAGCATCAGAAGGCAGGCTGAGGCGGGGTTAGAGGTTGGCAACGAGGGTGGGCAGACAGGCAGCATGGCATGAGCATCAGAAGGCAAGGTTTGAGGTTGGCAAACTGGGCGGGCAGACAGACAGCATGGCATGAGCATGAGAAGGCAGGCTGAGGTAAACTTTGATCTTGGCAACCTGGGTGGGCAGGCAAACAGGCAGCATGGCATGAGCATTGGAAGGCAGACTGAGGCAGGCTTTGATCCTGGCAACCTGGGTGGGTGGGCAGACAGAGAGTGTGGCATGAGAGGCAGTAGAGAAGGCAGACTGGAACCCTGGCAGGGCACTCAGATAGGCTGGCGAAGACTGTGCAGCACAAGAGAGAGCCAGTCAGATAGGCCACTGCTAAACGTTGCCTCTGGGTCCTGCAACCAGTGCACCATCACTGCCAGGTAGGTGTGCTGTGCGTTCCTACTCGACCACAGGTCTGTGGTGAAGTGGACAGTGGCACCCCCAGCCCTTGCCAGCTGCTCCCTCACCTGCTCCTTTAAAGCCCAGTACAAGGCTGGCACCACCTGTCAACTCAGGGTGGTGCGCGAGGGCAGCTTAAACTGGGGGGTCAGGAAACCAATCAGACACCTAAACCCCATGTCCCTGACCACCAAGAAGGGCTGCCTATCCAGCATGATCATTTTCCCCAACATGCGCATGGCTCTCAGTTGAAAGCCACGCAGTCATCCACGTCCTGCAGCTGCTGATGGACTTGGCAGCTGACCCCACCCCAGCTTCTCCATGGTGCACTGACACTGCTGCTGCTGCTCCCCTCTAGAAGCAATACCACTCCTGCTACTAGAGGCAGCTGTTCAAGCAGGACACTTGCCCGCTGATGGGGGTGGACGACTGGTCGCTGCAGTCAGGAACCCGCTGGAATTTACTGCCCCTGCCTGCCCACTTAGCAGCACAGTGCTGTGGCATACCTTGAGGTGCCTTGCCATGGCAGTTGTGCCAAGGTTGGTGAGCACCTGCCCATGCTTCACCACCTTCTGGCACAAAATGCAGTGCACCTCCCTGGGATCACCCACCCCCACCAACTTAAAATGCACCCAGACCGAGGATTTTTTGCCCCTTACTGCCTTCTGGCCCACACCGGGTGATGCACCACTGACAGCGATAATGGGAGGGGCAGAACATGGTGGCGACACAGCTCTAAGAGGGACAGCCATTGCCTCAGCACCAGACATCTCCTCCACAGGACTAGTGTCTGCCTCGCTGTCCCCAATCTGAGTGATGTCCTACAAAGGGGAGTACTGGGACCCTAAGACTGATGGACTGCCCACCATGCTTCTGCCACTCTCCCTGTGCCCCCTATAGCTGCTGGTGGTACTGCTGCTCCTCTCCCTGCTGCCATTGTCCGGGGATCGGGCCCTGCCTCTAGCAGCTGGAGTGGGATCCACCAGTCATGGACTGCTAGGGATCACATCAATAATGGAGGTCGGGGACATAGGTGGCCCTGGAGGAACATTCGACCCTGAAGCACCTGCACTTGCTCCTACAGCTGCAGCAGAGATTGCCGCAGCCTCCTGGAGTGCAGGCTTTCCAGTGCAGTGTGTGGCAGTGGAGGAGACTGGCAGGAGGCGCCACCGAACCACACCCCTAGTGCCACTGCTGGGGGCCTCTAAATCCTGACTTCCAAAATCAGGCATGTTCAGTTTGGAGTGTGGTGATGGGCTCGGGCTGCTACTGATGCCTGCCACTCTGCTGGCACGGCGCCTGCCACCTCTGCCACATGCCCCATTGCCTGCCTTATGGGCAGCAGACTGGCTTCTCCTGCTTCCCTTCTTCATTTCTCCCACCCAAAGAATGCAGAGGAAGATTTTATATATATATTTTATTTATTTATTCAAGTTTATAATCTAATATTATATATATCTACACTAACTCTAACTGCTAATAACTATTCTAAAACCTATGGAACTAAATGGAATATTATCTAATATCTACAAAGGCCTAGTCCAACAAATACACTATAAAGTATTAAAACTGAATGACTACACACTATCTCATCTATCTCTATAACTAAGCTAACTCCTACAACTATCTATCTATTAGTGGTGGGACCCCGGGGCAATTACCGGATACCGGATTTACCGGTTTTCCGGTTCTCAAAGAACCGGATTCTTGGATTAAATCCGGTATCCGGTACCGGTTTTATTCCATTGATTTCAATGGGGCACTGTGGCCCCACTGAAATCAATGGAATACAATTCCTCCCCCCTCCCCCTCCCAGGCTGCGTGGGTAGAAGGGGGGACACCCCCC
>QEPC01015444.1:446021-468046 GCA_003113815.1 Sphenodon punctatus | reverse complement strand
TATTATTATTATTATTAACAAACATTTATATAGCACCAGCAGTGTACCTGGCACTTTACAAAGTAATAAAATAGACACAGTCCCTGCCCCTAGGGCTTACAATCTGAGAGACAGGAGCTGGGGGAGAGACATATTACATATTACAGCAGGCATTAGATGACTCCACTCCAAGGCGGAGGGAGGTCAGACTGACCAGCCCCCTCACCACCCAGAAAAGCTCATCTGGATATGATTTTGTGGATGCTATGAGTTTAGTAAAAAACCTCATTTTTTGCTACTTGCATAGCCACGGCATAGGATCCTAAACTATCTCTATGTCGCAATCTGTTGGCTTCAGTGTGCGAACGATGCCACCGTTGCTCCAACCACTGCCCCTCCTGCTTCAGCACCCATAGCTCCTCCAAAACCCAAGGAGGCCTACGGTGCTGCCACCTGGTTAGCAGATGCCTAGGAGGCATCCGATCAATGGTCTCTGTCAGCAAGGTGTTCCAAAGCATGAAAAGGTCATCAATGAGACGGTTGTCAAGATCAGAAGGTATCTCACCAAGAGCATCCTGGAACCGCTCTGGTTCCATCAGTCTCTGGGGATGAACCATTTGAATTGCTTCCATGCTCTTTGGGGGACAGATGTGCACCAGGAGAGAGGACTGCAGGAGGTAATGATCCATCCATGACAAGGGCACAGCTGATACCTCCCCCAACAACGTATCCCCCGCCTCAAGGCTGGAGCAAAACACATAGTCTAAGGTGTGTCTGCTCTGGTGCATCTAGCTGCTGACCATCTGGGACAGGCCAATGGTTGCCATGGCCCTTAAGGGAATTAATATTTACTTACCAATCAAGGAGCTGCACAAAAGGCAAGTTTATGCATAAATTAAACAGCACTGAACCATAGGGATGTGCGAACAGACTGGAGTTTGGATGTTCGGATGTTCAGACTAAAAACTTAGTTCAGGTTCGTGGGCTTGGCCCCGCGGAGTTCAGACCCCCCCAAACATTCAGAAAGTTCAGCCATGGCAGAGTCTTGGGGTGCTCCAGGGGTGCCCGTGGGGGCATGGCAGGCTGTTGGAAACACAGAAGCAGCAGAGACTAGGAAGGCTTGGGGACTGGCACCCAGGCAGACTCAGATCTGGGGGTGCCCATGGGGGCATGGCTGGCAGTCTGAAACCCAGTGGCAGCAGCATCAGCAGAGGCCGGGCGTTGCAGGCTGCCAGGCATCGGTGGAGCAGCGGCAGAGGCCCAGCTAGGGCTTGGTGGCTGGCACCCCTAATTGGCAGGGCGGTGCAGGCTGGCATCGTACTCGACCAATCTCAAGAAGTTCTACTGCAAATTGGTCAAGCCTTGCCCAGTGGTGAATCTCGTGGACACGCAGCCCCCATCCACCGGCACACTTATTCCAGCTATGCCCATCTACAAGAGGGAGGAGCAAATGGCTGACATGCAGTACCAGCAGCAGCAGCAGACATTGGATTGCCAAGGCAGAGTAACTGTGGCTGGCAACTTGACCTGGCATTGCAGACTGGCTGGCATCGATGGAGCAGTGGCAGAGACCCGGCCAGGGCTCGGTGGCTGGCACCCCTACTTGGCAAGCCGTTGCAGGCTGGCTGGCATCGGTGGAGCATTGGCAGATAGTGAAATGGAATGACAGCTCTGCCTGACTAGAACATAGGCCTGTGAAACCTGACGGTGGGTCCTGGAGCTGGAGTGGCTGTTTCTTGATGCAGTGAAATTATGGCTATCTGTGAGCGGAATGATGGCCCCAGAACCCTGACGGTGAGTCCTGGGACAGGAGTGGCAGCTTCTGGATGATGTGGATGCACAGACCTCTCTGCCTGGAATGTAGGCTCCAGAACCATGAGAGTGGGTCCTGGGCCTGGAGTGGCTGCCTGTTTCTTGATGTCGTGGAATGACAGCTATTTGTGAGCAGAATGAAGACCCCAGAACCCTGATGGTGGGTCCTAGGACTAGGCATCTTCTAGATGACGTGGATGGACAGCCCCCCATGCTTGTAACGTAGGCCCCGCCCCAGAACCCTGATGGTGGGTCCTGTGGCTGGAGTGGCTACTTCTTGATATGACAGGATGACAGCTCCCTGCGAGTGGAATGATGGCCCCAGAACCCTGATGGTGGGTTTGGGACTAGAGTGGCAGCTTCTGGATGAAGTGGAATGACATCCCTCCTTGCCTGTAATGTAGGCCCCAGAACCATGAGGGTGGGTCCTGGAACTGGAGTGGATGGCTGTTTCTTGATGCGGTGGCATGCCGGCTTCCCATGACTGGAATGATGGACCCAGAACCCTGACAGTTAGGGATGTGCGAACAGAATGCAGTTCAGATGTTTGGCCATTCGGTCGTTTGGTTCAGGAACCGAGTTCGGGTTTGGTAGTTCAGTTCGGCGGAGTTCGGTTCGGCCAAACATTCAAAAATCGGTATTGATATGGGTGTTGATATCAATACTGATTTCAAAGATTTTATTTTCGGTCTCGTTATCGTTTGGCCCTCAGACACTAATAAGTTTGTTATTTTTATGTCTTGTAATATTGTTAGTTTGTTTTTTAAAAAGTTATTATAAAAGTTATATCTGTTACCAGCTGAGTTTGACCTGTCCAATCTTTTACCCATTTGTGCTGACTTATGGGCAGCAGTCCGGCCTCTCCTACTTCCCTTCTCAATGTCTTCCAACCCAAACAATGCAAACAAAGATTTTATATATATCTATATATCTATATATTTTTAATTCAAATTTTTAATCTAATATTATATATATCTCTACACTAAATCTAACCACTATTAAAACCTATGGAACTAAATGGATCTAATAACTACAAAGGCCTAGTCCTACAAACACACTCTAAAACTGAATCACTACACACTATCTCTATCTATCTCTATAATTAAACTAATTCCTATATCTATCTACCTATCTATCTATCTATCTATCTATCTATCTTACACAGGGATTTGGGGGGTGAGGGGAGACAGACAGCTCACATCAAGCAACACAGGGAGGAGTACAAAATTGAAATGAAACCTAAATCAATCGAATCCTACTCTAAATAAATCCCAAAACAGGGGAAGGGATTCAGGGATGAAATATATAAAGAGAGGAGGGGAGGATTAAATGGAGGGTAGGGAGAAAGAACACAGGGATGGGTAAAAAATAAAAATAACACCTAAATCTATCTAATCTAATCGATTTAAATGATACTAGGGATGGGAGGTAAATGTGTGGGATGGGTGAAATAGGAGGAGGATGGCAATGGATTAGGAACAGAAACTGCTAAGAGAGTGGAACAGTGGCTAGCTCAGAAGGTGTTGGAAGAGGGGATAGCAATGACTTTTGTTACTTGCTGTGCCCGCCTTACCGCAAGCCCCATTGTCTCTGTTCAGCCTAGCCCACCCACCCCCCGTCCCCTATGTCCAATCACAGACTTCAAAGCTAGTGGTCTGAGAAGAGCAGGCTGGTTGCTACTCCAAGCCTCTCCACCCCTGGTGCCAGGAAGTATGCTCCTCAGCTGCATCTTCTTCCCTGGGCCTTCCAGTCACGTTTCCCCCACCCAAACTCAACTGAACTCACCCGAACTCAACCAAATTGTTTGGTCATTTTCGAGTTGGGATTGAGTTCGGTTCAGTCAGTAAGGGTTCGGTTCGGAAGTTTGGTTCGGTCGTCTGAACAGACCGAGTTCGGTCTGAACTCCGAACATCGGAACCGCATTCGCACATCCCTACTGATGATAGGACTTGGGACTAGAGTGGCAGCTTCTGGATGAAGTGGAACGACAGTCCTCCATGCCTGTAACATAGGCCCAGATCCCTGAGGATGGGTCCTGGGGCTGGAGTGACTTGCTCTTTTTTGATGCAGTGGAATGACATCTCTCTGTGAGCGGAATGACCCCAGAACCCTGACAGTGGATCCTGGGACAGGAGTGGCAGCTTCTGTATGACCTGTATGCACAGTCCTCCCTGCCTGGAATGTAGGCTCCAGAACCCTGAAGGTGGGTCCTGGGGCTGGAGTGGTTGACTGTTTCTGAATGAAGTGGAATGACAGCCCTCCCTGCCTGTAACGTAGGCCCCAGAACCCTGAGGGTAGCTCCTGGGGCTGGAGTGGCTGACTGTTTCTTGATACAGTAGGATGACAGCTCCTTGTGAGCGGAGTGACAGCCCCAGAACCCTGATGGTGGGTCCTGGGACAGAAGTGGAATCTTCTGAATGACATGGATGGATAGCCCTTCCTGCCTGCAACGTAGGTCCCAGAATGCTGAGGGTGGGACCTGGGGCTGGAGTGACTGGCTGTTTCTTGATGCGGTGGAATGACGGCTCCCCATGAGCGGAATGACAGCCCCAGAACATTGAGGGTGGGTCCTGGGGTAGAGTGGCTGGCTGTTTCTTCATGCGGTGGAATGACGGCTCCCCATGAGCGGAATGATGGCTGCAGAACCCTGATGATGGGTCCTGGGACTGGAGTGACTGGCTGTTACTTGATGCGGTGGAATGACTGCTCCTCATGAGCGGAATGACAGCCCCAGAAGCCTGATGGTGGGTCTTGGGACTAGAGTGGCAGCTTCTGGATGAAGGGAACGACAGCCCTCCCTGCCTGTAACGTACACCCCAGAACCCTGAGGGTGGGTCCTGGGGTTGAGTGGCTGACTGTTTCTTTATGTGGTGGAATGATGACTCCCTGTGAGCAGAATGACGGCCCCAGAACCTGGACAGTGGGTCCTGGGGCTGAAGTGACTGGCTGTTTCTTGATGAGGTGGAATGATGGCTCCCTGTGAATGCAATGACGGCCGCAGAAACCTGATGGTGAGTCTTGGGACTAGAGTGGCAGTTTCTGGATGAAGTGGAATGACATGTCTCCCTGCCTGTAACGTAGGCCTGAGAACCCTGACAGTGGATCCTGGGACTGGAGTGGCTGAATGTTTCTTGATATGGTGGAATGATGGCTCACTGTGAGCGGAATAATGGCCCCAGAACCCTGATGGTGGATCCTGGTACAGGAGTGGCAGCTTCTGGATGACCTGTATGGACAACCCTCCCTGTCTGGAACATAGGCCCTAGAACCCTGAGGCTGTGTCATGAGGCTGGAGCGGCTGACTGCTTCTTGATGCTGTGGAATGACAGCTTTCTGTGAGTGGAATGATGGGCACAGAACCCTGATGGTGGGTCCTGGGACTAGAGTGGCATCTTCTAGAGGATGTGGATGGACAGCCCCCATTGCCTGTAATTTAGGACCCAGAACCCTGATGGTTGGTCCTGGAGCTGGAGTGGCTGCTCTTGATACAGTAGGGTGACAGCTCCCTGTGAGCGGAATGATGGCCCCAGAATCCTGATGGTGGGTCCTGGGACAGGAGTGGCAGCTTCTGAATGACAAGGATGGATAGCCCTTCCTCCCTGTAATGTAGGTCCCAGAATGCTGAGGGTGGGACCTGGGGCTGGAATGGCTGGCTGTTTCTTGATATGGTGGAATGATGTCTCCCCGAGAGCAGAATGATGACTGCAGAACCCTGACGGTGGGTCCTGGGGCTGGAGTGGCTGGCTGTTTCTTTTTGCGGTGGAATGACGGCTCCCTGTGAGCGGAATGACAGCCCGAAAACCCTGGCGGTGGGTCCTGGGGCTGGAGTGGCTGACAGTTTCTTGATGAGGTGGAATGATGGCTCCCCGTGAACGCAATGATGGCCCCAGAAACCTGATGGTGGGTCTTGGGACTAGAGTGGCAGCTTCTGGATGATGTGGAATGACAGCCCTCCCTGCCTGTAATGTAGGCCCCAGATCCCTGAGGTTGGGTCCTGGGGCTGGAGTGACTTGCTCTTTTTTGATGCAGTGGAATGACGGCTCTCTGTGAGCGGAATGACGACCCCAGAACTCTGACGGTGGATCCTGGGACAGGAGTGGCAGCTTCTGGATGACCTGTATGGACAGCCCTCCCTGCCTGGAACATAGGCCCCAGAACCCTGAGGGTGGGTCCTGGGGCTGGAGTAGCTGACTGTTTCTGGATGAAGTGGAATGACAGCCCTCTCTGCCTGTTATATAGGCCTGAGAACCCTGAGGGTGGGTCCTGGGACTGGAGTGGCTGACTGTTTCTTGATGCTGTGGAATGACAGCTCTCTGTGAGTGGAATGATGGGCACAGAACTCTGATGGTGGGTCCTGGGACTGGAGTGGCTGACTGTTTCTTGATGTCGTGGAATGACGGCTCCCCCTGAGTGGAATGACGGCCCCAGAACCCTGGCGGTGGATCTTGGGACTACCGTTGCAGCTTCTGGATGAAGTCAAATGACAGCCCTCCCTGACTGATACGTCGGCCCCAGAGCCCTGGGGGTGGGTCCTCCTGGGGATGGAGTCACTGGCTGTTTCTTGATGCGGTGGAATGTTGGTTCCCCGTGAGCAGAATAACAGCCCCAGAACCCTGACGGTGGGTCCTGGGGCTGGAGTGGCAGTTTCTGGATGACATGGATGGACAGCCCTCCCTGCCTGTAACATAGGCCCCAGAACCTTGAGGGTGGGTCCTGCGGTTGGAGTGGCTGCTTTTTGATGCCAGGAATAACACCTAAATCTATCTAATCTAATCTAAATAAATGAAACTATGGAGGTAAATGTGGGGAAATGGGTGAAATAGGAGGAGGATGGCATTGGATTGGGAGGAACACAAATTGCTGGGAGGGGGAGAGTTGCTATCTCATAATGATATGGAAAGGGGGGAGCGCAATGACTTTTGCTACTTGCTGCGCCCGCCTTAGCACAAGCCCCATTGGCTCCATGCAGCCTAGCCCATGGCCAATCGCAGACTGCCAAGCCAGTGGTCTGAGGAAAAGAGGGATGGTGATTGGGCAGGCTGGCTGCTAGTCCAAGCCTCTCTCCACCCCATGGCTGCTCCTCAGCTTCCCCCCTCCCTCCCAGCGCCTTCCAGCCAGGTTTTTCCTGCCCGAATGCACCCAAACACATCCGAACACGGCCGAACTGTTCCAGAGTTTTGGCGTTTGGTTTGTGCAGCCGGTTCGTCTGTCCGAACTGGCTGAGTTCGGGCTGAACCCCGAACACCTGAACCGTGTTTGCACATCCCTATTGCACTAGCTCTAGGATAATGATGTTACGCCATAGCCAATTTCCTGAGACATATGTTATCAAAAGTTGTCTTGCTGAAATGACTAGGGATGTATCATTTAGACTGTTTAATAAATCAAGGCATACTTGTGAATTTATTTCCACAGGGAAAATAAAATAGGTCACTTTATAGCATGCTAGTCCAAAGAGAAAAAGAAAAATATCTTGCCTTCTAATGAGTTGTTTCTTGCATATATTATTTCATTTTATGGTGAATAGCCAAATAAACCATTAATTGATTGATATGTCTTTTCTGTAGCAGATTTTTACAGGAGGTTCTCGTGTTGCAAGTGAGATGATAATGGGATAGTAGGTCTGGTCTTTGAATGAATCTAACACAGGTGGAAGCTGTAAGACCAACTGAAGTTGTGGGTTGTCTAGACCAGGGGTGGGGAACCTTTTATGTCCCAGGGGCCACACTGAAAATTAGTACGAGCTCCAGGGACCACATAGAGGTTGGGGGTGGGAGTGCTTAATGGGTGTATTCAAGAAAAGAAGGGTCCAGATCATGGATCTGTGCTGTGGGTCTGTCCTCTACCCTTGGGTGCATGCCCTCTTCTATGCTCAGAGCTCTGGAGCTCAGTTTTTCAGTGCTTGGGGGGAGAGACTGGATCCAGGAGCCAGATCCAGGCACTGGAAAGGGGTCACATAAAAACTAGCCAAGGACCCCCGGACCTGAGGTTCCCCACCCTTGCTCTAGACGATAGAACTGAAACAGGTAGGGATTTTGTCTCCACAGGTAATACCTGCAATTTGGGGTAATCTATTGGTTACTGGATTCGTATCCAGTAAGTAACTACCATTCCAACTCACCGTGTCAGTGGGCATTTTTAGACACATGTTAAAGATCTGGATGTTTCAATCTTCTGGGCTTACAAGCCCACAAGTAAGTTCCGGATTCATTTTTCACACACACACTGCCCTGAGGCAGTTCCTGGATGCATTCTTCACACAAACATTGCCCTAAGGCAGCCTAAAGTAGACACAGCTGTAGACATGGGGGGCCAGGAGAACCTTTTACACACAAAAGTTCTGGGAGAAGTTTCATGCAGAAGTTCAAAGATCCGGATGTTTAAGATCTGGGTGAGTGATTTAGACACACAGAAAGTTCTGGATGTTACAGCAAACATCCAGGAGAAATGTGTGTGTAAAAACACCAAGTGAGTAATACTGAAAAGCAAAAGCTATGATTTAAACATCTTCCTTTTTGACAGCTATTTTAAAAATGTCTTTCAGAAGTCCTTTTTCTGGAGTATTGCAGTTTTAGATTTGTAAAGAAAACATGAATAAAATTTCCCCAGAAGGTGGATTCTAACATTTTGGAATATATGTCTGCAGACCTAGGTTTTGTGTGTGTGTGTGAAAAGACATAGTGCTGTTTTGGATGGAAGGGGGAACCAGCTCTTGCATGAGCAATTCTAGCAAGTTCAGGCTAGAAGCTTTGTTGTTGTAGGGAAGATCTTAGGCTTGTTCTATTTTATTTTTTTGAGAAGAAAGGACTGGTTGTTTTATAAAAAAACATTTATTTATTTAGAGAGTTAGACACTGGATGTTTTTTGGCAGATCTGTGTGCAACTCACCCCCAGATGCATCCACCCACTCACAGCCCCACCTGGGCCCACTTTAGACAGACCTAGGAATTTCCCAGGTCATGGTCTGCCCACACGGTGCCCCCACCATAGAGTTGCAGGCGGATCGCCTGATGCTCTAGGTTGGCGCCCGCAGCTCTATAGTATTACCAGGGCAACTTCCGGCCAGAAGCAGAGCTGCAGCATGGGTCCACTGAGGAGAAAGACAGAAGTTCTACTCCAGGCCAGTTCCCCAGGTTTGGATGTCCCACTCTGCTGGTGGTGCTCTGGGATGTTCCAGAGTGCCGCAAGCTCAGCCTGCTCTGCTTCCACATCTGGCGGTCCACCTTCAGATGGACTGGCCAGCTTGGCGATAAGCAGGCTGGCATTACCACCCCTGGAGCTGTGGTCTGTCTGTTTACACTCACTGAGGAGATGTTGATGGGAAGCAGCAATCAGTACAGGCCATGCTCTCCCTAGAACAGAATCACTACAACCTCCTACTTGGGTACATCCTTTGTCGCAACCATGTTCAAAACGGCTTCTGCAGTCTAAGGCCCACACTTCCAAAGCCCCTGCACCTGACCGCTCAGGAAACTGTGCTAAAGCCAAGGTTGGCTCAGGTTCCTTTGTCTTCAAGTGCATTGCTACACAAAGAGTGGTCGGTTCTATATAGTCAGGTGAGAGCCCACTCAGTGCTGCTGCCAGACCTTTACATTTCAAGGGAAGGAAAGACACCCAAACAACATCATAACAACTCAAGGGCACAGTCCGAATATTTATCAGGAATGGCAAGGTTCTGTAACCTTCGGGATGCCTCCCCTAGGTTTTCACAGGATCCAGCTCCAATCACCTACTCCACTCAGGTTATCTAGGCTGGTGCCCACAACTCTATGGTGTTGCCAGGGCAACAGCTGACTGAGAGCAAATCAGCAGCATGGGTCCACTGAGGAGCTAGCTCTTTTATTTACACCATGTGCAAAGTCTTAAACAACACCCCATTCCACAGTTAAGCTTCTACAAGGGTTGTGAGCCCCTTCCTTGGGTTCCCAGTCCCTGGTTCTTCTCCTGCAGGCCTCTCTCTTGCCTGCCGGGTGGGTGGGTGCGTGCGTGCGTGCGTGCATGCGTTACACAAGCGTGCCTCCATGTCCTGCTTCAGCAACCCCTGTAGCCTCCCTGGTGGATCACTCTGTGGCTCCCTTGCTCAGCCTTTTATACTCTGAGCTTTACTCCAGCTGTCTGACAGTGTCCTACCATGCCCAGCTGGGACCAATCAGCCTGTCCTGCATCTACTTAGGGCCTCCCATTACAAGGTCATATTAGAAAGAGGATAGTGAGTGAATATGCTCTTCCATCCCCTTTGCTGACATGACCCATGAAGCCATGATGCTCTCATGGGGGCATGGCTGGAAGGAGTGGAAGAAATCTTTTACCCTGCCCTTTTTGGCTATGGTTCCATCCTGGATGGAGCATCATGATGTCACCATGCTCCAAAGGGGGCACAGCAGGTAGTGAAATCTGTGGGGCAAGTTCTCCCCCATGCCTTTTCCACCCCAGCATCCATGGGGTGTTTTCAGATGTTACGTGGTCCCGAGTCACCACAGTGGATTCCCAGTGGTGACGAGCTGAACAACCACCCCCCGTGGTCCAGGAAGGCCATGAACAGATGTGACGGGAGCGGGACCATGGCAGGGAATCAGACTGACAGACCACGTCCCGGGGCAGCGCAACAGACTTGACGCCAATTCCCGGCCATGGTCAAAACACCCAGAAGGCACCGGGGAGGGGCGGGAGGCAGACTTGGCCGGCTGAGGGCAAACGAAGCCAGAAGGACCAAAAGGAAACACCCACACAAGGGAAATGGGAAGGGTGGGGGAGGAGGGAGAAGAGCTGCAGAGGCAGCACACACAGCAGGCACAGAGACAATGAGGTCACAGTGGAACACGCAGCACAAACACACATCCGGGTGCATACACACCCAGACGGGACAGGCAGGGAAGAGGGAACACAGCAGGACAGACAACACACACGGCACAACGGGCAAAGGGGGGGAGGGAGGGGGTGGGGACAGGGAGGAGGGGAGGAACCAGCCCAGGGGCAGGGCTGGACACAGGAAACGGCATCCAGAACCGCCACACCAGCACAGCCGGCACGTGCACCCCCATAGTGACACAGGCAGTTCTGGAATGGGGAGACCCCCAGGGGCAGAGCACAGGCACAGGGGGAGGCCACACGGAACAGGGAGCAGGCTGGGAATGGTCCAGGAGGCAGACAGGCACCCCAAGTGCCGGCGAGGGTGCAATGGATGGGATGGAGGAGAGCCGGAGCTGATCAGCTGGTCCAAAGACACCCCCCCTGAGGATGCTGGGAGGTGCAGTCCGGGGCCCCCAGAACCCTGCGGTCACAGAGTCACTCAAGGGGGGGCACGGGCATAGGAGGGATTGCAGGTGGTCTCAGAAGGTCAGCAGCACCCCGGGGTGCTGGGTGGTGGCTTTCAGCTCAGGACACATTCACAGGAGAAGACAGCCATGGAGGGGAACACTGGTTGCAGAGGCGGACAGGGGGGTCTGCAGAGGGGTCCCGGAGCCACAGGCAGGGGCAGCGGAACCCCAGGAAACAGGCAGCACAGCAGCGAGGCCAGGACATCATGGAGGGAGCGGGCAGTGACCCACGGCATCAGGGCAGAGGCGGGAGCACACAGCAGGGCCAGCAACCAGGTCCCGGAAGGCACAGGGGGCCCCACAGCCAGCTGCAGGGGGCCACAAAGGGGACCGGGGCCAGGTGGCCCACCAGGTGCACAAAGTGGGCCACTGAAGCATGCCCCGATGTGGTGGGCGACCAGGTAGTAAGCCTTGAAGGGATCCTGCACAGTGAGCCCCACCTGCACATCAGAGTGGGACCACACACCAGCCAGTGCTGCCAGCTCCACCCCAGTGGGCTCCGACAAGTCATAGTCAGCATCTGGGGCCACAGGAGGTTACCGAGCTCCAACAGCCAATGATAGACCATCCCACAGGACCACTGGTACCCATGGGCCTCGTGAACACAGACAAGAAGGACATGGCCAGGGTGGGGCCCCCTTCCACCAGACAGGCCATGGAGGCGGCCAGGCTGCACACAGAGAGAGCAGACACAGTCTTTGCCACCGACCACCCCACATGTGCGCACCTCATCTCCAGGATGCGCCCATCGGGAAAGGAACGCAGGCCCAGCATCTCCGCGTGCAGCCAGCAATCGCGGGCACTCACCTCATAGCCAAAGTAGCGCAGACCAGAGCTCAGACTTGTATAGGTACCTGTCAGGCTGTCCGGGCAGCTCAGGAGCAACTGCACGGCTGAGGAATGCCACAGGTCACACAGGGCCATGGTCTCGTGGAAGGTCCAGCTATGGGGGGCGCCAGGGGTGGTGGGGCCTGCGAGCCCTGGGGAAGCCCTGCAAGCCATGGTCCAGCATGCATCTGATACTATCTGTAAGGAAAGAGGGCCCCCACAATCACTTGAGGGACAGGAGAGGATGCAGGGGAGCTCCAAGGCCAAGCGATAAGGCCAGAGACTGCAACATTACCCGGCTAATGAGCGAGGTGTGGGGTGCGGACCCTGCCCAGCTGCTGAAACCAAGCACACAGTCAGGACATCCTACACACAGATCAGGGTGGCAAGGACAACAGGCTGCCAAAACACAGAGAGGTGGGAGGTGATGACAGCAGGACTGCAGCTGCAGGCCGCACACGCCTAGGCACAGGCTGGACCATGTGCCAGGCCCTGTGCAGGGACTGCAGGTGTGCACAATGGGTCGCCCACTGCTGTCCCACCCCAGTATCCATGCAAGAGTCAGCCCAGCTGGATGAGGGGGGGCAGCAGAGGTGATCTGGGGCCCACCGGCCCGTAGGCGAATCACAAACAGGGGGTGGGGCGACACGTGCCCCAGACTATAACGGGTGCACCCCCAACCTACCCAGAGCACCATTCACCATGGAGCTGGGGTGGCTGGGCACTTGCAGGATGCACCTAGCTGTCTGCGCAGAGTGGTACCGATCGCACATGGACCTCTTGTGCATCCAGACCTCAGAGGTGCACCTGGCTGCCCGGCTGTGGGTGAGCATGGCCAGGAGCACTGCTAGTGTCCGGAGAGCCCACCACAGATGCAGGCGCTCCCTGGCCTGGCTCAGGACCCAGAGGGTGTCTGGAATGGCCAGACAGGCCCTCATTTGTGCACAGGAGTGGGCTGCAGGGCTCCATGAGGCAGCCGGCCAGCTCCAGCGGCAGAGGGAGACCATGGGCCGCACTGCCCAGTTCGCTATGCCCATTGCCCAGCAGCTATGGGTCACGGAGCGGGCACAGGGGTGGTGGGCCAGGGTGCTGGCTTGGTGGGACGAGGCCACCTGGAGACCACACTTTCGGATGGAAAGGTGCACCCTCCTGTGACTTGCAGAGCTGTTAATGCCCTGGCTGGAGTGGCAGCACACCCCCATGCGGACCCCCATCCCCATGGTTCAGCGGGTGGTCATTGGGGTCTTGGCCCTAGCAATACCTGATTCCTGCCGGTCTGTCTCACAGCATTTCAGCGTCGGGGTGAGCACCGTCGATGGTATCCTGCAAGACATCTGCGAGGTGGTGGAGGGCATGCTCCTGGACTGAGCGATCCAGCTGGTGGACCAGGAGGCCATGATGGACAGATTCGCGGCTGGAGGCTTCCCCAACTGCATAGGTGCCGTGGACGGCACCCACACTGAGATCCTCCACCCCTCCAATGGAGAGGCCGTGGAATATTTCAACAGACACGGTTACCACTCCCTGCAGCTGCAGGCGGTCGTGGACCACTGGGGGCAGTTCATAGATATTTTCACGGGCCACTCAGGGTGTAGCCACGATGCCCGGATCATAACCATCTCTCCCTTCTATGCCCGGATGTACCGCGGGGACTTCACGGACATGGGCATTACCCAGATCAATGGGGCTGCCCTCGACTACCCCATGCCCCGGTGCCCTCCCGGCCCCGTGCCACGCTATGTGAATGTGGAGAACCTGTGGGAGTACCAGTACACAAAGTGCACCCGTGCAGCCCTGGCTAGGCGGATCATCCAGGAGGCTGAGGCGTGATGCTGCACACCCCCGTCTCCATCTCCCCAGGGCCACCACCATCATCCTGGGCCCGCCCCTAGGCGCCTACCCGCCCCCAGCCCTGACCCCATGAACAGAACAGAACAACAGCTGCAACTGTGGTGCCCGTGCATTTATTGTGCAAAAGTCCTGCAGGTCCCATTGCCCCCACCACCACCACCACCCACCTCCCAGTGCCTATTCAATCCCCCTTAGACCGCTCTCCACCTTCCCCCCATCCCCCACATCTCTGGGTCCTCCCCCTCGGCAGCCCTGCGGGCGCCGTGGAACACTGTGAGCTCCCCTCCCCCCCGCTGTCAGTGTCCCCAACAGTGTCCTGTGAGGCCTTGGTGTCCTGAGGCACTGGTGGTATCGCGAGGGCAGGTGGACCCGGGGCCGGAGGGCCCCCCCCGGGTGGTTGCTCCCTCTGGAGACCTACAGGGACCTGGAGGTGGATGCGTGGGCCCAGCGGACGTGCTGGTGGCTGGGGCGGTAGCGGAGGCTCTGGGGGCACCAGCATTGGGGCTGGGGCATGCAGGTTGCCCAGTGGGGCAGCCTCCATCACGTAAGCACTCCTGGTTCCCTTGGGCAGCAGCAGCGAGGTACTGATGTCATGGGAGCGGTCAATCTTGTCCAAATGCTCCCTCACCATCTGGTTGATGGCCTGTTCCAGCTGAAAAAATGCCTCCACCTGCCTGCTGTGCTCCCAGTGCTCCCACCTCCGTTCCATTCGCACCTCCGCTTGCAGCCTCCAGTCCCTTGCCTCCGCTTGTTGGATGGCCCTTTCTGTGGCCGCCTCCATCCTATCGATGGCCACGATAATCTGCTTGCTCTGTTTGGTGGTTGAACGGACTATGTCCTCCACCTGCTCCTCCCTCTGGCGCCATACCCAGGCCCGGTGCTCCCTCATTCGTTGCACTGGGGGCATGGGGCCAGCTTCCTGGGACCCTTTGGGTTGCCCTGTTGGGGTACCCTGTTGGGGTACACAGTAGTGGCCCCCCCTTGGGTTGGCAGACGTTGTCCTCCTCCGGCATTCCCCTGAACCCAGCCCCCCCAGCACTGTGTGCCCTGGTTCCCCCACCGGCCTCTCCTGGTGCCCTCTCTCACCCCCCACTTGCTGGTGGGCTTCACCTGGGATCTCCGGCTGCTCCCAGGGCTGCTCACCACCGTCCTTCTTGCCCGCCTGTCACAGGTGCTGTGCCGTGCCTTGCCCTATGGGGATATGGGAGGGGTTGTGTGGGGGTCTGACCCTGTCCCCCAGAAGCTCCCCGGGTGCCCTCCCTGTGGTCTGGGGTGCCCAGGTTTGCTGGGGGCAGCCCCGTCCATGGTGTGCCCCCTTCCCCACCGCTTGGCCCACCCCCCCAGTCTGTGTCCTGACCCACCCGCTTGCTTACCCTCTATGTCTGTCTCGGAGCCCTCCGAGGCCCATCCCTCTGTATTACTGGGGTCCCCCTGTGTCCACTGGCTGAGGGTGTCCACTGGCTGAGAAGCCTCAGATTCTCCCAGTCTGGACAGGAGCTGGGAGCTCTCAGGGATGGTGCATGAGGGGGGCCTGCCGGTCCCCGAGGTCCTGGGGCATTCCTCTTGGGGGGCGGGGACCCTGGAGCTGTTGCCTTCTAGGGGGCGGTGAGGGAAGGGGGTACTTCAGCCCATTCCCTGCCCTGGACCACGGCGCTCCCCATGAGGCGTGGGGCAACAACAGATCCCTTCATGTGAAGAATGTGGTCCAGGCGGTCATAGTAGGGGGCTGTCCGGGCTCTGCAGCCGGACCGCTGGTTGTTGTCTTTTATGGCCTTGTACCCCCTCTTGAACTCCTTGACCTTTGAGCGGCACTGGGCCACAGTCCTGTGGTGTCCCGCCGCCTCCATGTCCCGCACAATCTCCCGGTAGACGTGCTCATTCTGCTGGTTGATAGCTAGCTCCAGCTGGTGCTCCAGGGTCCCCCAGATCCTGATAAAGTCCTGGGTTTCCCTGTGCCCGCATTGTCCCCCTCAGTGGTACATCTGTCTCCCCCGAGAGTGCTCCTGGTCCCAGTCCTCCTCCTCCTTCTCTGCATGCCCTCCGGCCCTCTTCTCAGGGGCTCAGGCTCCTGGGCCTGTTTCTGTGCCTGTGAGTTGACCGGGGGGGGTTGGTTTCCAGGTTGGCTCTTCCCCACAGCCCTCCCCCTTTCCCCCTGCCTGCCGGCCCACCAGGCACCCTTGGTGCCCATGTGCTGCTGTCCCGACCGCCTTTGCTCCCCATACCCATTTCTGGGGTCTCGTCCCTGGGGGCTGGTTTCAGGTGCCGGGGCAGCCTTCCCCGGCTGCTGCTGCTGCTGTCCCTCCACTGCCTCCAAGTGCAGCATGACCACCTCCTCCGCCTGCACCTCCTCCTCCTTCCTTGCTCTCTCACCCTCCGCTCTCCTCTCCCTTCCACCTCACTCCATCCTGCCACGTTCCCCTGCTGCTGGGTGCTCTTTAAATATCCCTCCCTGGCCTGTGTTGTTGCTGGTTGCCTGGTAGCAACGCTGCATGCTTTGTCCCCAGCTGGGAATCATTTTGCTTGATTCCGGCCAGTGGTTGCCTTTCAAAGGTTACTTTTTGTTGTTTCCCAGTGGGAATTGCTTTGACCACGCTTTCGGAGATGGTCCAGGCCGGAGCTCCGGAAGGGTGGTTGATTTTGACCCCTGCTGGGGATTGACTGTGGTGAACATCTGGCGGCCGCCGAACAGACGTTCAGGGTGCTTTTGCCCCACCGCGGGGTTGAGTGTGTTTCACTGTGGTTGACTGTGGGTGATTTCAGACATTACGGGTGCCCGATTCACCACAGTGGATTCCCAGTGGTGGTGAGCTGGCTAACCACGCCCCGTGGACAAGAAAGGCCCCAAACAGACGTGACAGAAGCAAGACCATGGCAGGGAATCAAACTAGCAGACCACAGCCCGGGACAGCGCAACAGATGTTACGCCAATCCCAGGCCGTGGTCAAAACACCCAGAAGGCACTGGGGCGGCCCGTCCCGGCTGCTGCTGCTGCTCTCCCCCCCACTGCCTCCATGTTCAGCACTACCACCGCCTCCTCCACCTGCGCCTCCACCACCTCCTCCTCCTCCCTTGCTTGCTTGCCCTCCGCTCTCCTCTGCTTTCTGCTTTGCTCCATTCCACCACGTTCCCCTGCTCCCGGGTGCCCTTTAAATCTCCCTCCCTGGCCCGTATTGTTGCTCATTGCCTGGCAGCGATACTTCATGCATTGTCCCCGGCTGGGAATCATTCTGCCTGATTCCGACTGGTGGTTGCCATTCAGACGTTACTTTTTTTTGTTTCCCAGTGGGAATTGCTTTGACCACGCTTTCGGAGATGGTCCAGGCCGGAGCTCCGGAAGGGTGGTTAATTTTGACCCCTGCTGGGGATTGACTGTGGTGAACATCTGGCGCCCGCGAAACAGACATTCAGGGATTGACCGTGGTTCACTGTGGTTGACTGTGATCTCGTAACGTCTGAAAACACCCCATGTAACATTGTCCCGAAAGCTACTAACCTCACTTCATCTTGACACTTTTAAAAAGTCTTCGCCTTGTGATGAGAAACAGTTCTTAATTGGAAGAGAATGCAATCCTACCTTGTGAATTGTGCAGGCAGTATTTTGCAGTCCCAGTATGGCATTTGAGTTTTCTTCCTTTGCCAAAATACAGCAGGTTACTAAGGTTACAAATTCTCTGCATGAAACCTAGGAAGAATTAAACCTCTTGCTCACTTGCTAGAAATTTCTGCTCTTTTCCCCACTGAATGTCCTTAGGAATGTATAATTTCATCCTGCTTCATCACCCTTTCAGTAAGGAATGCTACTTTCCAAATGGGTCGAGTCACAAGTATTTACACAATGTAAGTATCTGCTAAAAGGTCTTGGAAATTTTACCCACAAGTCCACTGAGAGTCAAGCAACATTAATCAACTGTCATATTATCTGAAAACTAAATTATGCACCCAGCTAGACAGCCCCTGCCAGTATAAGTGGCAGGAGAAGATGTCAAGATTTGTTCTTTATGACTTCTGAAGGTGTGCAGTGATTTCCTTGGCATAAACCCAGAGCCCCTAGTGTATGCACGAGGCCAAAGGGGGGAGGGTAATGGCAAAATGGTTCAAAATGGGGCTTTCTGTTAGGTACTAGGGGAAACAAAAGGCTTGTGTTAGTTGTAAAATACTGTAGGTGAAACTGGGATAAATCACAGGGTTGTCTGCTTTGAAGATTATAAAATGTAAAGTTATTTGGAAAAACAGTTTAAAGTAAAAAAAGAAAGAAAAAAAAAAGAAATACTTTCCAAAGTAGACAAATCCATCAAATGAGCTGGCTCATTAAAGAACACAAAATTAGGAATGAATTATTTGCTCTTGCTAAGCTTTACCAAAGGCAGTTAGCTGTTCCCAGCTCTAGGCGA
This sequence comes from Sphenodon punctatus, assembly GCA_003113815.1. Lineage (NCBI taxonomy): Eukaryota > Metazoa > Chordata > Lepidosauria > Sphenodontia > Sphenodontidae > Sphenodon > Sphenodon punctatus. Next base: position 449,868 of record QEPC01015444.1, on the reverse strand, counting down.
GAGGTAGTGCTAGACTGAAAACAGCAGAAGAGTGAATGATGGATTGTAGAATGAATCACTTAGCTTTACCCCTTTATATGACCCATTACTGTTTCCAGCCAAGTGCTCATTTGGTGGTTAGCATAATATTCTCCAACACCCCCATGGCAACTTTTCAGCTCAGAACAGGGAAAGTTGGTACAATCCCCACCATTCAACTTTTAATATAGCGTGCCATAAATATCGGTGTAATGGGGAGATGGTGCAGCTACATCACAGGTGGGGTCTTCGTAGGACTTACAGTTCTGTCTCCATAGTTCTCTGTTTTCTGGTTATTCCCTCTGGTTTTATTCGTGACGTGGAGGAAGGATGATGTCCCTCCAGCTGCTGCTGCTTCCTTGGAATAGCTCTTACAATGCCTCCAGGTGAGCACACTCCATGTATGGTCTACAGGCCTCCACCTGAGATCTATAATCCAATCCCAGATCCAAAAGGATGATGACTGACAATTGGCATTTGGGGTCCTTAACCCATCCCCCTGGATGTCTGTCACCTTTGGGTCCCCAGTCTGGTTCTTTTCCCTTTTGTGCCTGGAGCTCAGAGTCTGACTTACACCAGGGCATCTTCCACTATCGTCCCAGATGTCTTCCTTCTCATGACATTCTGATCTTCTCCTACCTGAGTGGCCATTCAGGCCCTGCTCTGTGGTCTGTTTCCTGGTCTCTCTCATTGTGGTTCTAGTTCTATCTGGTCTTGCTCACAAGTCTCTGATCTTAAATTCATCTCTTTCTCCCTGATCTGCGAAACCTGATAACATGTCCTTCTCCTGTGCTTCTGCCCAGGAAACCTTCCTTGTTCCTCTTCCAGAGGTGGATGAGGTGATCTTCCTTGTTCTATCCCTGACCCTCCTGCTGCAGGACCCAATGATGCCACCTCTGGGCATACTGGAAAGAGGGAAAAGACACACTTCTCCACACCATTTGCTTGCTACTTTGAAAATTAATAAGCTCGAGCTCATATCAAAGGGGGTGCTTAAGGGGTGTACTCAGGATGGGGGAAGAAAGGAAGGATTGGGTACTTTTTAAGCACTGAAAGAATGAGCTCAAGGGAAGGGAGAAGAGCTGAAGTCATGTATTCAGGTAGAGGATACATGACATAGATCTATTATCCACTGGTGTAGCAGCTATCATAGGGACAAGAGGGACATTTGTCCTGGGGCCCAAACAGGGAGCGGCCCCGACAAATGATCCCTCCTGCCCTGTTGTGGCATCTGGGAGTATTGCCAACCCTCCCCTTTAAATCATGAGGCTTATGAAAAATACATGTTGCAGGGCTACATTGGAACCAATGCGGTCCTGCAACGTGTATTTAAAATACAGTTGCAGGGATGCATCAGTAAAATACTGGTTCCAATGTAGTCCTGCAACATGTATTTTTAATAAGCTTCCTGATTTAAAGGGGAGGGTTGGCAATACTGCTGTATGCCGCAACAGGACAGGAGGGATCATTTGTATGTAATGGTTTAAAATCTAAACTTTTAGGGAAAGAGTCATACATTTATATTAAGAGGACAAAGAGTTACAAAGTAAACACAGATTTGCCAAACTTTCTACCTGTAGGTAACAAAAGAGAGGAGGGTTGGGTTTTATGAACACCCAGGATACTTTTAAAATAGTAATTTGGCTTCCCAAAGGGTATTTCTTTTTTACTTGAAAGCCTGGGTTATGGTGTGCCAGAACAGATAGGGTAAATAGGTCTTGAGTGTCTTGTCATTGTGCTCTCCTGAGATTACAGCTCCACTTGGCTGTGAAGAGGTAGTCAATGGGTGATTTCAGATGTGACGGGGTGCTAGTCTCCCCGGCACGGAATCACTGGGGGGATTCCCCGCCGGGATCACACCGGCACATCCAACAGACTGATCCCAGCCGGGAATCGGGGAGGGACCGGGGTCGCGTGGCGCAATGACGCTCCCTCGCTGCCCGCCCTCTGGCGAGACGGGCGGGTGCCACGGCCAAGGTGGCTGCAGCGCCCGCCCGAATTGACCACGGCCTGGAATCCCGCCGTGGATTCCGGGCCGTGGTAGCCGTCCAGAACCCTTCATCACGGTGGGGAATCACATTCACCACGCAATCGGAGCCGGCCTCGCCGGTTCCACCGATCGTGTGGTGAATGTGATTCCCCACTGTGATTGACGGGGGTGAACATCTGGGGGGGAACTTCCGTTCCCCCTTCAGACATGATGAGACCTTTCTCGCCCGGTGGGAATCCACCGTGGTTGAGCGTGATCTTGTCACATCTGAAAATACCCAATGACTAGTGGTCATCAGCAAATCCAAGTACCAACAAGAGAGAGAGAGAGTTGGGGGCATGAGAGAAGGGAAGATCAGCAAATAGATAACTAACCAAACCAAAACCAGGATTTAGTTAAATAGGTATAGATGTCTGTATTCTTGTAATAAATTTAAGAATGAGAAGGAAATAAGAGAGATGGTTCAACTTCAGGGTTTTTTACACTTATTTTCACTTTTCTTAATGTTAACCTAAAGCTAACTCTTATGTAAAATCCAGCACAGCAGCACTGGTCAGCAGTGTTCTCTGCGGACAGATCCGAGGTAGCACACCCAGCAACACTAAAGTACAGGCAGTATGTCCGTGACCGTCTGTTGCAGCCTTGAACCAGAAGGGCTGCCTTTAAGTGCAAGAGGCATTTCAGGGGTTGGTCCAGTTTTTGAGAATTTCTACAAGGGAGCCAGTTGGGATGGTTTGGGATGGGATGTGGGCAGCACTTCATTAGAGACTAGAGAGAGGTCACATTAAGCAGCTAAAGAACTATGAGGTGTTGTTGTTTTGTCATGGGCCCTTTTTATGTGGCCTGCAGTGTGGGGGGTTCAGTGTGCACCGTGGTCCATGTGTGGTGGGTGGGGAGAGGCTGTAGATGGACGACTGGATGCACACCCATCTACACCTACCTCCACCCATCGACATGCATGGAGTAAACGTTGGTTCCGCTGTTTGCTCCGTGTGTGCGGAATGGGTGTAGATGAGCGTGCATGCATATGCACAGGAGCACGCATGCACCCCCCACCTACCCACCCACTGTGGGATTTACATGGGCGACACCTACGCATGAACACCCAGATTGCTGTGTGCTCATGCGTGGGTGTCACCCGTGTAAAAAGGGCCATTAGCAAAATGAACCCAATTCAGATTGTTAGCTTTCCAGTCCATATCTACCCAGTCCTCTCAGCCATCCATTCCCCGCATTTCCCTTATAAGGTAGATGTTGCCTCACATGTAGATTTTATCTATGTCAGTTAAATTTGCCATTGCTTTGCAGTGCAATGTATCACTCAGTAGGTGTTTTCAGACAAGATGCATGGCCACCCAAGAGCCACGGATCCAACTGTCTGTCCAAAGGTGGAGCAGCCAGATGCAGTGCCATGGAGCACCTACTCATAGCCATGAACAGCGCCAAGGCAGGAAATCCAGAGTGCCCATGTGGGGCCAGCCAAATGTATAGTGGCCACCTATGTGGTTGGGGTAGCCATGCATGGAGCAGCCTGTTACTCCACCTGCGTGTGGGCTCCATGATAGAGTCACACTGTGGCCATGCCCCTGCCCCATCGGCTTGCTTGTTTGAAAACACCCAATGTTTGACTCTTTCAGAGACCGTATTTATTTATTTATTTTACACATTTTTACCCCACCCCTCCTGCCAAAGCAGCTCGGAGCAGCTAACAAATACAAAAGATAAAAATATTATATATATATATATATATATATATATATATATATATATAAAAAAAACATAAAACATAAAACAATCCAGTCCACCAAGGGGAATGTTAAAGTATAAACAAAAGAATGC
>QEPC01015444.1:397214-416054 GCA_003113815.1 Sphenodon punctatus | reverse complement strand
CCCCTCCTGCCACTGCCAAGCACTGCCTCTGGGTCCTGCCACCAGTGTGCAGTCACTGCCAAGTAGGTGTGCTGGGCATTACTGGAGGACCACAGGTCAGTGGTGAAGTTGACCGTGCCCCCCCGCCCCTGCCAGCTTCTCCCTCACCTGCCCTGTAGAGCTGTGGCACCACAGTCCAACTCAGGGTGCAGTGGGAAGGCAGCTGAAGCTGGGGGGCCAGGAATCCAACGAGCCGCTGGAAGCCCTTGTCCTCTACAATAAAGAAGGGCTGCCTATCCAGCACAATCATCTCGGCCAACAGGCACTTGGCTTTCTCTTGAAAGAAGCCACACTGCCCTCCAGTACCCGATGGCCTTGGAAGCTGCCCCCACCCCAGATCATTCATAGTGGACTGATGCTGCTGGTGAGGCTCCTGCTGCTGTTCTGCCCCCATACTGCTCCAGCTGCTAGAGGCAGCAGCAGTTGGTTCAGGACACTTGCTCGCTGAAGGAGCTGGGTGACTGGCTGCTGCAGTTGGGAACCTGCTGGCATCCACTTTCCCTGCCTTCCTGCTTAGCATCAGAGCACTGTGGCATGACTTCAGGTGCCTTGCCATTGCAGTTGTCCCAAGGTTGGCGAGCACCTGCCCATGCTTCACCAGCTTATTGCACAAAGTGCACTGCACCTCTCTGGGATCATCTGCCTGCACCAGCTTAAAATGTTCCCAGACAGAGGATTTCCGCCCTCCTCCCTGCCTTCTGGCCCGCCCCAGGTGACGCACTGCTGCCAGCGCTGCTGGGAGGGGGAGAACTTGGTGGCACTGGTGACACAGCTCTGGTAGGAGGTTCAGCCATTGCCTCAGCTCCAGACATCTCCTCTGCGGTACTAGTGTCTGCTTCTGACTCACTGTCCGCGATCACGGTGATGTCCCATGAAGGGGAGTCCTGGGACCTCAAGGCTAGACTGCCTGTGCCTGCCATGCTGCTGACACTCTCCCTGTGCCCCCTTCTATAGCTGCTACTGCTGCTCCTGCTGCTGCTACTCCTCTCCCTACTGCCATTGCCCAGGGATCGTGCCCTGCCTCTAGCAGCCGAAGTGGGATCCATCAGCTCTAGACTTTTGGGGATTGCCTCAACAGTGGAGGACATTGGTGGCCCTGTAGGAACATCGGAAGCAGCAGCACCTGCCCCAGCACCAGCAGCAGCAGAGACAGATGCAGCCTCAAGTTCTGAAGGCTTTCCAGTGTCCTGTGTGGCAGTGGAGGAGGGCACTGCCAGCAGGCAATGCTGAGCCACTGAAGCCTGTTGCCCTAAAGCAGGCCTGCTGAGTTTGGGGTGTGGTGATGTGCTCAGGCTACTGCTGATGCCTGCTGCCACTCCCATGGCATGACCCCATCCACCTCTGGCACATGCCCCATTGCCTCCCCTATGGGCAGCAGACCGGTCTCTCCTTCCCTTCTCCATTTCTCCCTCCAAAATAATGTTTTGATATTTTATTTTACTTTATTAAATTTTTTAATTTACATTTTTATCTAATATATCTATATCTAGATCTATATCTACACTAAATCTAACTGCTATAACTATTCTAAATGCTATGAACTAAATGGATTATCCAATAAGTACAAAGGCCTACTCCTACAAACACTACTAAATATCTATCTAAATATCTATCTATCTATCTATCTATCTATCTATCTATCTATCTATCTATCTATCTATCTATGATTGGGAGGGGGGAAAAGAACACAGAGAGGGGTACAAACTGAAATGAAACCTAAGTCAATCTAATGCTACTCAAAATGAATTAAAAAATGGGAAGGGAATCAGGGATGGAATATATAGAGAGGGAGAGGGAAAGGATTCAATGGAGGGAGGAGGGAGGAAGGAAGATTGAACACAGGGAACATAGGGAGGATTAAAAACAAAAAATAACACCTTAATCTATCTAATCTAATCTAAATAAATGATAATATGGAAGTAGATGGGTTGGATGGGTGAAATAGGAGGAGGGTTGCAATGGATTGAGGAGAACAAAACTGCTGGGAGAGGGAGCCTTCTGAAACGCCTGCTGTTCAGGAACAGTGACTAACTCAGAAGGTGTTGGCAGGGGGGAGGGCAATGAGTTTTGTTACTTGCTGCGCCCGACTCACCGCAAGTTCCATTGGCTCCATGCAGCCTAGCCCGTGGCCAATCCAAGGCTGCGAAGCCAGTGGACTGAGGAAAAAAGGGATGGTGATTGGACAGGCTGGCTGCTACTCCAAGCCTCTCCACCCCTGGTGCCTGAAAGTCTGCTCCTCAGCTGACCTCCCCCCTTCCTGTGCCTGCCTGTGTCAGGCAGTGGGTCACCAACTGACTGTGGTCATGTTTCTCCCACCGGCATCATCCGAACGCGATCCAAACTGACCGAACTGTTCGTTGTTTCGGAGTTCGGAATCAGGTTCAGTTCAATCAGTTCGGGTTCGGGTTCGGTTGTCCAACCAGGCTGAGTTCGGGTCAAACTCTGAACTTCCGAACTGCGTTCACCCATCCCTAACTTTTACAGCAAATTCCAGCACTTCTCCAGCACTCAGCTGGCACTTTTGCATCTCCACAGCCCCTGGGGTCGCATGCAGGGCACAGATGGATGGGGCTTGGGATTGGACCTGTTGCAGTTCTATTCAAAAATGGCAAGTTTCCACTTCACATAAAGGACCTGTTTCCAACAGAAACAGCATTCCCTGAAATTTGTCATTTCAGGACTAGTTAACAGACATTTCATTTCTCAATTTACTGACTTTCCACTTATTTGAATCTTATTTACTGCTTTGCTGTCCATTTCAAAGCCCAAGAGGTAATGCCAACACAATGCCACATTTCTTGCACTCCATTTCCCCTTGTACTTTCTTGTAACTTATTGGCTGGTACGTAGATACCTTTACTAAGCTGCAATCCTGTTGCAAACTGGTCAAAACAAAGGGAACAACCAAGAACAACAATTCTGATTGGAGGCTCTGGAGTGGAGGTTAAGAGTGGGGCTGTAGCGGAAAGTCACAGCGATAGCTATTTCCGCTGGAAACAGCATTTCCGCAATTAGTGGTATGGAGTGGAAGAGGTTTTCCGACAGTTTCTGACAATTCCACAATTTTTTCGATAGTTTCCGAATTTGCAGAAGGCCGGAGGAATTAGCGGAATGTTGGCAGAAAAGCTGCAGTGTGGCGCAGGCAATTCCGAAATGGTGGAATCGAGGCGTGGTAAAAGCTGCTGCCACTTCAGCCCTAGTTAAGAGTAGGGCTGAAATGAGAATCATTTTTTTTTCTTGCAAGAATCTCACACGAATCAAGAAACCTTATCGAGATCTTTGTATGATCTTGATAACAGCACCAGAACTCAACAAGATCTCATCTAAGAAGAGAAAAGCAACTTTGCATACACAAAATGACTACTGCAGCTGTTCTGTTCATGTGAAGCCCGCTTCCAAAATGGTACCAGCTTTGTCTCCACCATTTTGGAAGAGGGTAGCCATTTTGTAAATGTGCATTACTGGTTTTTTCTTTTCTTATTTTTTTCTCTTTTTTTGCAAGATGCTAGATTCTCATGAGAATACTGGCTTCTCACAGAAATACTGGTTTCCTGCAAGATTTGGGTACTCTTCACTGGAAAAGCCAGGAGGCCTGTGTGCCCTGTGTAGAATTGGAGGGTGGTGTTGGAAGGTGGTGGAAAGAAAAAAAAAGAAAGAGAGAGTCTCAGATTGGTGGCCCCTCAAATCAAAAGTCCCCTTGACCACATAAGGTTGGAACTTAGAATTTCAAATTTAAGTGCTGTTATGTCAGACAGTACATGAGGCGGTACATCAGTCGGCATGTGAGACTTGGGATGAATATGCAGTGCACACATGGCTCCTAAAAGCAAATTGAGAAAAAAATCTCGACTGAGAAAGTGTCAGGAACTGGGAGTTTTCTTGATTCTCGAGTCTTGCTAAAAACTAGCCAAGAACCATGATTTCCACCAGGAATTGAGAGAGAATTGAGATTGAGTTTCAGTCCTAGTTAAGAGCCACTGGGGGATGTTAAGGGGCACTGTGCTATTTGCACAGTGATTGGCTCAGAAATGCGGAAACAACAAACCCAGAAGTAAAATGGTTCCCTCAGCAACCATTTTACTTTCTTTCCAGCTGTAAGCTGTAAATGAACAGTACGTGGTATAAACACTAAGCGGAAAGTCAGTAAATCAGATCGGTATCTCACGGTATTGTGAGAATTGAGAAATTGCATCGGTATCAGGAAAGATTCGGAAAGTCTATCCCAGTTCCTGATATGGAAACATTTCTCGCAAATAGCAATTTAGCTGCTTGTTTCAGCTTTACTCTTAGTAAGAAGTTACATGACGTTCATGAAAATGTTTTTTTTTAAGAAAACATTTGTTAAACCAGTAAAAAAAAAGATTTTGATTAAGACTCTGATCCTTAGTTTGTTAAAGTGGTTCACCTCATTGAAGTGAATGGCTTTTACTGAGGCAGTGCTTTGAGAATTGGAACCTGAATCTGGCTCAAGAATCTGTTCAACTAAACCAGATCATGCAGCATATCACAACAGTTCTATGTGCACTCCACTAGATGGCTCTAAAGACCAACATAGATTTTTTTCTCCTCTGGCTCATGGTATCTAGTTACATGATTGAAATGTGCATGAAATATCCTCAGATCCTAGACACTTTGACTCAGTTAAAACTCCAACTGAACATCTTGAAGAAAAAAAAAGGTAGCAAAGCCTGAAATGACTCTAAACAATAGCAATCCTTAATTTTCAACACTGCAGGGTGTGTTATCAAGACATCCAAAACGTATGGAATGTGGGATATTCTATGGGTGAAACTCAAACAAGGTGATAGCCCACTGGAATCCATGTTCGGTCTGTGTAGCACCCACTCAGCCCCCCACTCACACGTTTAGTGTGTCCAGCCATGACACTGGTTCCAGCATGTCCCGCCGCTCCTGTTCCAATGTCCCTACCATGTGAACCCACTAACTGCCCTGCCCAGATGATATAAAGATTTAGGACCATAGGGATGTCCAGAATATGGACATCAGCCAGTGGGGGTTGAGGCACAGATCTACTCCAGATCTACTCCAGGATCAGGCTGGAGTAGAGAGCAAGGCTGGAATGGTTGGGTTTAGAGCAGCAGGAAGCAACACTATGAACAAGGACTGAGTGAGAACATGGGCAAACAGAGAGGAGTAGAGCAGGACTGGGCTGGAAGCAGGGATAGATGGAAGTTTCTCCACCCAGTGTCCTGCTGCTGCCATTCAGGCTTGTATCCTTGCTGGAGGTGACCAAGAAGCTGGAAGTTGTGGCAGGGGCTTGGACAAAGTGTAGCGGGGTATGGCAGTGACCAGGCCAGAAGTGGTGGCATGGGTTTGAAACCTGTGGCCTGACAAGTGACCCCTCTGTCATGTCTCTCCCCCTGTCAGGTTCTGGTGGGAGCAACGCTTGAACCCAGGTCTCCATGTAGGTTGTTTGCCGACTCAGCCACTAGGACTACTGAGCATTCTCCTGTCACTGGAGTCTCATTCTTCTCCATCTTCACTCTCTCCCTGATTGGCTAGGCCCCAGCTGTCTCCCCATTGGCTTCCACAGGGAACAGGAGGCGAACAGCTGCATTCTGCACCAGCTGCAGCTTCCAAAAAGTCACCAAGGACACCCCCACTTGGAGTGCATTACAGTATTTTAGCCTCGAGGTGATGAAAGCATGGATGACAGTGGCCAGATCCGAATCAGAAAGAAAAGGCTGATGTCTTCTCACCTGATAGAGTTGGTGAAAAGCACTCCTGGTCACCACCTCAACCTCATAATCCAGGTGCAAAAAGGGGTCCAGAAGGACTCCAAGACTGCAAACCTGATTGATAAGAGCGGGCTGGATTCCATCAATAAGAGGAGTCCCAATCCCCTTGAGGTCACAAGGTCGGCCAACCATCATCACCTCAGTCTTGTCTGGATTCAGCTTCAATCAGCTCACCCTCATCCAGTCCCCAAAAGCAGCCAGGCAACAGGCAAAAATTGGAAGTATAGGACCTGTGTGGGATGGAAAAGAGAGATAGAGCTGGGTGTCATCAGCATACTGGTGGCACTTCGCACCAAACCTCCAAATAACCTCACCCAGACACCTCATTTATATATTGAACAAGAGAGGAGACAGAATGGAACCCTGCAGGACCCCAGAGGGGAGGTCCTGAGAAGACCTGAGCAATTAATAATAATAATAATAATAATAATAATAATAATAAATAATTAATTAACAGATATCATAAGGAATTTTTCTTTTTAAAATCTGTGGCCTACTATGGTCTACAGTTATTTTGAAGTTTTAAATACATTAACTTAGATAAGTAAGAAGGATTAAATTAATTAACTAGGATTTACCAATTCCCTACAGTATTTTTATTTGTGGTCAACGAAACCCAGCTATCTTCTGTTGAATAATTTGTTATGCGCTTTATATTTGATCTACAGTGCCTAAAGTAAGAAATGCTAGTTCAGACTTTCTAAATTCAAGTCTACCACAACTATAATCAGAGTGGGGAAAAAATCTCCCTATAATTAACCAGAGCTGCTACTTGTCATACAAAACAATTGTCTATATGCTTACAGCATTGTGTGTGTGTGTGTGTGCATAGGAAGGAACACACGAAGTATTCTAGACACAGATATGATTACCTAGAAATAGTGCCGCAACTAATAGAGAGTTCTGTTTTGGTTTTTTCCCCTTCCTCCTGATTTTATTTAATTAATGAATTCATTTATTTATTTATTTATTCTTTCGATTTTTTGACCACCCCCTCCTGCTACAACAGCTTGGGGCGGCTCACAACATACTTAAAAACATGTACAAATATAATAATATAATGAATTAATAAATATAACAATACAAAAGACAGTATAAAATCAATCATAAATAAACCCTAGGCAGAGCCAAAAAAACCCCTCCCCTTCCCAACTCCCCACCAATCACCTCTCTCCCTCGCCGAAAGCCTGGCAGAAAAACCAGGTCTTACACTGTCTTCAGAAAGAGGGGCGGCCTTGGGCCAGGTGGACCAGTATCGGGAGGGAGTTTCACAGCCATGGTGCAACCACTGAGAACACCCCCCCAACATCGCCGCCACCTGAGATATCCGGGGAACTCCGAGGGAGTTGTCCCCGACTGACAGCAGGGGCTGATCTAGGATCTGGTGTGTGTGTGTGTGTGTGTGTGTATGTGTGTGAGGCTATCCTGCAGATAGCCTCTGCCAATGGAGGGCAGACCCTGTCAATGAGGGGTGCCACCACTCCCTCAGCCCTTCCCACCAGCATCACTGCTGTCTTGTCAGGATTCAGCTTCAGATGGTTTGCCCTCATCCAGTCCTCCACAGCTGCCAAACACTGAGTAAGCATCTAGATTGCTAAGTCTCAGTTAGTTGAAAAAGAAAGGTAAAGTTGGGTGTATTCAGTATACTGATGACAGCACACACCAGACCCTCTAATGAGTAATGACCTTGCCCAAAGGCTGAATGTACACACTGAACAAGAGAGGGGACAGAATAGAACCTTTTGAGACTCCACACATGTGAGGTCCCAGCACCACATGTTGAGTTCTCCTGGCCATGAAGGAAAAGAACCATTCAAGAACAGTCCTGCAGACCCGAGCTTGGTCTCGCAAGCATATCACCAACATCACATGGTCAATGGTATCAAATGCAGCCGAAAGATCTAACAGGATCTGACAAGATCAACTCTGGTCCAATTCACGGTGAAGATCACCGACCAAGGCCACAAACGCAGTCTCAGTGCCAAATCCCGGATGAAAGCCGGACTGCAAGGAATCCAGAAAACTGACAGTCCAGATGCTCCTGAAGCTGCTGAGTCACCACCCATTCAATAACCTTCCCTAAAAGGTAAGGTTAGAGACAGGCTGATAGCTGGTCAAGGAGTCAATGCCCAATGATAGTTTCTTGAGCAGAGGCTGGACAACCAGCAACGGCCCTAGCGTCTCCCGGCTGGCCTTAACCAGCCAGGATGGGCATGGGTCCAGTTCACAACAAGTGGCCTTGACAGCCCCCAGGACCTACTATGCATCAGCAGGCAACACCCACTGAAACTGATCCCATAAAACAGGACAGGACCATTACCGCTGGTTCTCCTACTGCTACAAGCACAGCAACGAAGTCATGGTGAATTTGAGTGATTTTATCCACAAAAAAGTTTTTTAAAAGTGTCACAGCAAGCACTGGAGAATTCCAGTTCTAGGCAGAGGGAGGCCGGACTGATCAGCCCCCTCACCACCTGGAAAAGCTCAGCTGGATGCGACTTATCAGATACTGAACTTCTTCTTTAGTGCCTGAACAGCTACGGCATTGGTCCATAAACTCAATCTATGATGCAATCGGCTGGCTTCAACATGAGAACGATGCCATCGTTGCTCCAGCCGCCACCCTTCTCACTTTATCCACCTCAGGTCCTCCATAAACCAGGGGGACCTGCATTGTTGGCATCAGGGAGCAGATGCCTAGGAGCTATTCAGCTGTTCCTTTCAGGATTTTTTTGGTTATTTTGCTGTTCAGCTGCTTCATTTTTGGCTATTGCACATGTACAATTACTAAAAATAAAATAACAAAATAACCAAACTCCTGAACCATGAAATAACTGAAAAATCAAAAAGGTAACCTGAAATGGATATCTGGCAAATATTGGCCAAAATAATGGCTATTATTCATTTCTGCAGCTACAATTCAAATTGGACAAAATCAATAGATAGGATACTCACTGCAGCTATTCCTTTCAGCACTATCAGGAAACCAACAGACTTGGTTTGCAGATGTTCTATTTCTTTTTTCTGATAATAAAGAAGAGTACACTTTTTTGAGAGAGATTTGTTAAATGCTTTGCAGATCCCACTCTCCAAGGGTAGGTTTTTCTCAGATCATACTTTAATTCTTAGAAGACCTAATCCTGCTCCCAGTTTTCATGAAAGATTTGCCATTGACTTCAATATTCACAGAATCAGAATTTGATATTGCCTATGTTTGGGGATGTGTTTTTTGTTTATTTGTTTGTGTTTTACATCTTTAAAGGGAATCGTTTTGTTCCATTTGTCATGCGTTTTCTCTCCAGACCAGTGTGGTGTAGGGATGTGCGAACAGAACCGAGATCAGAAATTTGGTTCCATTCGAAAATTGAGTTCTGTTTGAAAGTTCGGTTCAGTCAACCGAACTATTCGAGTTCGGTCCAATTCCGAACTTCCGAACCGAGTTCGTACATTCAAAACCGGGGGTTTGGGCCTTCCAAACTGGTTCGGATTTGACCGAACAGTTCGGTCGAATTCGAGTTTGGTTTGAAAGTTCGGTTCGGTCGACCAAACTATTTGAGTTTGGTCCGAACTTCTGAACCGCATTCGCACATCCCTAGTGAGGTGTGTTATTACAACAACCATTCAATCTACCGTCAAGGGACTGCAACATTTCTCCTGTAGTGATTCCAGTTTCCACCAGCTTCAGGAGGAAAAGGCCTACATTGACCTTGAGTCTGTACATTTTTGTACAATTCACTACGTAGCCAAAATCAAATTCTACATGGAAGCATTTTATCAAGTATCTTATTTTTCTAGACATTCCTGGAGAAACGGCAAAGGAGAAGCTTGTCAGCTAAATTGAAAACATATTAATGACGTTAAAGAAGTTAATGGAAGACATTTGCAATTTTCAAATGATTTTCCTAGTGACTTACACTCAGCATAACGTAGCGTATACCTCTGCTACTGTTTTCCTTACATCTTTGTATCAAATGACATGCAGAAGAATTAGTGCCGGATATCTACCATTTGTTGCACACCTATCAAATTATAGTTTTGCTAGGCAAGCATACAATTCAGGTGGCCAAATCGCTGTTTGTCTGGGAGGCAATTTTCAATTACTTATAAGTAATAATGTGTGTTTTATAACTCAAACCACTTGAATAAATACAGCTTAAAACTTTGTGACTAAGGCAATAAAACAGAAGCAAAGGTTGAGTTGTACTGTATGGTCCGTTTATGGGCAATGGCTACAGTGGAATATCTGGGTCACTTTAATGCTAACTACAGAATATCAAAATACATTTTTCCATAATTGGGATAATTACTACAACATGACGGCCATACTATTGGCAACTGTTTTAATAGATTTTTTATTATTTCTCTTTTAGTGAATCAAGGCATTTCTGTGCATTCAAAGGTGAGACTGACCCTTATCAGTGGGCTGGAAAAACAGTGCCATTCTGTTGTCCTACGAAAAGCATATAGGTCTGGTAGGTCCAAGGTCTGAGTATGTGCGCAGAGAGCAATATACTCACATATATATGCTAGCTTAGGCATACACATCAACTCCACAACACAAGTCATGTAACATGGCAACTGGAATGTGTGTTGGTCCCCTTCCAAAGATATTTGGAGGAATATCAAGCAGATAAGAGTCTGCATGACCAGATAAGAGACCAGAACTCTTTGTAAACAGGTCCCCCTGCCAAGGTATTTGGGAACTTTTAGAAATCCAGGGTTAGATATGTAACAGGGAGGTCTTTGTCACTTCAGGATGATGACAGGACATCTCAAATGGGCAAAATCAGATGTTCCAGAGAATGCATCAAAAACCTAGTTTGGTAGTGGATGATTTGGAGAAGGACAGATATAATGTATTTATTTATTATTTATTTTTACAATTTATATGCCGCCCCCTCCTGCCTCAGGCATCTCGGGGCGGCTCACAATATAGTAAAACATTTAAAACATTAAAACATTAAAATTAACCATATTAATTTCAGTTAAAACAATATAAAACCCCATCCCCCCCCCTACCCTAACCCCCCCCCCCCCCCCATCTCCCTCCTGAAAGGCCTGGTGGAACAGCCAGGTCTCACATTGTCTGTGGAAAGAGGGGAGGTTGCCAGCCAAGCAGATCTCCAATGGGAGGGTGCTCCGCAGCCACGGCGCAGCCACGGAGAACGTCCTCCTCATAGTAGCACCCAGGAAACCCAGGGAACCCAGAGGAGGGCGCCCCCAGCTGACCACAGGGGCCATTCTAGGACCCGCAGGGTGAGGGGGTCCTGCAGATAGGCAGGGACCAAGCCATTTAGGGCTTTAAAGGTTAGCACCAACACCTTGAATTGAGCCCAGAAACCTACCAGCAGCCAGTGCAGAGAATGAAGCACTGGTGTTATATGCTCGTGTCGGCTTGTTCCCGTTAAGAGACAGGCCGCCGCATTCTGCAGCAGCTACAGTTTCCAAACCAATACCAAGGGTAGCCCCATGTAGACAGTGTTGCAGTAGTGCAGTCTCGAGGTAATAAAAGCATGGATGACCGTGGCCAGATACGAGTCTGAGACATACAGTCTAAGCTGAAATAATGTGGAAAGTCACTCCAGACCCTCCATCTCCCCAAGTTCAGAGGTCCCAAACAGGTAATGATCTCTGCCTTTCCCCATTTGTTATTCAACCCTTTGGGGAACATACATCTTTAGCTCTCTGTCTCTGTCTCTGTCTCTGTCTCTCTCTCTCTCTCTGTCTCTCTCTCTCTCTCTGTCTCTCTCTCTCGTGTGATTGAAATCATCTGAGGTGTCCTGTTTGGAATTGAGCAAAACTCAGTCATACAGCCTGAATCAGAGACTAAAAATAGTGTAAGAATTCAAAATATTTTCATTTCATTTTCATTTCATTTAATTTGGTAGGGGCAAACCAAACCAGAAGCAGGGTCCTGACTCTCCTGAGGGTCTGTGATTCGCAGATTTCCCACAGAATTCCCCTCCCCCCGCAGAATCTCCTGCCCCGCTTACCCCAGCGCAGAATTTCTAGCCGGCGCTGGGGAGACGCGGGGCAGGAGATTCCACGGGGAGAGGGGGATGAACAAATCCTCAGGGCTTCCCCTCCCCAGCCTCCGCTGGCTGCCAGGACAGGAGCTGCCTCCCAGTTTAGAAATTAAAATTAACTTAGCAGCCACTCCCCTCAGCGCGCTCATCCCCACCCGGCTCCAGGGCCTCTTCCTGGCCCCTCCCAATGGGGCCTCTCAGGGCAATGCAGCTGGATGATGTCATCTGGCTGCGCTGCTTGGAGAGGCCCTGGAGCCGGGTGGGGACGAGCGCGCAGAATCGGGCCCTTGTCTCCGCGGAATTTTTTTTTAAATTCCGCAGGAGAATCAGGGCCCTGACCATAAGGGATGTTGCTGCCAGTGCCTTGAGGACTGGAGTCTAAATTTGAATTAAACTCGCTTGAAATTTTGGTCCAGATTTTGGTTTCTGTGTATAAGAAAACCAATTTCCATTAATAGTCATCAGTAGCCAAGTTGGTTGAATGACAAACAAACTTCTGACTGTTGGCATTTTCTTATTCCCTTTGTCAGTAATATTGAATGTGTGGTAGAAACTCAGGGTGAATGACAGGGAATAGCTCACACCATCCATGACCTGTTTTTTACACTTCTTCTGAAGCATCAGGTGCTGTCATTGTTGGACACAGGGCTACATGAACCATTGATCTAATCCAGTATGGCAGGTCTTATGTTTTTATCTTTAACGCACTACACATGCAAATTTCTGGTGCCGTATATGACCCTTTTCACACAGACTCAGGTCTGGTGGGTGGAGATGGGTGGGTGAACACACCCACCACATACCCACTAGCAAATGAGCAGGGAGGCATTCACACGGACACAACCGTGGGGGGTTGTGGGAAGTCAGGGGAGGTCCTGGCACCCACCCACCCAGGGCCCCACCGAGCACACACCCATACCATTCACACAGACAGCCCGTACACCGAGCAGAGGGAAAACCACATAGAGCTGCATGATGTTACAACATGGCCGAGCAAAGGCAAACGAAGCCACGGCACATGGCACCGCCCCTACATCACCAGACTCTGAGCAAGTGGGGGAAGAGGGAGCTGGAAGGTCAAGTGATACAAAGAAGCTGCCCCAGTCAAGCCCTAAGACACTGGCTAGACAGCCGGGTGCCACAGATCCCCAAATCCCCAGACTCCGGTCACAGATCATAGTCCACACAAGCACACAGGGGAGCCCAGCAGGAGAGGGAGTAGAGGGGCCTGAACCAGAGATGTGCAGCGGGACAGAGCACAGTGCTCAGAACACACAGGCAAGCCCTGCAATGGGTGGGGGTCACAGCAGCCTCCCCAACCAAGGACTACAGCACACCGGACCCCCAAATCCCAACACACCATGCAAGGCTACAGAGGATACACAGGCAGACGGCAAAGCGCACGGAGGAGGCAGGGTCAGAGGGAACAGTGAGGAGAGGTGCTGTCCAACAGTGTGACCTCCACACAGGTGACCTTGGCCAGATGATACAAGGTGGACACATTCCTGACCAATAAGAAGGAGAGAGGCCGGGCAGGGGTTGGGGGAGGAAGAGATGGGGAACGTCCCAGGAGCTGCCTTACCAGAGCACAGTCGAGTAGCAAGGCTGCAGGAATCCATTCAGCTGTTCTGCTGACAAGGGGGCCACAGCTGTAGGCCCCATGTGCACCATATCGATAAGTGGCCCAGTAACCACTGAGTGGTGGGGTGAGGGGTTCAGGGTTTGGGGGAGTGCCCCAGCAGGGTCCCTGTCACGTTACCTGTGGGCAAGGGACAGCAGCTGTGGTGCCGAGACAACCCTGTTCAGTGCTGTGCAATGGAGTAGCATCACTGAGACCCCGGACAGGTGTGCAGGCCACACGCACATCACTACACCAGCCACAACAGTCCTGGGAAATTCTGCCCATCTACATATGGAAGCTGGGTCGTCTCCAAGGGTGTGGCAAGTTGGTGGTGCTTGTGGAGTGGAGAGATGCCAGACAGTGATAGAGGGAGTGGAGGGAGTGATTTGGGGGCAAATTGAGAGAGAGTGATAACTGTGTGAGAGGTTTGGGGTGTGGTAGGAGGGCAAGTGTTGCAAGACTGTTGTGAGGGTGATGTGCATTGGTGAGTGAGTGGTGTGAGAGGTGTACAGTGTGTACAGAGGATGATCGAAGTGTGTGAGCATGTAGCACTGTGGTGTGTGTTGGGGAGCGGTGGTGATTGTGTGGTGTGCTGCCTGCCGGTGAAAAGGTGTGTGCGAGGGGTGTGCTCACCAGGTGTGGTGGATGGAGCAGTGGTAGTGGGCACAGGATGTGTTTGCTGATGTGGACCAGGTGAGTGGTCATAGGGTGCGGTGCTTGGTGCATGGGTATGGTGGTGGGAGCATGATGCCTGTTGCAGGCATCCAACAGGCACATGCTGCCCTCCTCATCGGCCTGGCAGCCTGCTTCACCTTCCTGGAGCAGACGTATGAGCAATGGGAAACCCTGCTGCTCCCAGCCCACCGATGGTATACCTATAGGCCCCGCCGGAGACAAGCTGCCGACCTGCACTGAGTGGCAACAGTTCAATGGGTGAGGAGGGTGCGGGCCAGATGGCTTGTGCTACTGGGAACAGCAGCATTGCACCACGTCCACCTTGTCCTGTCCAGGATGCCCCTGAACATCTATGGCCATTGGGTGACCCTACCTACGCAGAGGCTGGGTTGGATGTGGTCATGGAGCACCTACTGGTGGGAGACCATACTGGCCACGTGGACAGACGAGAAATGGACAGCCCACTTCTGGATGACCCACTCCCTGCTGTGCTGGGTAGCAGACATCCTTGCCCCCCACCTCAGGAAGTGGGCAACCAATATGTGGAACCCAATACCTCCTGGGATGTGGGTGGCAATAGCAGTGTGGCGCCTGGCCAACCCCAACTCCTGTAGGAGTGTTGCGGAGCAGTTCGGTGTGGGCGCCTTGACCATTAATAGTGCCTTGCATGATGTCTGCGACCTCGTGGTGGACCTGCTACATGAGCGGGTCATCCAGCTACTGGAGCCAGAAGTGGTGATCCGTGGCTTTGAGGCTCTTGGTTTCCCCCACTGCATAGGTGCTATTGGCAGCATGCACATCCCAATCTTCCACCCTTCTGACAGCAAAATTGACTATATGAACAGGAAAGGCCAGTTCTCTGTGAACCTACAGGCAGTCATGGACCACCATTGTCTCTTTATAGATGTGTACACAGGCATCTTGGGGAGGAGCCACGGTGCTTGGATCCTGTGCTCCTCCCTCTTCTAAGCCAGGATGTTCAATGGGGAGATAGCCCCAAATCTGTACAGGGTTATTGAGGGACTGTCGATGGCTCCACTTATAATCAGGGATCCTTCCTATCCCCTAATATCATGGCTAATGAAGGACTATCCCGTGGCTCGCACCTCCACCCAGTTGCTCTTCAATGAGTGCCTGGTCTCTGTGAGGTGTGTGGTGGAGAGGGCCTTCGACCTGCTCAAAATGAGATGGTGCCTCCAGAGTCAGTTCGACCTCCAAAACCCCACGCCCCCATCCTTGTCCTGGCTGCCTGGTGTACGGCACAACATATGTGAGACTCGTGGAGCTGCCTTGGACAATCCCTCTCAGTGACAGAGAACTAGCCCTGTGCCCCTATACCAGCATGTGCAGGGTGGGGCCTTCAGGCGGATCTCAGAGGAGAACCGGGACGCCCTATGCAGGCACATAGTGGCCCAACTGGCTGAGAACTGATATGTGACTGTGGCGGACACTTGACCAACCTGTACCTCTGTATATCTTCCTTCAATACGTTGTGTTTTCTGCCCCCATACCTGCCTTTGTCTTGTAAGCTTTGTGTCCTGGCTACACCCCATGTCTGTCAGTGGGTGGTGCGTCAAGGTGGCTCCCCGTTCCCTCCTGCCATGGCTGGGTTCCCCCTTGCTGCACCCTATTACCTGGTGCCCTGGACATCCTGTTCAACCACCGCTGTGTTTTAATCACTAATGGGGCTTGGTTGGTCCTGGTGGTGTGTCTGTGCTCCCGTACTACATTCCATCTGCACCTCACGGGAGTGGTATGGCACCCTGTAGAGCCCCATGACCTACCTTGGATGGCATTGAATGGGGTGTGGTTGCTGGGATGATGGCTGCCAGTGTCTCTGTTATGCCATCACCATTTCATCACTCCCAACAGGTGATGGGAAGGTGATGGCACACCAGCAGACATGGGAAGTTGACAGTCGTGCAACCTAACACACTCAATACCCTTCAAGGCAGGTTCTGGGACTCTACAGGGTGCCATCCCTCTCCCCCATCCTATCCTGTGAGATGCCTCCTCCGATGTACCCTTGCCCTCCCTTATGGACCCGGCAACTGGGTTCTGAGGCCCTATGTACCCTTACCTATTGGGTACATAGGTTGCTTCTTGGAAGCTGTTGGGGAAGCCCTGTGATATGCTCCCACCCCTGCTTGGCTGCTATGGCAGGGTAACCGCCCTCCCAGGGTGCATCCCAGGTCCTTACAGCCAGTGGCCATCGGTTGCTTGTGCCGCAGGGTACAGTCACCTGCAGCTGGCCTTGACCCCTCACACAGTGGGTGATTCATTGGGCCGTTGTGCCGGTCACCTTTTCCAGTGTCCTTTCAACTTCCCCATGCCCTCTGGAGTCCTAATGTCTGGCAGTGCACATATGTGAGCTACCAGGCCTTCCTGCCTAGCTGCTGTGTGGCACCGGATCCCTGGCATTAACCATCGTGGAGGTTTGCTGTCTGGTTTCTATGTTCCCTTCGATCTCCATGTACAGACTCCATGCCAACCAGATATTTACAGTACAAAACATTTCTTTATTGGGGATATTTACAGGGGTGGGGCTCATCTCTTGCAGGGTCTCCCCCTTTCCCTCTTCACTGCACCACCGGGGATAGGCTCCTTGTGGGCCTTGGCAGCTGCAGTCCATTGTGACCATTGGTTGCCTTCCTCCACTGGCTGTTCCACTGCTGGGTCTGCTGGTTGCTCCTGTGGATGACACATGTAGCCTTTGCATTAGCTATCCATTCCCTGTGCCTCCTTTTGGGTGCTCCTGTGCATCACCTCCCTGTGTCCATCACCTGTTCTGGTGCTACTGTCCTGTCCTTTCCAATGCCCAGATGGTATCCTTACTGTGTGTCTCCCCCCCCCCGCCCCTTGATTCGTGCCCTCGACCTGGTTCCCTGTGATTACCTGAGCATGTAGGGCAACCCGCCTTGGTGGGTGGGTCACTGGGGGTGCCGGGATGTGAGGGAGTGACTGGGGCCCAGACCCAGGAGGGGGAAACATGGAGGGTGCTGGAGGGGACCAGGCGTGGTGCAGGCTTGCTGGGGAGCTCCCCTTGGTGTTGCTGGGGAGTTATGGGAGGGAGGGGGCCCAGCTGGCCTTGGGAGAGGTAGGATTGCTGCTAGGGGAACCAAGGGTGGCATATTTATTTATATTTATTTATATAAACATTTTTACCCTGCTCCCTTCTGCACATGGCAGCTCGGGGCAGCATACATCATACACATAATAATAAAATCAGCTTAAATATCACAAAACAGTAAAAATACAATAAAAATATAAATTGGACACAGCATTCAGGCAAAAACAATAAAACAATAAAAACCATCCCAATCTACATCCTCCTCCCCCCCGCTCCAAGACTCGGCAGAACATCCAGGTTTTACAACATCTACGGAAAGAGGGGAAATCTGGGGAGGATATGCGAGCCTCCAATGGGAGGGAATTCCACAGCTGAGGCACGGCCACCAAGAACGCCGTTTGTGCCATCGTCACCCAGCATCCCTGGGGGACTTCAAGCTGGGCATCCCTGGCCGACCGCAAGGGCCACAAAGGAACTCGGGGTCTGAGGCAGTCTTGCAGGTAATCAGGACCCAAGCTGTTTAGGGCTTTATAGGTCATAACCAATACCTTGAATTGGGTCTGGTAGATAATAGGCAGCCAGTGCAGAGTGCGGAGCACAAGTGTAATGTGCTCACGGCGGCCTGCCCCTGTCAAGGGATGGGCCGCCGCATACTGCACTAGCTGAAACCTCTGGATCATCGTCAAGGGCAGCCCTACATAGAGCACATTGCAGTAGTCCAGTCGAGAGGTAACGAAAGCATGGATGATGTTGGCCAGATCCAAGTCTGAGACATATGACCGCAGTCGTCGCACCAGATGTAATTGGCAAAATGCTCCCTTCGCCACAGTCTCCACCTGACAATCCAGGCGAAGCTGTGGGTCAAGGAGCACCCCCAGACTATGAACCTGAGCTGCCAAAGGGGGGAAGACCCTGCCAATGATGAGAGCCACCACACCCTCAGCCCTCGCCACCAACATCACCTCTGTCTTGTCAGGATTCAACTTCAGACGGCTTGCCCTCATCCAGTCCCCCACAGCTGCCAAGCACTGGGTGAGCACCGAGACTGACAGAACTGGATCACTCAAAAATGAGAGGTAGAGCTGCGTATCATCGGTGTATTGATGGCATTGCATGCTGAAACCTCTCATGACCTCACCCAAGGATTGCATATACACGTTAAACAGGAGAGGGGAAAGAATAGAACCCTGTGGGACTCCACATGTGAGATTCCGGGGAGATGATGTACATTTTCCGAGAACCACCTGCTGTGTTCTCCCTGCCAGAAATGAGCGAAACCATTCAACCATTCAAGAAGTAGGATATTGTAAGTTTGTTTTTTGTATTGGGGATGTGTTTGGGGGAGGTCGGGGGGTATGGCGCCAGACCCTGGTGGCAGCAGGGGAGGGTGTGGGAGTAGGGGTGTGATGTTGTTTAATAATTTTTGATGTAGCTTTATTATGATTGTTATTTTTTGTGATTTTTGTATTATGATTATATTGTTGTTGTTGCTTGTGGATGATGGCCCCTCCCCTCCTGGTGAGAGCACGAAGTTGGGGGCGGGATTGATGGGCTCCTTCCCTGGTGGCAGCAGGGAGGGAGCATCTGGATGGGATATCGGGGGTAGAGATAAGGTAGTTGTTGGTTATTGTTGTATTGGGTTATGGGGGG
>QEPC01015444.1:354777-371576 GCA_003113815.1 Sphenodon punctatus | reverse complement strand
AGGAACAGGAATGTTACTCTGTGCCCTATTAAACTCATCAAGCACAGCTCAACCCTTTGACTGTTGAACACTCTTAAGCTCCAAGCTTAAGTGGATCACAGACTGAAGTTGCATCAAAGTGACACTGTTACATTTGGGGCATGTGAATGCGGCATGTGAATGGCTGTACATTGTGTATGATACACAAAAGAAGTACAAGTAATGGTGCCACTTTATTCAGTACATGTGAGACTGCACTGTAGTGTCTGAAGGAGTTCATCCCAGGTTTTGCACAGGACTGAGAGGCAGTGGGCAGTCTGGAGATGGCCAGGAATTAGCTAAACTAGGTGTTTGAGCTGGGAGCAGCAATAAAGTGGACTTCATTTTTTGAGCTGAGAAGACTCACTTATTATTGATGCACTGATTACATAGGGACAAAACACTCATCTGGAGTATTTTGGCCAGTTTGGAGTACCACATTTCAAGAAGGATATTGTCAAATTTGAGAGGATTTGGAGGAGACCAATAAAGATCAGTGGAGCTACTTTGGAGTAAATGATTTCAAGACTGCCAGCTTTGAGTTTTTGAAATGAAAGTTAGTTCATGTATGCATAAAAAAGCAACTCAGTTTCATGCTGTAGCTTTAAAATTAACTAGGTCAAAAAGGGAGATCCTTTTGTGTATTGCAGAAGGAAGAGAAGGTCAGAGCATTGCTTTTTTCAGCAGAATTTTTAAGTTATGTGTGAACACAGAGGGACCTTAACCACCCTTAACAAGCACCAACTGATAGTTAGGGTATTTTCAGACGTTACGGGCCTCCCTTTTACCACGATGAACCACCCGTGGTGGTGGAGATTCTGTAACGTCTGAAGGGGATCAGGTCAGATGTTCACCACAGTGAACACCCGGCGGGAATCCCTTGAACCACGGTTCCGGAGGTGAGGCCAGCCTCACCTACGGAACCGTGGTTACTCGGACCACGGCTGGGAATCGGCGGCTGGTAATGTCTGTTACCGCCGCTGCTTCCCAGCCATGGTCCTGGCCACGGGCCGGGATCGGGTGCAGCAGCTGGATTGGCCGCTGCCTCTGCTCATCTCTGGGAGGGCGGCCGGCCGGGGGAGCGTGGGGGGTGGGGCCATGTGGCCACACGTTGTGCCGCTCGGCCCTGCCCCCTCCCCAATCCCCGCGCAGAATCAGGCCGGCATGTCTGTTGACCAGCCAGTTTGATTCCGCTCGGGGGTGTAGACATGACCACAGGCCATGTCAAAATGGTGGCCCGTAATGTCTGAAAATACCCTTTGTGTCCAAATACAGGCAGGGTGCCTGACAGCCCTTCGCTGGAGCACAGAAGCAATAGCACAAGTGGACCCAGGAGGGTGGGACATCCCCCACACAAATTTTTCTTTTGCTCCCCTGTTCCCTGCATAGGTGACTAGGTATGGTAAAGACTACAACTAAGCACCATCCTAATAATACGGCAACGAAATATAACATATAATAGGGAGATACAAAAAATAACAAGGGAGCAAATTTTGCTCTTGGTTGCACATGGTAAATTCAGAGGAATTGTGCCGTAGCAAATTGATTGACTCCAGATACTTCTGATAATGCTGCCAGCAGCAGGAAACAGTAAAGAGTTGTTGTTTCCAGAATTTCATTTCACAGTTGTTAGAGCTAAACAGCAGTTTTGTTTTTTGCCAACAAGAGAAGTAACAGTAATTTGATTCTGGCCCTCAAAACAAACCACCTTTAAAAAGAAAATCTCACTGCAGTATGTGCATTTGCAGCTGTGGAGGTGCCTAATATATGGGGGCAAAGCACACAAGTTGTCATTCATATTTACGTAGCTGAGAGTCCTTTGCTGAGCTATAGTGTGATCCTCTAGTGCTGGCTCAAGCACTTAGCACTGATGCATGTGCTATCCAGTTCAATGAGAGTTGAGTAAGTGCTGGTGCTAAATGATTGCATCCATCATCTATTTTAATTTTTTCAGATTGGGTGTAAACAAATGGATGTGGAGGCTGCCTGCCCCTGGAGCTGATCCAGGGTTCCACCCCTGCCTCCACCCGCTTGCAAGCCCACCTGCGTCTGTTTTGAGACAGACCCAGCGGTTGCTCCCACTCCCCCACCCCTTTACCACAGAGCGGATCGCCTGACCCTATAGGCTGGTGCCTGCAGCTCCATGGTTTAGCCTGGGGCAATGGCGGCCAAAAGTGGAGCTGCAGTATGGGTCCACTGAGCAGCTCCACCTTGAACTGGTGCCCCAGGTTTGGCCAGTCCGCTTCCCTGGTGGTGCTCTGGAATGTACCGGCACACCACAAGCAGGGCTCCCTGCTCTGCTTCCACATCTGGCAGGGCGTTTTTAAATGGACAGGCCAGCCTGGGGTTGAAGCAGGCAGAACTGGGGCTGCGGTCTGTCTAGAAGCACCCATTGAGATTAAATAGCTTCAAATATCTCAAGATAGCCAGACCAACTGCGCTTGACTGAAAATACAATGATTCCTCTTCTGAATCTTAACCAATATCTATCAGGTAATAATCTGTTCTTAGCTTTGAATACTTTACAGAAGGTGATTGGGAAAACTAGGCTTCAGTTGAAGAATAGAACAGTTTAGCTTGGAATATTAAAGCACTGCTGACTTTAAGGCTCGATTCTGTTCTTGCTGGTATAGATCTATATCATGAAGGCCCTTTTCACAAGGGCGCCCCCCCCCCCACGTGTGCAGTTGCGGGGAGTGCCTGAGCGAACGCCACAGCGGGTGCACGGGAGATGGGTGTGTGCCTATGGGAACACTGCAGGCGGTGGGTGGGGGTGCATGTGTGTTCCTGTGCTCCACACACTTCCACCCATCGCCCACACACAGAACAACGGGTACCAATGCCTGATGCTCCGTGCATGGAGGTGGGTGGACGTGCGTGGGTGTCTGTGGGAATGCACCCCCCATGCAACATCCACCCATCACATCACCCACCCATTCCCCCACCCACTAATGGCCCATGTGGAAAGGACCTAAGTGAGATTTTTCTTAATTTTCATTTCAGTCCTTCACAACCACTTTGGGAGAAGTCCCATTAACTTCAGTGACATTGCTTTGACTAAGTGCTTTAAAGTTTGAAGACTTAGGCCCTCTTTATACAGGCCGTGGTGCAGTGGGGGTCGGTTTGCGCTGCACTCCATGTGTGGTGGGTGGGGGATGGTACAGACAGGCGCACACCCATCTACACTCACCTCCACCCATCAACATGCATGGAGCAAGTGGTGCTTTTGCCATTTGCTCTGTGTGTGGGGGATGGGTGGAGGTGGGTGTGCATGCATGTGTGCAGGAGCATGCACACACGGTACACGCCCCACCCACCCAGCCACCATGGGATTGACATAGGCGGTACCCACACATGAACACCCAGATGTCTGGGTGTTCAGTGGGTGCCACCCGTGTAAAAAGAGCCTTAGAAACCTGAACCCAAGAGTCCCATCTTAACCGAGGTTTGGATTATCCCTTTATTGTGAAGGACCTGTAGTAAAAAGGAAGCAGCAAGCAAGTAGTGAAAAATAAGGCAACTCATTTTTTAACGGAGATTTTAGGCACAGTCCTGTCCTAATTGAAATTAATGGCTCAGCTCTATTTGTTTTATATTTTATAACTTTTACATTGAATAGCTTGGTCCCTACATATCTTAGGGACCATCTCCTCCCTACATCGCATAGGAGTCTCTATGATTGGCCAGGAGTTGTGTTCTCTGTTCACTAGGTACAGATGGTGATGGCGCAGGTAGAGGCATTAATCAGTGGCTGCTTCCCAGCTTTAGAACTCCATGTCCGCAGGGGTTCAGCCAACATCCAGAATCTTTTCTGGACTGATAACCTGTGTCTTTCAGAATCCTGTCTATGCTGACCTTCGGCACTGGATTGAGGACTAGGGGTGCTGGGGTGGGCAGATTCGTTCTTGAATGGTTCTGCTCTTTCCTGAGCCAGAAGAACCCAGCATGTGGTACTGGGGGACTATTCTTCACCCCCCCAAGATTTCATATGCACTGTCCCCCAAGAATCTATTCTGTCCCCTCTCCTGTTCAACATGGATATGCAGCCGTTGGGTCAGGTCGTGAGAGGGTTTGATGTTCTGTATCATCAATATGCTGATGACACCCACTTTACCTCTCTCTTTCAGCTGACCCAGGCCCGGCAGTCTCATTGCTTACCTGGGGTTTGGCAGCTGTGGGGGATTGGATGAAGATGAGCTGTCTGAGGCTGAATCCTGACAACATAGAGGTGATGCTGGTGGGGAGGGTCGAGGGTGTGAGGTCCCCATCATTGATGGGGTTTGTCCCTCTCTGGTACTGCAGGTTCATAGTCTGGGGGTGCTCCTTGATTTGTACCTGTGCCTGGATGTCCAGGTGGCAGCCATGGCAAGGAGTGTCTTTTGCCAGTTATATCTGGTACGGCAGCTTTGGCTGTACATCTCGGACTCCAACCTGGTCACCATCATCCATGCCTTCATCACCTCAAGACTGGACTATTGTAACCTGCTCTACGTGGGGCTGCCCTTGGTGATAGTTCAGAGGCTGCAGCTGGTGCAGAATGTGGCAGCCTGTCTTCTTATGGGGACGGAGCGCTGGGAGCATATAACGCCTGTGCTTCATTGTCTGCACTGGCTGCCTATCTTCTAGGCCCAATTCAAAGTGTTGGTTCTTACTTATAAAGCCTTAAACAGCCTGGCCCCCATCTGTCTGCGGGATCACCTCACCCCCCAGGTCCTGGATCAGCCCCTGCGGTTCGCTGGGGATGCTTTTCTTGAGGTCCTCCATGTTTAGCGAGAAGCAGCGTTGGAAAGCATGTTCTCAGTGGTTGGGCTGCAGTTGTGGAACTCCCTCCCGGTGAGTATCTGTCTCTCGCTCCTTTGGGCACCACTGCAAGATGGCTTTTTCACCGGGCTTTTGGCGGAGGAGATGGGTAATGGGAGGTAGGTTTTGGGAAACTGTTTTTAAAAAAAAATTGATTTTGGGTTTTGATTTTGAAGACCTTTTAGATGTATTTTAGATATTGATATTTGTATTTTATATTTTATTTATATTGTATTGTTTTAGTGATTTTATTGTAAGCCATCCTGAGCTGCCAGAAGCAGGAGGAAGCAGGTTAGAAATGTATGTATGTATGTATGTATGTATGTATGTATGTATGTATGAATAGGGTATGGGTTAAATTTTCAGAGTTTTTACTGTGTTTAAAATTACACTTGTACTGTAACCAATTCAAGACTGTGATTTTAGGACACGGTTGGTTGTGATATAAGTCTAAACATGTAAATACATTATGCTTTTCAACTACTATGTTATATGTTACTCTGTGTTTTTATTTACTGTCCATTTTTTATTTTTTAGAATAAGGTTTTTTATCCTCCTTTCTATTAACTATGGGTCTGGTACAATAAGCTGCCTAGCTGCCTTTGTGTCATAAAAGCCTCAAATCACCACCACATATTGGGTGGAAACAGACATGGTGGCCATGGGGTGGTGACTCAACCCAGGTTGGGTTGGGAAGCTGCAGTGGACACAGTCCAGACCGCGTCAGGCTGCACAACAAACGTGCCTGAAGCTGGGCTGCTGGACTACTGGGGAAATGCATGACTGTGCAGCTGTGCCCAGCACCCCACCATAATGGGCAGTCAGGACAGCCAATGACAGCCAGCTCTGGCAGCCAGCCATGGTGGACACAATCCAGGCCATGGATGCTAGGCCACAACAGATGTGGTACCCTGCTGTGGCCCACTTTGACCCGATCAGGCGGACCTTAGCCCAGGCTGTGTTCTGGACATAATCCAGGGGTGAGATCCTGGGCTAGCTGCCAACACAGCCTGGGTCAATCCCAGGCAAACATCTGGTGGCAGTGACACCTGTACATAAAAGGGTTAATGTGACCTACATCAGCCCCAATGTCACATCTGTTTTTATCCATCGACTTTAATGGGTGAGGATCACAGACTTCACCAAGGAAATGAGTAACGCGGGCTATTCTTTTACAATAGCAAACTCTGTGTTTGGGTTACTTTTGCTCTTGGCCACTAGATGGCAATACTTCACCAGCTACGTTAGGGTCAGCCCTGACAGCTGAAAGAGACTGATGAAAAGCCGAATTTTGTTTCCTGTTCTTAAATGCCTTCCAAACCCCAGGCCCAGATACTGTTTCTAATTTGTGAATAGGGAACTGGCAAGCCTTTACCAATTCTCAACACTGTATCTTGGAACTGTTTTCCATTTCCTGGTCTATTTGAGTTAGGGGATCGGTGAACAAAGTTACAGTGAACTACAAAACACAGAAGAATTCCAACAGCCCGATACTTCACCATGCATTAAGCAAGAGATGTATTATCTGTTCTGCTACTTTGAAAAAGGTCTAGGACTGCAATAAAAGGAGAGCGAGATCTACTGACATCTGAGTGATAAAATTAATGACATTTTCCTCAATTGGAAACACACAGAGTATGGGCTTCACTGCAGTTTCGGAACAGGTTTTCAACACATGGAATATGAAATGTATCAGTCTTGCCATGCAATCTAGAAATGATTCATTAGTGAAATAGCAGAGCTCGTTACATGGTTTTCCAAAGCTATTTTGTTTTTATTTCAGAAAATGCATAGTTTGAGACCTGTTCATAATAGGGCACAATCCTCATTTGTCCAGTGGTAGTAATGCACACACAGAGCTCCCTTTGATGTGGTCAGGCAGACAGATTAGTAGTTTATGAAAAGATTCCTTACCCAGGGGAACATCCAATCAGGTTTGCATTGCCTAAGAGAGAATGGCAATCTTGCAGGCAGGAAGGAGTGTTTGTTTAACCTGCTTATCAGGGACCATTAGCATTTTATGACTGACCAGAGTACATGCAAATTATCCAGAGTTTTATTTAGGGAGCTGAATGGCAACTTACCCCAAGTGTGTGAAACATGTTTGGAAACAGCACACCCAGCCCTACCTGCAATGGACTGTTTTCTCTCAGGCAGTGTAAGCTTGATGAGGCATTGCCTGGAGGAAGCTTTTTACAATCTTACAGC
Organism: Sphenodon punctatus; assembly: GCA_003113815.1. NCBI lineage: Eukaryota > Metazoa > Chordata > Lepidosauria > Sphenodontia > Sphenodontidae > Sphenodon > Sphenodon punctatus. The sequence goes on along the minus strand of QEPC01015444.1, from coordinate 364,550 downwards.
AAAGAAAACCCTGTGTGCATGCTACTACCACTGGAGGAATGAAAATTGTACCTACTGATGCAAAGGCCAATCTAGCAGATGAGAGTAGAAACCAAGGATATTTTCAGACGTGGCCCGGTGGCCCAGAGGCCCGCCACGCTGAAACACGGTCCGGGATCCATTTCGGATCCCAGACAGGAATCTGCCCGGCCGTCCTTTAGATGTGCCAGCACATTCCTACAGGGGATCGTGGCGGGGGCGGGGCTGATCAGCATGACGTGCGGCCACAAAACCCCACCCCCCAAGCTCCCCGGCCGCCCACCCCCTAGGAGATGGGCGGGGGCAGCGGCCAATCCGGCCACTATGCCCGATCCTGGATCATGGCCAGGACCACACTCCAGGCCGGGGCTGGTGGCCAGATGTGCACCATGGCCAAAGCCAGCCCCATCCCAGATCGTGGTTGCGCTAACCACAGTTCTGGGGGTGAGGCTGGCCTCACCCCCAGAATCATGGGGTGATTTCAGACGTTACGGGGCCCGTTGGCCCCGTACCAAAATCACCCTATTCATTCCCCGCCGGGGTCACCCCGTAACGCCACAACAGACGTGCCGGGGGGATCCCGGTGTGGAATGTGGGAGTGGGCAGTGCCGCGCGGCGCAACGTGCGGCCACACGGCCCCGCCCCCTCCACGCACCCCACCGCCCGCCCTCCAGGGAGACGGGTGGGCGGCGGGGCCACTGCGGCTGCCACGTCGGGCCGGAAGCGCCATGGCCCGGGATCCCGCCGGGGATCCCGGGCCGTGGCAACTGGCCAGAAGTTACTTTTTGTTGGTCCCTGCCAGGGGTCCGTTTGACCACGCTTCCCAGGACATTCCCCCGGCTAGCCCGGGAAGCGTGGTTCAAATTGACCCCATGTGGGGATTCACCGTGGCGAACATCTGGCAGCCTCCAAACAGACGTTCGAGACACGGTGACCACAGGTGGGTATTCACCGTGGTTCACCGTGATCTCGTAACGTCTGAAAATACCCATGGTTAATCTGATTCCCGCCGGAGGTTCACTGGGGTGAACCACTGTCGGGAAACCTTTAGACGTTACGGGCCTCTCCTTCACCACGGAGGATTGACTGTGGTTAGAGGGAGGCCCATAACGTCTGAACATAACCCAAGTTCTAGCCTCTGAAGTCAGTTGCTAGAGTTCTCTTCCTATATTCTTCAGGTTAAATGAAAATACAAAGATGCCAGACTTAAATTCCACCCCCCACACAGGCACTTTATCTAGGGTTGTAGTCACCTTAGGGTTTGTTCTTACAAGGAGGGCTAGTTGCTCCAGAGCAGTAAGTGGTGGATAACCTCTGTGGTTAATTAATAGTGATATTTCCACACCTTTATAAATGAGCACTTTGATCTTCTGATTAAAACAGTTCCCAAGTGTTTATTTATTGGGCTATGTGTGTACAATGTTACACTATCGTATCTGAGAAGGAAGAAGTTTTTTTTTTAAAAAAAAATCATATACTTTTATATGAGTGTCATGTAACAATAACATATTTTCTTCCTGTTTTCATTGTTCTTCCCTAGAGTCAAACTACATTGTTTAGGATCCTTCAGATGATTTGAACAAGCTGTCAGTTTGAACTAGACTCATATTTGAGTAGTTTTGAAATTGCTCAAACCATCATCACCAACTTTATCAAGAATGAGACAGTGTGCGTACTACCTGAACTTAGTAAGGAACAGCATAGAACTGTGCTACTCCAGAAACAATGCAAGAAAAGAATCTTTGGCTCTTTTTGCATGGATGTCCCCCCCTCGCCCATGTGGATGGGCACTGGGGGGGGGAGCATCCGTGCAATCTCCACGGCAGGAGGGTAGGGGTGCGTGCACACTCCCGCGCTCCACCCATCACCCATGCATGGAGCAACAGGCGCCAATGGCAGATGCTCTGTGCATGGAGATGGGTGGAGGTGGGTTGGCGTCCATACGACGGGCTGCCCATGCACCGCCCACCCACCGCAGTCTACACCCATCCGCCCCCCGCACTGCCGAACCATTTTAAAAGGGCCATAGTCACAGGCAGAGAAACTTGGGGGGGAAATTATCGGTCTTAAAAGTTGGGATATAAATAGTCACCATCAAGCAGTCTGGATCTAGGATCTGGAAAGGGACCAAACAAAAACTAGCCATGGGCTGCATTCGGCTCCCTGGCTTGGGGTTCCCCACCCCTGGTTTACATGTTCAGGGAAACCAGAAGGTAAAATACCCCAGGTATTATACTCTTGACAATAACGCATGAACATGGCCTGAAAGAAATAGTGTTTTTCACAGAGAAATTAAGTTGTGCTTGTGCAATTAAAGATGGTATTGTAAAGCTTGATTGTGAACCAAACAAATTGAGTAATTTGCTTTTAGCAGAGATTCCCCTCCCCTCATTTTTTCTGTATTTGAAAGCATGTATTTTTATTAACGCTGGGGTGAGCATGAGTCACTCCTTTAATTCAGAGAGAATGTGCTTAATTTCAGCCAACAGGCAAAGCTTCGAGAAAGGCTAAAGAGACTAAAACTACAACCAATAATGGAAATGTGTAAACAGACTATACTCTGATTAGCAAATCTGAGTAGTGCATCTTCTACTCTAATTCAGGATGCAAGTGAATAAATGAACCATGTTTGCAGAAGAATTTGAACTAGAATAATAAGCTTTGCATTCCTCCCTCCAAGCCTCTGCAAGTTCTTTTTCTTTTTATAACTGGCAACTTTGAGAAATGGGGAACAGTATAATTTATAACCCCATCTGCTCCCTCCTGAGGACAAAGGAGGCAACATAGGTTGAATTCTTATTCTCTTGACTTCTCTTATCACAGAGGGTCTTGAGATCTTATCATTCAAATTCCTGACAAAATACACCAATGCAAAAAGGCCTTCATCAGGCATGCAGCAAGTGAGTTAAAAGACTGAGTGCAGTTTTATCAAAAGATGGTTGTTTTTCTCCAGGACTTTGACTGTTTTTTTATCCACAGGTTGTCTATAGACAAAAAGAAAAATGACTTCAACCCCAATATTTCATTTATATGTGTGAGAATAGTTGTCCCATTCTGAGAGAGAAGATTTCCTAAAAATTAGCATAGTTCCATAAATCAGCTTCACCTTGAAGCATGACATTCCTCTCCACTGTCCGGGCAAGAGCTCTGTCTGGAAATATTTGTCTGGGTGACTTTTTCTATAGCTGCAAACACAAGCAAACTTTCTGCTGACTTCGTGTAATCTTCTTACAGATCTCTCAGGAGAAGCTATAGACTGTAGTTATTTAAAAGTTATCAGCTATTTAAAACTCTCCTTAGCAAGAGTCAAGATTTCTGTCAATGATTACAAAACTCAGACATGAAATCAAGTAAATAATTCATTGGAAATGGAGCATACAGAAATAGGGCATGCTAACAAATGTGTTACCACCAGATCAGATTGACTTCAGTGGAAGTACTCACTGAAGTAGGGTGGTACTTGGGCCATGTTTACACGGACGTCACCCACCCACGAACACCCAGAAACACCCATCAGATGGCTGTGAGAGTGCCCATGTAAACGTCCATGAGTGGGTGGGTGTGCGTGCATGATCCACCCACCAACACCCACGGAGCAGCCGGGAAGAAGCCGGCATGCTCCGTGGGTGGAGATGGGTGGGGATGGGTGTTCAACACCCACCCATCCGTGTAAAAATCAAAACACCTATACCCACAGGAATGGGTCAGCAGAGACCACAGAGAGATGGCTAGAGAGGCCACGCAGGTGCCCCCAAGCGGCAAGCAGACATAAACCAACCGATAAGATGAAGGGAACCAGCACCGCAACATGTGCGGGATGGGCCAGGGTAAGCAGAGGGACCCTGGGACGCCCAGGGGAGGGGGGCCAGGCCAACAGTCCAGGGGGAAGGTGGGAAGGACAGCTAAACACAGCACACCTGTCCCGTCACAGGGCTGACGACAAACTGTAGAGACCACTCTGCCCGCATCCCCCCACTCCACCACAGTCGCAGGGTACAGGGAAGGGAGCGCAACTGACAGTGAGGTAAAAGCGAGGGTACTCCAAGAACCCATGGAGGGGGAACCCGCATGCCAATACCAGAACTCATCCCAAGGGAACACAGGGCAGTCAGCAGAGAGCTAACCATTCCAACCCCACCCCACCCAGGAGAGCACCCATACACAGGAGCAACACACCACCGTGGAGCCGACCGAGGAGGGCCTCCATGACAATCAGGTAAGCTCGCTGTGCCACCAGGGGGAATGGGGAATGATCCCCAAAGGGAGCATAGGGAGGCTGTGGGACAGAAGCTAACCCCTCTACAATACCCCCAACAGGAGACAACCAGCTCCACTGTCACCACAGCTACCCCAATTGGGTCACATGTCTCCCACAGATGAGCACCCCAGTCCTGTGATGGCAGTTGCCACCGGCAGTGCTGAGAGGAATCAGGAGATGCAGGCCCAGAACTGGCGGAGGAGAGAGGATCTTGGGAGGGAACTGCTGGAGGAAACCAGAAGGTTAGCTGAAGTGCACTCTGAGGAGCTCACCCTCATGAGGGAGGTGCAACGAGGGGAGGGGGATAGGGACCGGGACATATTGGCAGCCATGCTCAACTGGTCCCGCACTGAGAACCTGTGGGACAGGGGCCAGACTGCCACCCTCCACCGTGAAATGCAGTTCGACAGGGCCGAGAGGGCTAGGGGCTGTGTCGTGCTGGAAGGGACCTCTGCATGGGCCCTTGACCTCATAGGGGAGGCTGTGGGGCTCCTGCAGAAAGAACCCCAGCATGACATGGGCCCTCCAGGCCCAGATGGAGGGATGGCAGCCAATTACCACCAGAGTGCCCTCCCACAGGTGGAGGTGCCCCCTCCCCTGCACTTCAGCCAACCATGGTTTCCCCAGCAGCACCCCTTCTCTGGCCTAGTGAACAGGGTCCCGCTCCCCTACATAGCCCCACAACAACAGCCTGTGGGGATGCCCTTCCGGCCCACACTCCTCCTGGTTCTTCCACAGCTGCCTCCGAGAGCCCTCCTCCAGGAACCACAGCCTCCCCTGATCAACCTGAAACCTCCAGGTGACCAACTTCCCAGGCCGGCTGCCCTACCAGCTCCGGTAAGCCGGACCACATATCGGTATGCTAAAGGGGGTGGTGGTGGTGGGAATGCATCGCTACCTGCAGAGTGCCAGGCAGAGGGGATTCAGCATGGGGATCCATGGCAACTACAGAGGGCCATGGAAAGGGCTGGGGTGCAGGGGTAACAGGTCAGGTAGTATCGTAACCCTTACCTTATGTTCTAACATCACAGGGTCCAATACCGCAGCCTGGAGCTGAGCGGTCAGTGGACAATGGAGAGTCTGGGCCATCAGGCCACTGCTCACAAGGACAGCAGCAGCAAGGGCCTACAGGGGAACGAGCCCCGGTGGTGCACCAAAGCAGCACGGGGAAGGCCTCGCAATCAGTGACCTCCCCCTCATACAGTAACCCAAATAAACCTTTGTTGTACCGTACCTTTCTGTTGTTCATTGTATCAAGGGGGACCCCATGCATAGGGAGGGGTTGTTCAACCTGCATACTGGGCCATGCCATACGCAGTACAGATGTGGGAACCATACAACTCCGACCTATCAGGAGCCAGGTGGGCAACAACATACCACCCATGGCCGGGTACAGGCCTGCACATGAACAGCACTATAGCACCGCCCATGCTAACAGACAGCTGGAGAAAGCCCGAGGCCTGGAGCGTGACATACGCCATGGCTAAACGCCAGTAGGTGACCTCATGGTGCAGGACACGGATCACACAGGACTGGGGAACTGCTAGTACACAAACAATAACACACATGGGGCTTGCATAACATACATATCCTTATTTATTGGGACAGGTTACTCAGTCCGTTGAAGGAGGGAGCGGTCAACAGGGTGGGTTAGTTGCCAACCATCTGGGTAACTATGTGCCTACACAGATCATCCTGGTTCTCCTCTGATATATGCCAGAATTCTCCACCCTGGACATGTTGGTACAGGGTCACAGGACCCTCTTGCTGCACTGGTGGAGGGTTGTCAAGGGCAGCTCCGCCTGTCTCACAGATATTGTGCAGGATGCAGGACACAAGGATGGGAGTATACTCTAGATCGAACTGGCTCCTGTTCATGAGTAGGTGCCAACGCATCTTGAGCAGGACAAATGTCCGCTCGACCATGCTCTGAGTGGACGATAGTCATTCATTGAAGAGTCTGCACTCTGGTGTGTGGGCCATGGGATAGGCCCTCATGAGCCAAGGGCTCAGAAGGTAGGCAGGGTCCCCAATCACCACCAGAGCCATGGAGACCCCCTCAATCACCCGACACAGGTTAGGAACAATCTCCCCATCGAACATGTGGACATAGAAGGGGGAGGTCCGTAGAATGAATGCATCATGGCTCCTCCCTGACTGGCCAGTGTACACGTCAGAAGGGATGTGCAAACAGATCGTGGTTCGGGTTCAGTCGTTTGGTTCGGTCTGGTCTGGTTTGGGTGTTTGGGTCAGGCGTTCGGGTCGGTTGCTGAGTTTGGGTTTGGCCGTTCGGTTCGGTCATGTTCGGTTTGGTTCGGTTCGTTCAGGCGTTCAGAAAAAGGTATTGCGAGATCCTGTGATCACACCAGAAACAGAAAATTCGAGTGTGTGTGGAGCTGTGTGGCGAGAGAGTGTGTGTTTGGCTGCTGGCTGTTCGGTTCATGTGTTTTGGCTGTTTGTGTTTGGTTTGGCTGTGTTGTTTTGGCTGGTTGGTGAGTGTTGGTGGGTGACTGTTGTTGGTCTGTGTGTTGGAGTGAGTGGCTTTTAAAAAAAAAAAATTATTAAAAAAATGAAGAAGACTGTTGTCTTAATTCCATGCCTGGGGGCCAACATGGTGCTCCTGGAGTCGATGGTGGTGGAGGAGGAGGAGGAAGAAGAGGCCGCTGCCCCAGCCCCTGGACCTTTTGTGGTGGTGGCCAGCTACTCTGATGAGGAGCAAGCGGTGGGCACAGGAGGTGCTGCCAGGCTTGTAAACTTTTTTTTACTTTGAGGACAAGAAAGGCTCTATCCATTAGAGTGAGCTCACTGGCATGCGGGTGGGTGCGTGGGTGGTGGGCATCAGTCAGGCACAAACAGTGGGCATCAGCGGGTAGCAGCAGATGTCTGCCACAGAGATAGAGGGTACTGTAATGTGGGGCTCTTCCAGCAGTCAGGCATGAGCACAAGCGGCACCCCCACCCAAACATGTGCCTGCCAGCCATCCCTAGCAAGGGTCTCAACTCTCTAGTTGTCATCCCTACCTAGCACCCCCAAATAGGGGCAGGATTTGCATGTGCCAGTCAGGGTCTTTCTAGTTGCCGTCCCTAGTGCCCCAAAGATGGCAAGATTTGCACGTGCCAACCAGGGTCTCTCCATTGCCATCCCTAACACCCGAAGAAGGGCAGGATTTTCACATGCCAGCCAGGGTCTCTCCATTTGCCACCACTAGAACCCCCTAGCAATCCAAGGTGGGCAGGATTTGCATGTGCCAGCAAGGATCTTTCTAGTTGCCATCCCTAGCACCTCAAGGAGGGAGGACTAGAGGTATCATCATAAATGCATGATATTACTTAGGTGTTGTTTATGTGTTCCTGTTTCAGAGAGGAATCAGATGTCGGTGCTGCTGCTACGCCATGCAGGACAATGAGACGGAGGTCACCAGTGCCACCCCCAGACGTTCAGCGGACAAGGTCCAATGTCTGGAGGTGATATGATAAGGAGAACGGGTCGCCGCCTTCATGGGGCCTGGAACAACAGGGTATGCAATATGCATTGTCCTCTATGACCTCTTAGGAACAGAAGTCCTCTTCTCTCTTCAGAGAGAGATTGGCCATCCGCTCACTTGTGGAGACAAAATGCAGGCAGGGCTTGACACAGACCGTTGGTCTGACACAGTATGGCACTTCTTATGTTCCTATCTTTTTATGCTCTTTAGATCTGTAAGAAAATATTCAGGGGGCAGAGAGAGGGGACCACATTGGTGCTAATCGCCCATATGGAAAGGCTCCATGGCCAGACAGTGAGGCGTGGCCATGGAGCTGGAGCATCAACGTCAGAAGAAGTGGGGAAGGCAACCCAAAAGCAACGCCATGTAAGTCCTTCCCCCTCCTCCAGCCCCAATGTGGAGTCCCATGGGCCCCGGGAGTCTGCTGAGGCAAAAGCCTTTCTGGCAGAAGTGGAGAGGCCTGGCCACCAGATGATTTCGGGCGTACGCTCCATGGAGAACTGCCTGGTGGAAAAGTTCCAGGCTCTCGAGGTGGAGAAGAAGCAGGTGGAGGTGTACTCCCAGTACACCTCCGCTGAGATGGAGAGGCTGGAACTCTACCACCAGTGGTCTCCAGGTGGCAGGCAGACGTGGAAAGGGCCATGGAGTTCATCTTGGCCCACGGCTACGAAATGGCAGAGCACAGGGTGGCCATCCCTCAGTTCTGTGCTGTGCCCTGCTGCCTTTTGCCTTTCCCCCAAGTTTCGGGGGACAGGTCCAAAGACTAATAGATTAGCAGTACCCCTTAAGTTTCCTTTCAATGTTTGGTTTTGGTTTGTTGTTGTTTTGTTGTTGTTGTTGTTGTTGTTGTTGTTGTTTAAATAGTTTTAATAAAAGTTGTTATATTTGTTGTTACGAGCTTTGTTTGACCTGTCCAAATACTAGTCCAAGACCATCCCGCCAATTCCGGCACAGTCCCGCCAATTCCGTCACAATTCCGGCACAGTCCCGCAGGTGAGTCACCAACACCTCATGATTGACTGTGTCAAATGCAGCTGAAAGGTCTAGCAGGACCAGTAAGGTCTGATGACCCTGGTTCAATGCCAGATGGAGATCGTCAACCAAGGCCACCAAGATCATCTCCATACCATACCATATGCAGGCTGAAACCCAGACTGGGAGGGATCAAGGAAACCGGTGCGGTCCAGATGTTCTTGGAGCTGCCATGTCACAGCCCGTTCAATAACCTTCCCTAAAAAGGTTAGGAACCGGTCGATAATTGGGAGAAGCATCAGCGTCAAGAGATGGTTTCTTGAGCAGGGGTCTAACCACAGCCTCCTTTAGGCAGTCAGGCAACATGCCCTCCCAAAGGGAGGCACTAACCACCCCAGCCAGCAATGGCCGTAACGTCTCCTGGCTAGCTTTCACCAGCCAGGACGGGCATGGATTTTGTTCACAAGTAGTGGCATGAATAGATCCCAACAAGGACTCCACATCGGCAGGTGCCACCATCTGAAACTGATCCCACAAAACAGAACAGGACGGGGCATCCATAGACCCAAGATGATCCTCTGCAATAACTGCAGAACCAAAATATATTATATTGATATATTCCATCTCATTCTGGTAGGTTTGCTGCTGGATGTGGGCAATGGGCATCGATTGGGCGCATGAGCACAGATGGGAGTTCTTTCTGGTTCTGGCAGGTGGCAGCTTGAGTTGGATACACCTACCTCTCCCTCTCCACCCTCCATCTCTCTCGTTCTAGTGGGGAGTCCCCCCCCTCTCTCTCTCTGGCCATATAGTGCATGTGACAACATGAGTGGGATCGTGTCTGTCTCTCCTTCTAGCAGTGGGAAGACACTCTCTCTCTCTTGCTCCATGAACAGCAGTTTGCATAAAGAAAAGGTAGAATGAAAGCACCCCATGAGCGGAATGAAAGGGACAAGAAGCGGGGACCCCCCCTCTCTCTGGCCATATAGTGCATGTGACAGCATGGGTGGGATCGTGTCTGTCTCTCCTTCTAGCAGTGGG
>QEPC01015444.1:338447-349175 GCA_003113815.1 Sphenodon punctatus | reverse complement strand
TAAATGGTCAGTTTTCACAATGGAGAGATGTAAAAAGTGGTGTGCCTCGGGGATCTGTATTGGGACTGGTGCTGTTTAAGGTATTCATTAATGATTTAGAAAAGGGTGTTAAGAGTGAAATGATCAAATTTGCAGACAACACCAAGTTATTCAAGGTAGTTAAAACACGAGCAGACTGTGATAAACTGCAACAGGATCTTATGACACTTGGTGTCTGGGCATCTAAATGGCAAATGAGATTTAATGTGGACAAGTGCAAAGTGATGCACGTAGGGAAAAATAATCCAAACTATGCATACACAATGCTGGGTACTAAGCTAGGAGTTACCACTCAGGAAAAGGATCTGTGGATGGTTGTGGACAACACAATGAAATCCACAGCACAGTGCTCAGCAGCAGTAAAAAAAAGCAAACAGAATGTTAGGAATTATTTGGAAGGGGATAGAGAATAAAACTGACGAGGACATAATGCCTCTAAACAAATCAATGGTGTGACCGCACCTCAAATATTGTGTGCAGTTCTGGTCACCTCATTTCAAAAAAGACATTGCTGAACTAGAAAAGCTACAGAGAAGAGCAACAAAAATGATCAAGGGCATGGAAGGGCTCCCGTATGAGGAGAGGCTTGGTAGGTTGGGGATCTTCTGTTTGGAGAAGAGACAACTGAGAGGAAATATGATAAAGGTCTATAAAATCATGAGTGGTGTGGAACTAATAAACAAGGAACAGTTATTTACCCTCTCAGCTAGTACTAGAATTAGGGAACACTCCATGAAACTCATGGGTGGCAAGTTTAAAACAAATAAAATAAATTATTTTTCACTCAACATATAATTGGGTTGAGGTGGAGTCTACTGCAAGAGACTGTGGTAAGGGCCAGTACTCTAAAAGGTTTGGCCACTACTTTAAAAGAGGTTTGGACAAGTTTCTGGAAGATAGGCCCATTAGCAGCTATTAACCAGACAGGATCAGGGAACATGACTGGAGCTGGGGGAAAACAACAGGGAATGGATCCCCCATTGTGACCTGTTGCGTGCTTCTCCCAAGCCACCGTGATTGGCCACTCGCAGAGACAGGATGCTGGGCTAGATGGACCATTTGTCTGATCCAGTATGGCACTTCTTATGTTCTTATGTTCTTATGATGGAACAGCATTAAATCTTGAAGAGCGTATTTCAGAGATGTTAACAAGGGCTCGACCAGAGCTTGAGAACTCAGAACAACTACCGATGACTACATGCCAGGCCATGTGTGAAAATCACTCAACTTACTTGATGGCACAATCTAAGGGAGATGACACTGGTGATGATAGCTTCTCAATGATTGAATTGCTACCGTGTGACGATAGCTCCGTGCCAGAGGAGTATGAGTGTCCAGAGTCTTGATCAGGAACTTCTAGCATGCCTGGACTTCATACTGAAGATTGGAGAGAGATCTAGAGGAAGGATAAGTCTTTGACAAAAGTCATCAAGATGATCGAGGAAGGTAGCAGGCTTAATAGGGGAGAAGAGAGAGAGGAATCACCTGAGCTTCATTTGCCACTGAAAGAATAGACTGTACTTGGATGAAGGAGTACTCTATCAAAGAGTAAGAAGAAGAAAAAATATTATTGATCAACTAGTACTCCCATGTTCCCATTGTTACTGTGCACTACAAGGTGTCCATAATAAGACAGGACACATTGGAATAGAACGCACCTTGGAATTAGCCCAGGATTGATTCTACTGACCTGGAAGCTGATAACATTTGGAAGTACAAGATCTGTGAGAGGTGTATTAGGAGAAAAGATCCAGCAGAAAGGGCAGCACCTCTAGTGATCATAAAGGTTTATGCACCCATGGAACTTATGTGTATTCATTTCTTGTTATTGGAACCTGATGATCATGATACCCAGAATATTTTGGTAGTCAGGGACTGTTTTACTGGATATGCTCAAGCCTACGCAACCAAAGATCAAACCACCAAAACTGTTGCCCTTGCTTTGTGGGAGAACTTTTGCTGTCACTATGGGTTCCCAAAAAGAATCCACAGAGACCAGTGAGCAAATTTCAAATCAGAACTGATATCTGAACTTTGCAATAATGTGAGCATAAAATCAAGAACTACACTCTATCATCCTTGAGGGAATCCCGTAGAAAGGTTCAATAGGACTATAATAAATAAGTTGGGAACTCTGGAAAATTTTAAGAAGGCTCAATGGCGGAAAAATGTAAAACCATTAGTGCACATCTACAACTGCACTCATAATGACAGAACTGGAGAATCTCCATATTTCTTAATGTTTGGCAGACACACAACCATTATTGCCTATTGATTTATGCTTTGGGATCAAGTTACAAGGTAGATCTAAAGTAACTTAGCAACCGTATGTGAAGAATCTCCCTCACCTAACTCCTGCTGATCCCCTCCATCCAGTACAGTCTGTTACCTGAGGTCTGTGTACTCATATCCTCACCACCTGGACCAACCAGCCATCATTCTTGATGTAACCAAGCCAAGCACATGCACCTGGGACCTCGCATCTTCATGACTGTTACACTTCTTGTCTCTCCCTCTGTTCCCCTTCCTTTGTCTCCCCCCCCATCTCTCAGATTGCAAGCCCTAGGGCAGGGACCGTGTCTAAATCCATTACCTTTTAAAATGCTAGGTACATTGCTGATGCTATATAAGTGCTTACTACTACTACTACTACTACTACTACTACTACTAATAATAATAATAATAATAATAATAATAATAATAATAATCTAAAGAGAAAGTTGAGGTATGCTTATGAGTTGGTGAGAAAGAAATCTGAGAAAAGCCAGAAAGCTAACAAGAGGAGATGGTATGCAAAAGTTAAGGTTTCATATATAACTGAAGGTGACAGCATTCTGGTTCACAATCTCAACCTAAGAGGAAAACATAAATTAGCTGACAGATGGAAGAATCAAGTCTATGTTGTGGTCCAACAGCTACAAGACCTCCCAGTTTATGTTGTAAGACCAGAAGATGACGATGGGCCTGAAAGGACACTGCATCGTGATCTGCTATGGCCATGCAGTTTTATTTCAGCCATGGACAGAGAAGAACCTCAACAAGCTGATTACTCTGAGTATGACCTATTAGATGTTGACATTTTTAACACAGCAGAACACACACTCTTCCCGTCAGAAAAAACAGAACACACTGCTATTCTGAATCCTAAAGTATCTGAGTTTGAACCAAAGGGTTTTGATTGATCTATCCCATGCAAATGATGTCTGGCAGTCAATGGCTGAGAGTACCATGTTAATGGATTCTGATGGCACTGTGCCATATGATCAAGGGGATACATTGCCTGATGTTTCTGTTGAATTTTCAGTGGGAGAAACTGATGAACAACAAACTGAGACAACAAATTCAGAAACCTAATCTCAGGAAGTTGTAAATGAGAATTTGTCCCATTGGTCACAGAGGCAAAGGAATATACCTGCACAATTCCAGGACTATATACATAGCTTCTTGCACATGGCACAAGTTTCGCATTGCTGGACACCCACAATAGTCCCATTATCCCCACACCATGTATGGGAATTAGTCAAACTGGTAGACCTCAATGCCATTAACAACTGCTCAGTGGAATGTCAGGAATTACATCAGTTTAGTATGGGAGAATGTAATGCTTGCTGGGCAGCAGTATTATAGAGGTGTAAGAGCACCTCTATAGTTAAGGTGAGCAGCACCTCCCATTATAAGCCTGAACATTCTAAGGGGTGTGATTTCATCATGCTTTTCCCCATCATCATGGTTTTTGTTGTGGTGGATCCCCTGACTAATATGTTGAAACTGTGCAAGTTTGGTGGGAATCGGTTGGAAAACAAAGATGTTATGGCAGTTTAAACCATAGTGAAAAAGTTCATTTTTCTCTGTTTTGGTGACTTTTATATTGGCCTGGTTTCTAGTCTATTCTTGAGTTTGTTCTGTCTGGAGACATGAAAATAAATTCAAATCTATGGTCGTATGTCCACTTTCATTTGTTTTAGGAGATTTGTTGGTTGGCTTTTGGGGGGGGGGGATTAGTGAAAAATACATCATAGTCTATGGGTGGAACGTTGAGAGATTTTTCTATGGGTATTCTATGAGTAGAACATAGACTTTTCCTCTGAGTTAGGTAGAAATGTTTCCTGATTGGTTGTTTGCTTGTCTGATGTCACACATGCAATGTTTGTCAGTTTCAAAGGCTGCTTCTGGCATGGTAGAGTCAGTTTTCACTGGCCTCCAGAGCATAAAAATGGGGAGCTATCATTCTGCTCTGGCTCAGCAGATAACCTAGGGAGAATTGAAATGAATCCTGAGGAGCTGTGGCAAATGGGAAGTGAAATAAACAAGAGCAGCAGACTGCTGCTGGTGAGTGAAATAGACCCCAAGGTATAGCAGGGAACAGTGTCCTGATCCAGCCCCCCCCAATATCCTCCCCCTGCCCCTGCCCCAAAGAGTGCACACCCAGGGTTAAAAGGGAGCTTAAAGTGATAAGAAAGGGGATGAGCAAAGCAGCAGCTGGACAGATCACCTTCGGGGGGAAGGGTATGGGGATCTCCCCAAGCAGTTGCCCTGGGGAAATCACCCAACACCTGCTTGTATCCTTCCAGCTGGGGGCCAGGGAAGCACTTGCATTGCCAGAAAGGCAGCAGCCAAATGCTTTCACTGTCCACTGGGAAGTGCTTCCTTGACACCCAGTCAGCAGGATACAAGTGGGTGTTGGGTGACTTCCTCAGGGCAGCTGCTTGGGGAAAGTTCCCCTCTATCCCCCAAGGGTGATCTACCTTCCTGCTGCTTAGCTCATCAGAGGGCGATGGCAGAGCCAGAGCTTTCCCACCCTTTCCTCTGATCCAGGCACCATCCCCAAGTTGAACTGAGAGCTGCAAGCCTCCCAAGTTCCTATGAAACTCCTGCAGCTACTGGACTCTGTTAAATATTATTTAATTGTCTTGGACACCCCAGAGATTGTGTTACAATCAGGTGGATGGCTGGGGCACTGGCATGCAAAAAAAACCACACCCTCTCCCCATTTACCAGCTCCTCAGTGCAGCAACCAATTAATGTTTTGGAAGTTAACATATCTGAGTATGAATATGTCCTTGTGTGCCTAATATGCATGATAACTATGTACACCCCCCCCTCAAACATAGGAGTAATTAAACTAACTGAACACACGCACACAAAATAAAAAGAAAGAAAGAAAGAAAGGCTGCACTTCAGGGATACACGTTCTTCTTTGAATGACAAATATACAATTGCCAGAAATGTAATCCTGGAAGGATTTTTTTATGGACATGTGAACACTGAGGGATTTGGTGTCTGGCCCGTTCAGGGTTCGGCCCCACCAAAACCATTTGGGTTTGAGATGTTTGGCTCGAACCAGTTCAGTTTCACTGAATCCGTTTGGGGGGGAAACCCGGTTTTCCCTCCCCCATCCAGACTGTGTTGGTGGAGGGGGTTCCAGGGCCCCACCCTGCCCAGCCTGGTAATTTTTTTTTAAAACAAACACCCCCCCCAGGAATCGACCTACCTGGTGGTTCTGGGGCTCCAGTTGTGAGTCCAGCGGCAGCAGTGGCGATGGGTCTGACTCCGGTACTGGGGCTCTGACCCTCGGTCCAGCAGTGGCGGCGGGTCTGGTGCTGGGACTCCAGCCCTGGGTCTGGTGGCAGCAGTGGTGGCACATCCAGCTCCGGTCCTGGGGATCCAGTGCCAGGTCCAACAGCGACAGTGGGTCTGGTGGCAGCAGCAGCGGCAGGTCCGGCGGCACACCAGAGCACTTCAGGCCTCTTGTAGGTCTCCCTATCAGTTCACAGAAGGCCTAGAAGAGGCCTGAAGTGCTCTGGAGTGCCGCTGGAGGCAGACCCGCCGCCGCTACCACTGCCGCTACCGCTACCGGACCCGTGGCCAGAACCCCGGCACCACCAGGAAGGTTGATCCCTGGGGTGGGGTTGTTTTTTTAAAAAATGGTTTACCAGGCAGGGCGGGAGGGGGAGGTGAGCCCCAGCACCCCTTCCACTCGCACAGCCTGGATGGGGGAGGGAAAACCGGGTTCCCCCCTGTCCGTCTGAATGGGTTAGAAACTTTGTTCAGCTGATTCGGGCGGGGAACCGTACAGGTTCAGGGTGTTCACAAATGGCCCAAACACCCCAAGTTCTGGCTGAACACCAACCCTCCAAACTCTGTTCGCACATCCCTAGAATGTTTGCCTACTAATCCTTTTTGCCCTATGTAAAGACCTATCTTTAAATTTAAAAAATCAATGAAGCAAACCAAAGTGTCTGAGTTTCTTGTACTCTCTTCAAAAAAACATCAGCAAGAACCATGGAAAAAAACAAGGTACATGACAAGTGACAAGCTATATAATTCAAAACCAAACAAACAAAAAGCTACATGAAAACATTTGCTAAGCAAAAACTAAGGAAATTTACCAAAAAAAACAACCTTGGGTTTAAGTGAATAGTTAAGGCTTGTGAATATTTTCAAACCAAAAAACCTCCTGTCCAAGACATTTTGAAATCCAAAAACCTCCAACCAAACAAAAAACTCAAGACACAAAGCCATTTAAAAGCCAAAAACCTCCAGTTCATGAGAAATACAAACCCCAAAACCTACTACCCAACAAAAAACTACACACACACACACACACACACACACAAAACCCTCCAGCGAAACAAAATAGAAAAATTGAATCAAAAAGCATGGAGATTAAGGCTCATAGGACAAATACCACACCATGTACACTACTGTGAGCTTTTTATGCCACATAAAAATATGCATACATCTTTGAGCACTCGCCTTAACTAGTACACCATGTGAGCAGTGTTTATGTTGTTAAATAACAAACTGGCCACAATCCAAAAAGATGTATGTGATCAAGAAGGCATAAAACACCTTCTCTGTCTGTGCATCAGTCAGCTATGGAATGAGAGGTAATCCCAAATATGTAGAAAAAATGTGGTATCATATGAAAAGAGTATTGAAATATCAATCAGATATTGCAGAAATGAAAAGATGTCCAAATAAATTTTCATACCTGAGAAATATCGTCATCCTCCTTTCTCTCCTTTTCTTGTGCACAATAAAATAAAATAAAATAAAATAAAATTGTGGTGGTTCTTTCAGCATTTTAATTTATGTGGCACACTAGTTAAGGTAACTGTTGAAAGGATTTATGAATATTTTTTATGTGGCGTAAAGAGCTCACAATAGTGTACATGGTGTGGTAGTTGTCTTGTGAGCCTTAATCTTAGCATAGTCACAGTAGAGAAGGGACCCCCGAATGATAGGACAGTAGAACAGTGGAACAGGGTGTAGAACAGTAAAAACTTGAGGCTACAGGGGACTTTGAAATATTTTGTCTACTCAAACCACCTGTGCTTCAGGAGAGCAGAGCAAGGAGTATTTTAAGTGAAACAGGGCCTGAGGCTGATATAGCAGATACATTGATCAGCCTGCCGCAGCCATTTTCTGCTACCTTCTTATCAGGGCTTCTGACAGGCAGCCAAACAATCAGTGGGCCAGCAATAAGACTCCGCTGGATGTAGCAAGCTGCCCTCTCTGGTGCTGCAAGTGAGGCAGATCCTCACAAATGCCACCTTGGACATTGGACTTGCACTACCTCAGCACAGGCATGAATTTCAGCCTCTGTGAATATATGCGGACATACATATATCTCTAAAATAATTTCCACTATGCTACAGAAACCATATGTTAAATTCCATTCTGAAGAAATGTCCTGCTCTGTTCTAACAAAGAAAGAAAGAAAGGAAAGAAAGAAAGAAAGGAAAGAAAGAAAAGAAAGATGCTTTACTTTGCTTTTCAGAAATAATGTAAGAGCTGCCCTAGTCAATCATATTAATGATCCATCCATCTAACCCAGTATCCTTCCTAAAACCAGGAGATAGATGGAGTGATCCATCCCTGTTCTTTATTCCCAGCTTCTGGCAGTCAGACGTAGTACCTCCTGAGTCCATTAATGGAAGCTGGGAGCTACAGAGCTGTGTTACCGGGAAGGATTGAGTGTTTTCAATTAGCAGGAAACTTTCCCCAAAGATCATATCCATCTGGTTTTCATCTGCCCAATATATAATGAGCACCTCGCTCTTCTGCTGCTTGAGTATCATGCCATGTGAGTTTGTCTGGTGATCCTCATAAGGTAATTAACAAAATAGAATTTTGGCCTCCTGAAAGACCTATCAATGGGGGCAGGGAGGATTATGATGTTAAAGCTGATAATCCAAAGTGATTTATGAACTTTTAGTGATGAGAGAACTTTGAACTCTTTGATACTAGTATTGGGTCTCATCAGAATCAAAGCTTCAAATGTTTGTCTAGTAACTGGGTTTATTTGTATTTGTAAATAAGTGATACCAGGGCCCACAAAAGAAGACAGACTGATAGTCAAGGAGACTTATATCCTCTTTGCCTCTAAAGGATTAGTATTGTACAAGGAACATATAACAGCAGTGTAAGATTAATGCAGTGCTCTGCTACTATCCCACAATCAGGAACCCGTGTTCACTATGTTTTCTCCAACACCCCCAATAGCAAAAACACATTGATCATGGGTCCCTGCTCGCAATCCTAATTCCACAATTAGATCATTTTTTCTCGCCATTAAGTCCTTGGCCTCTTCAGTCAGTCTGGTAATATGGTTATTTGTCAGTCTCAATAGTGGTTTTTGTTTGTTTGGAGGTTAACAGCTGAATACAAAAAAACCTAAACCATTAAACTCAAATCAGTGGCACCACCAAATATGTTTCCAATGTCAGAGGTTTTCTTTCATACTACTAACCTGGGTTGCGTGTAAACTCCACACATCAGAGCTGAAAAATACCTAGCTTTAAAAACAAAACAAAACAACCTACAGCACTCCTTTAAAAAAATGTTTTAAAAAATCTTTGTATAAATTACAGCTTTTGAGCAAAATGTGGTTTTTGAAGCTCCACTGATTTACCTTCCTCCTGATGGATTGCATTACATGGTATCTGGATGTATGTCATTTATTTACCATGGAAAGCACTGCTCCAATGCAGCATCTGTTTTCCAGCCAGGGCCTGTTTCAACAAACTGGATAGCCAAGGTGAATTGCATCACAAAGAGGTCAGACTCAAGGTTGAGTCATAAGTCAGCAGACCGTCAACTGGTATTCTATTGGCTCTAAGTCTTTTGTTCAGATCACTAGACTCAATGTTCTCCTCAGACTGTGTGTGTGTGTGTGTGTGTGTGGGAGGGAGGGAGGGAGGAAGGGAGAGAAAGAGAGAGAGAGAGGGCTAGTTGTTTGATTATAATACCAATACTGGCAGGCTTACCATATCTAAATCCCATTAATGGCAATGGCATTGCTTTGCTGGGGAAGTTACGTATTTCAAATAGCATTTGCTTCTCTGGTTTCTCTCTCTGAGTTGAGATGAATAGTTTTGGGATTTGTTCAGTATCTATGGATAGTTGCTCATGAAATCAGTATTAGCTTGGGGAAAACAACAAGCAACGGTAATCAAGGTGCCGTAACAGATAGAGTTACCTTGGCTGAGATGCAGAGTTGAAGGTGTAAACTCTGTGGATATTTTGGACTCAGACCACCCATTGGGGGAAGGCAACAGATGCCTTGTGATTATACATAACAAATATTTATATCTCTTGCACTCATAATTTTGTACTAAAAAATCTTTGCCTCCGATATGTGCACAGCTGATGGACTGCTAAAAACAAATTAGAAATGCAAAATATAGAGAATTTCTTGAGTTATAAAAGGAATTGTTAGCCACCAATCTGAGAAAGGATTTTGCAGTGCAATAATCAAGCTTTGAGAAAATGGCTAGAAGATGACATACCATTACATAGCTAAATGAAAGTCCTAGTTAGTAGGGATGGGTGAACAGATCGCGGTTCGGGTTTGACTGTTCGGTTCGGTCTGGTTCAGTTCGGCCGTTCGGTTCGGCTGTTCGGTTCATTCACCACGTTCGGGTTCAGCCATTCGGTTCGGTCGTGTTTGTTTCGGGCATTTGAAAAAAGTATTGCGAGAGCCCGTGATCATGCCAGAAACTGGAAATTTGAGTGCGTGCAGAGCTTGTGTGGGTGAGAGCATGTGTTGTGGCTGGCTGGGTGTTCATTTTTGAGTCGTTTGTGTTTTGGCTGTGTGGTGTATGTTGGTTTTGGTTTGGCTGGTTCGTGAGTGTTGTTGGGTGCTGTGTGTTCTGTGTTGTCTGTGGGTCTGTTTAAAAAAAAAATGGAGAAGAAGGTGACTAGTGCCACCACCATTAAACACCGGGAGTGGGGGAAGACCAAGGTGGCGGAGCCAGTGGTGGAGGAAGAGGTTCCTCCGGCCGCTGCTGCACCTTCAGTGGTGGAGGAGCCAGTAGGGATGGGTGAACGCGGTTCAGAAGTTCAGAGTTCAGCCCGAACTCGGCCTGTTCGGATGACCGAACGTGAACCCGAACCCGAACGCAAATAGAACCCGAACAGAACCAAGCACCGAACGGTGAAATGGCTGAACAGTTCAGTCAGTTCGGATCGCGTTCAGGTGAGTTCAGGTGGCAAAAAAAAGTTCACTGGAAGGTGACAGGGAGGGGTAGTACTAGTCACTGAGGAGCAGACTTCCAGGCACCAGGGGTGGAGAGGCTTGCAAGAAATGAAACTATCAGCCTCCCCACTTCCCAACACCTTCTGAGCTAGTCACTGTTCCTGAACAGCAGGCGTTGAGTAGGATTATTAGATTGCTTTAAGTTT
>QEPC01015444.1:311762-327636 GCA_003113815.1 Sphenodon punctatus | reverse complement strand
GGTGTTGCAAAACCTGGCTGTTCGCCCAGGCCTTTGGGGAGGGGGGGTTAGGGTTGTGTTTTTTCCCCCTACCTTGTTTTATTGTTTTAATGTTGAATTGTTTCTCGGGGCCCTGTTTTAAAAGTATTTAAATTATTTATTGTTTTAAACTGTTTTATATTGTTTTATATTGTTTTATTACTGTTGGAAGCTGCCGCAAGCTGTTTACAGGAGGGGCGGGGTATAAATGCTTTAAATAAATAAATATGAAATAAATAAAAATGAACATATTTCCCACTGTTTATTTATACAAGAATATATGTATTATATTTGGTTTGATGTGTGTTGACCACATTGTTGTGTGGTGAAAGTGAAGAGACATTGGGGGTGTAGGGTGGTGCCATGACTCCCTGGTGAGAGTGGGGGGGGTATGAGCATAGGAAATTGAGGGTGGGGGTGTGCCATGCCCCCCTGGTGAGGAAGGTACAGGCAATGGGGGTCCTCAGGGATAAGGAGTGGTGCTATGACCACTGGCCCAATGCATGAGGGGGGGGGGGCATATGCTCAACCTGGTATTCTGCTCTGGCCTTGAGGAGGGTGATCTGGTAGTGGGGGAGGTTAGTTCTATGCCCTTGTCATGGTTGGATCATTACCTCCTGCAGGCCAGACTCCTAGAGCACAATAGCCCTCGGAAAGTAGTGGAACCTATTAAAATGGTTCATCCCCAGAGGCTGATGGAACCGCAACGGTTCCAAGACATGCTGGGGGAGGTGTCCTTGGACGATGATGGCTGCTCGGCTGATGATCTCATTCAAGCATGGGACAACTTGCTGGAGGGGGCCATCGACTGGGTGACTCCGAGGCATCTGTTGCCACCGCTTCATCATTGTAGGGCTCCTTGGTTTACTGAGGAGCTGCAGTGTATGAAACGGGAGGGACAGTGGTTAGAGCAATGCTGGCATTGTTCTCACACTCAGTCCGATTGGCTACAGCATCGGGCCCATTTGCAGTCCTATGCTATGGCCATGAAGGCAGAAAAGAAGGAATTCTTTGCCGCCCTCATAGCTGCTGCAAAGTCGCACCTGGAAGAGCTCTTCTGGGTGGTGAGGGGGCTGGTCAGTGTGGCCTCCCTCTGCCTGGACGGGGAGATATCCCAGGCCCGCTGTGAGGAGTTTTCACCTACTTTGCAGAGATCGCTCTGATTCAGTGCGAATTCGGAGCCAAGATTGATGCACAGGAAGGAGACCTTGGGGTTATGGAAACCCCCTCTGGTCCATATTTGTGGGATCAGTTTCAGGAAGTGACACCAGCAGATGTTGTGGGTGTCCCGGGGTCTGTTAGGGCCACCATTTGCGAATTAGATCCATGCCCGTCCTGGTTGGTGAAAGCCTCCAGGGAGACCATGGAGCCGGTGCTAGCGGGGGGTGATAAATGCCTCCTTTTGAGGGCAGGGTGCTGGACTGCCTCAAGGAGGTGGTGGTGCGGCCCTGTTAAAGAAACCATCTTTGGACATTAACGCACCGGCCAGTTACCGGCCTGTCTCTAACCTTCCCTTTTTAGGGAAGGTTTCTGAACGGGTTGTGGCCCAACAGCTCCGGGGTCACCTGGATGGCATCAGTTTTCTAGACCCTTTTCAATCGGGCTTTCACTCAGGGTATGGCACCAAGACTGCGTTGGTGGCCTTGGTGGACAACCTCCACCGAGAGATAAACTCAGGGCCAGTGGTGTAGCTACCGTGGCATGGGGGGAAGCGCATTTGTACACGGGCCCTGCCCTGAGGGGGGGCGTAGGCAGGGCTGGCCCCCTCACCTGCAGCAGCGGTGGCGGAAGCAGGAGGGGTGAGGGAGGTGGGAGAGTGGAGGAGCCGGCGGCGGGGAAAAGAGCCCGTCAGATCTGCACCGGCTCTTTTCCCAGCAGCCGCCGCGGCACTGCGTCTCCATCACCCCTTCTGTTGCTGCCACCGCCAGGTGAGAATACAGCCTAAGTTCTACTGCTGCGTCCCCTCCCTGGCTCCAGTCCCCATCCCTCACCTGCCTCTGCCTCTGCCTCTAGTAGCAGCAGCAGCAGCAACAGCAACAGCAGGACACAGATCGGGGAGATCCTCCCCATGTGCTGATCAGAAGGTTTCTACCTTGTAAAGAAGGTTCTTGAGATGGCTCCTAACATTCTCACAACTGGGTTGTACATGCTCACCCTATTCAAATAATAGACCACATGATGGTCTTGAACTCCTCTAGTATAAAAAGCACTCACCCCCTCAGAATGATAGTTCCTTCCAACCCTTTATAGAAATGTAAGAAAAAAATTCCATGCAGGGCTGGAAGAGTAGGTGTTGTGAGAATGCCTCTCCCATGCCAACTATCTTCTGGGGATTCAGGTGCAGGGGGTGCCCTCCAACTTCTTTTGGAGCTGGAGGAGGGGAGATCTACTACTACTACTACTAATTTCTATAGCGCTACTAGGTATATGCAGCGTTCTATAGTTACAGGTTTTTGGAGATAGATCCCTGCCCAGTGGACTTACAATCTAAAATGGACACAGGTGAACACACATATTTCCATTCTACAGATGGGGAAATGAGACTGAGAGGTTGTGACTTGCCTAAGGCCATCTAGTGAGTGGCTAGGACAGGATTTGAACCCTGGCATCCCAGGACCAAGTCAATTGCTTTATTCACTACACCACACTGGCTCTCTATGTTGAGCAGTTGTGACCTGCCCAAAGTCACCCAGTGAGTTCATGACTAGGGCAGAATTTTAACGTTGCCTTTCCAGTTCCAAGTCCAGCACTTTATCCACCACACTGGCTCTCATCACACTGGATCCATCACACTGGATCTCCTTGGGGAGGAGTCACTGGGGCACCTGCTGAACCAATTGGGGTTGTACTGGGTATCGGGTGGTATGGCAGGGAGAGGAAAAGTTATCTTGGGTACAGGGGCAGACATTCTGTCCCCTGTTCTCCTCTCCCACATGTTGAGATATTTGGGGTCCGAGGTCAGTGGACCTTCTGATCTGATACTGCTTAATATGAAGTCAGTGGGTGTTTTTACATATACATTTCTCCTGCATGTTTGCTGGTACATCCTGAACTTTCTGTGTGTCTAAATCACTCACCCAGATCTTAAACATCTAGCTCTTTGAACTTCTGTTTATAACTTTGCCCAGAACATTTGTGTGTAAAAAGTCATCCCTAGCACCCAAAGAAGGGCAGGATTTGCATGTCCCAGCCAGGGTCTCTCCATTTGCCATCCCTAGCATCTCCTAGCACCTCAAGGAGGGCAGGATTTGCACATGCCAGCCAGGGTCACCATCTCCCGTTGCCATCCCTAGCACCTCAAGGAGGGAGGACTAGAGGCATCATCATAAATGCATGATATTACTTAGGTGTTGTTTTATGTATTCCTGTTTCAGAGAGGAATTGGATGCCGGCGCTGGTACCACGCCGCACAGGACACCCAGGCGGAGGTAGCCAGTGCCACCCCCAGACAGTCGGCGAACAAGGTCCAATGTCTGGAGGTTTTATGAGAAGGGTGAAGGAATCGCCACATGCAAGGTAAGGCATGGGGGCTGGAACAACAGGGAATGGATTGCCCTATGACCTATCAGGAATGGAAGTCCCCTGTAGAGAGAGATTGGCCACCCAGTCCACCCACTTATGGAGACAGAATGCAGGCATGGCTTGACAGACCATTGGTCTGACACAGTATGGCACTTCTTATGTTCTTGTCTTTTTATGCTCTTTAGACCTGCCACAAACAGTTCAGGCTGCAGCGTGAGGGGACCACATTGGGGCTCATTGCCCATGTGGAGAAACGGCATGGCAGGAGAGTGAGGTGGCAGCCTGACTGGCATTGTCCGGGTGGAACATCAGCCATGCCAGGTGAGACAGTGTCGAAGGCCTTCCCCTTCCCCCTCCTCCAGCTCCGCTGAGGAGTCCATCGAGGAGGAGTCTGTTGCAGTAAGGGCTTTTAGCACCCAAGTGGAGAGGCCCACCAGGGACTTAATGGGCAGCCTAAGGGCCATGGAGGACCAACTGATGGCAGGTTTTAAGGAGCTGGTGGTACGGGAATGCAAGGTGAAGGTGTATTCCCAGTACCTTCAGATGGAGATCCAAAACGTGGACCTCCACCAGCAGTCAGTCTCAAAGTGGCAGGAGGCCATGTCAGGGACCATGGAATTTTCAAAAGAGAATGGCTACCACAGGACGTGTCTGCCCCTAGGGCCCCTCAACCCATTTTGCCTTTCGCCCATGTTCCGGGAGACAGACCCACATTATAAATGTTTGGTTTTGGTTTTATAAAGTTGCATATTGTTGTTGTTGTTTAAAATGTTTTAATAAAACTTATATTTGTTGTTATGAGCTTTATTTGATGTTTCCAATCTTTTATCCCTCTCTGCTGAAGTTCTGGCTGGTGGGTGGCAGAATCTCATACAGCTTGTCAATCCCTACCAGCAGCACCTGGCACCACATGTAACATAGTTAAGGTATTAACCCAAAGATGTGCCATGATATGTGCCAGCAGCAGGGTCTCAACTTTCAGACAGCCCCCCAGGATGGGCAGGGCTTGTGTCTGTGTGGGTGTGCCAGAGAGAAAGAGAGACAGGCTATTTTGGCAGTAGGCATCCACGGATGGGTATGGAGGAGTAGGCTGGTAGGGGCGGGGGGCAGGCTTGCAGGCGGGCGATGGTGGCCTTTGGCCAGTCAGGCATGAGCAGTGGTAGCACCCAGAATGGAATGACAGCCCCCCATGACTGGAATGATGGTCCCAGAATCTCATTGATGGTTCCTGGGACGGGCGGGCATGACAGATTCAGGTACAGCCTATGGGAGCTGAATAATGTCCCTAGAAGTAGTGCATGGTTGGGCACACTTCATTCAATCATGCAATAGGTAGGTATAGACATGCACACAGGTAGGCACATAAAACATTCCACGTTTTGTTATATTCCATCTCATTCTGGTAGGCTTTTGCTGCTGCTGGATGTGGGCATTGGGCACAGATGGGAGTTCTTCCTGGTTCTGGCAGGTGGCAGCTAGATCTGGCCTCCCCTCCACTCCATCTCTCTCATTTTAGCGGGGAGCCTCTCTCTCTCTCTCCATCTCTCTCTCCGGACATATAGTGCAGGTGACAGCATGGGTGGAATCGTATCTGTCTCTCCTTCTAGCAGTGGGGAGACTTTCTCTCTCTCTCTCTCTTATTTCTCTCTCTCTCTCTCTCTCTCTCTCTATCTCTCTATCTATCTATCTCTATCTCTCTCTCTCGGCAGCAACCTGGGTGAGCAGACAGGCACCTTGCCATGAGAGGCAGGAAAGTGGGATGAGGCAGGCTTTGAGCTTGGAAACAACCTGGGGTAACCCTTGGCACAGACAGCAAATAGGCCTGAGGGCCATTAGCACCAGCATCAGCAGACATTGGTTGCCAGGGTACAGAACCCTTGGCACAGACAGCATATAGGTCTGGCCTGGGGGCCATTGGCACCACCATCAGCAGACATTGGTTGCCAGGGTACAGAACCCTTGGCATAGACATAATATAGGCCTGGGGGCCATTGGCACTAGCATCACCAGACATTGGTTGTGAGGATACAGAACCCTTGGCACAGACAGCATATAGGCCTGGGGGCCATTGGCACTAGCAGCAGCAGCAGACATTGGTTGCCGCCAGGGTACAGAACCCTTGGCACAGACACAGCATAGGCATAGGTAGGTGACATTGGCAGTAGCAGCAGACATTGGTTGCCAGGGCAGGCAGGCAGGCAGCATGGCATGACAGGGGGGAAGGCGGGCTAGGGCAGGCTTTGAGCTAGGCAACCTGGGTAGGCAGACAGGCAGCGTGCCATGAGAGGCAGGCAGGTGGGCTGGGGCAGCTTCGAGCTTGGCGGCAGCAACTTGGGGTGGGTGGGAAGACAGCGTGGCATGAGACGCATTAGGGAATGCAGGCTAGGACCTTGACAAGGCACTTGCGGATAGGCTGGCAAAGACTGTAGCATGAGAGAGAGCCAGTCAGATAGGCGGGCTGAGATCATCTAGCCAGAGGTCAGCTGGCAGGCTTACAGTTTCCCAATGCCACCCTGAAGCATGCAGTCAGTCAGAGAGGTTGGCCGAGGCTATGTAGTATGAAAGAGAGGGGGGGCAGGGAGGGTGCCACTGAAGCAGTGGGAGGGAGGGACAGCACCTCAGCACAGTAACAGCAGCCCTTATTGATGAGAAGCCCATTCCCAAAACTGCCCCTGGCTTAGGATGGTGTGTGTGCTACTCCAGCATCACTTCTTGTCCAGGGGCAGCTCAAGGAATCCCAGCAGTGGAAGGTTGACCTTCAAGAAGAGCAACTGCTCCACCAACCTGGCCCTCAGTCTCAGGCGGTGCGGGGAGCAAATGTCCCCCACCACAGATAACACCCGCTCGCTGGGCAGGACAATAATCCCCTGGCTACTTTGGACAGGGCTGGCCACACGTTGGTCTTGCCGGCCCAGTAGGTCAAGGGATTGCTTCTGGGATCGATTCACAGCTCTTTGTCCAGGTAGGTATCAACTGCTGCTGAGACGCCATCGTACTCCCTCTCATAGCTGTCCCTGTGCACCACCATCCCCACTGCTCTCAGCCATGCTGTCAGTTGCTTCCCTTTTGTGCTGGGTCCCATGTGCCCCAGAGTGGGCTGCACAGAGGAGGAGCTGTTGGCAGTAGGGGTGCTGCTGCTGCTCATCCTGCTGGTCCTGGTGCTACTGCTACTGCTCGGGCTGGGGGCAGGGATAGACCCCGCTGGTTGAGAGGGGTGGCTGCTTCCACTCCCACCATTCCCCGGGGTGTTCTTCTGCTGCTGGCGTCACGAACTCTCCAGAGCCCTCTCTGCCTTCCAGACCCTCCCCACAAGATCATCCTTCCACATGGCATAGTGGGCTGACTTGCGTGCCACACTGTCCTTGACCCTGGGGTCCAGCATTATTCTTATAACATATTCCCCCACTGCAGAAGCTTGTCAAACCTCGCCGTCAGGCCGGTCTTGAGCTTCTGTGCCAGCCCAACCACCTCAGCCTGCAGCTTCTTGCCCCGAGGGCCACAATCCTGTCCCTGCAGCATGATCTCCTCCAGACTCTTGTGGAGACTCTGGACCAGAGGGGTCACCTGGCTTATGGTGGCTGTGGAGGAGCTGATGGTCTCTTCCACCTCATGGAACTAGGACCGTCTGTGCCAGGATCTCCCATTCTGGCCCATTGAATCCTGGAGGTGCCCCGCTGTCCATGTCCAATTCCACCTGCTTCAAGGCGGCCTCCTGCTCCACAAGCCGCTCTATAAACTAAGCTAACTTAACTGTAATAGCTAACTATAATCCTACCTAACAACTACTTTAATAGTGCTCTCTCTCTCTCTCTCTCTCTCTCTCTCTCTCTCTCTCTCTCTCTCTCTCTATATATATATATATATATATATATATATATATATACATATATACACACACACACACACACACACACACACACACACACAATATTACACAGGGATGGGGGGCGGAACACAGACAGCTCAAAACAACACAGGGAGGGGTACAGAAACTGAAATAAAACCTAAATCAATCTAATCCTACTCTAATAGATAAAAAACCAGGGGAAGGGAATGAGGGATGGACTATGGAGGGAGAGGGAGAGGGAAAGGAATGAATTCAATGGAGGGTAGGGAGATAGAACACAGGGAGGGGTAAAAAATAAAAATAACAGCTAAATCTATCTAATATATTCTAACTAAATGATAATTAGGAAGTAAATCTGTTGGATGGGTGAAATAGGAGGAGGATTGGGAATGGATGAGGGAAGCAAACTGCTGGGAGTCAGGGAGCCTTCTGTAAACACTGCTGAAATGATCAGTGGCTGGCTCAGAAGGTGTTGGAAGAGGGGCAGGGCAAAGAGTTCTGTTACTTGCTGCTCCTGCCTTACCGCAAGCCCGATTGGCTCTGTGCAGCCTAGCCCCTGGCCAATCGCAGACTGTGAAGCCAGTGTTCTGTGATTGGGCAGGCTGGCTGCTACTCCAAGCCTCTCCAGCCCCGGTACCAGGAAGTCTGCTCCTCAGCTGCCTCCCTCTCCCTGGGTCTTTTTCCCACCTGAACTCAACTGAACGTGGCCGAACATGAACGAACTGTTCGGTCGTTTCAGAGTTTGGTATCGGGTTCGGTTCGGCCGGTTCAGGTCCGGTTTGGAAGTTCGGTTTGGTCGTCCGAACAGACCGAGTTCAGTCCGAACTCCGAACTTCTGAACCGCATTTACACATTCCTAACTGCCATGCCCTAGAAACATTTCAGGATCCCCAAACAGGATCTGAATGTAGACAGTCTGAAACCAAACAAGGAGAGTTTCCAGAAGCAGGTCTCGAATATAGGCTGGGCCTTTACTGTTCAGCGCCCTAAAGACCAGCAGTGCAATATAGTTCTGTGGTCCCCAAACCATTAGCTTGTTACACGACACCATTTTGAGACTTAAATATAATTGTGTGACCCCAGAGACCAAAGACATGAGAAGTATGGCCATTTTGGCCATTTTGCGCAAGCGCAGTTCTTTCCTTTTTTTATATAAGTATGGTACGCAACAGGCTGCAGATGAGCTGAGCAGTGCAGGAGGCAAGTGCAAGCTGGAGGAGCAGGAAACCCACTGGGTAAGTACCAGTGCTACCCCCTGCCCCCCCCAGACAATTCCCCTCAGCCCTGGCCCCTCCCCCTGCCTGCTCCCCCTTCCCCTGGTCTGCCCTGCACTAAAGCTCATTGGAGCTTTTTGGTTTTTATTACAGGTAAACCAAACCCATACCCATATTAAAAACCATAAATTATGGATCCGTATCCATAATGGATCGAAATCTGTAATTGGCCTTGGTTTGCCATCCCTAGTCTAAACACATCCTGTGGGACTTTTCAGGAAGCACATTCTTTAATGCGCTGCATACTGCCACTTGTGTAAAAGCGGACTAAATCTAAGCCATTACATTGTCAGTGTAACCCCAACTCTTCCCATCTTTTTGCCTCCTCACCAGGAGAGGAGATATGGAACCTGGGTTCTCCTGATATTTAAGGTTTTGTAAACCTGAGGAAAATAATTAAGGGTACAAAGGTGTGGTGTCTCCAGCTGATGAAGCTTTAAGCCTAAAAAGGGGAGGAGGGCTTCACCAGCAATAAAAATAAATTCTGTAATAAAACAATAAGGCCCAAACCCAGCCCCCCCCCTCAAAATCCCAATAAGGAAACAACCACACAGGTAAGAAAATGTGGAGAAAGGGTATGGCTTAATTATAACAAGGAAACAAAAGGAAAAAAGAAAAGTGGTAGATGGAGTCAAATAAAAGGAGGGAAGGCAGGGCAAGTGGTACTGAAGAGAGGGATAATTTACCACAGAGCATGAAATATATTTACCACTGGTCACATTTCACATCAACTCCCAGTCTCCTTCAGTCTCTACTGAGGGACTGGCAGTTTCTCCTCTTCTGGGGACTCTGTGGAACTAACTAACTAACTAACTAACTAACTAACCCCTCGCCCGTGGCTCACCCCCACCATTCGACATCTCCACTCCTGCACCCGGGCTGCTGAATGCGTCTGGCATAAATCCCACAACCACGCCGACTTCCTGGAGGGCTCGGTCCTTGGCCCTCTCCTCTTCTCTATCTACACCCAATCCCTAGGCAAACTCATTGCCTCCTTCGGTTTCCAATGCCACCTATACGCTGATGACACACAACTCTATCTCTCCACCCCTTCCTTTTCCCCCTCTGTTCAAACTCGTCTTACCAACTGTCTCTCCGATATCTCCGCCTGGATGTCTCAACGCCAACTCAAACTGAACATGGCGAAAACTGAACTCCTGATCTTCCCTCCCAATCCTTCCTCTCCCTCTTCCCTGTCAATTACCATTGACGGGGTCTCCATCCTCCCTGTCCCCCAAGCTTGTAGCTTGGGCTTCATCTTCGACTCGCACCTTACCTTCAAACCCTACATTGACTCCATGGCCAAATTCTGCTGCTTCTCCCTCCAAAACATTGCCAAGATCCACCCCTTTTTGTCTGTCTCCTCTGCCAAAACTCTCATCCACGCCCTAGTCATCTCACGCCTTGACTATTGTAACCTCCTCACTGGCCTTCCCCGCTCCCACCTTTCTTCCCATATCTCTGTTCAAAACTCTGCTGCCAGGATTATCCACCTAGCCCATCGCTTTGACCACATGCAGGCTCTCTTCTCCTCTCTCCACTGGCTACCTCTTCCTGAGCGTATTCTGCACAAGCTCCTCATCTTCGCCTACAAAGCCCTCACAACCTCACTTCCCCCTACGTCTCTGCCCTGATCTCCCTCCGAACCCCTGATCGAGCACTCCACAACTCTTCCATCTCCTCCCTCGCCCTCCACACCTCCCCTGCTAGCCCAACCACCTTCGTCCCTTCTCCCTCGCTTCCCCACATGCCTGGAACTCCCTCCCTGCCCCCACCCTCATCCGCCTTGCCCCCACCCTCCACACCTTCAAGTCCCTCCTCAAAACCACCTCTTCTGCTCCGCCCTTTCTATCTCCTTCTAAGCATCCCAACCCAAGTTTATCCCCCAACTGTTATCTGCAAACTCCAAATTTACTGAAACCAAGCCCAGAACAGGTACCTGAGCTCTCGCATCGTCATGAATGTTGCATCCTTTGTCTCTCCCTCTGTTCCCCCTTCCCTGTCTCCTCTCCCCCTGTCTTTAGATTGTAAGCTCTCGGGCAGGGACCATGTCTATTTTATTCTTTGTAAAGCACTGGGTACATCGCTGGCGCTGTATAAATGCTTATAATAATAATACTAACTAACTAACTAAGTGCAGGGTGAGGGGGTGTTACTGTTGGATTGTGCAACAGTCACAAGTAAAAGCCCATTGCAAGCCCTGCAAGCTTAATATGGGGCTTGTCCAGTAGGGGAGGGTCAGGGGATGAAACAGGTTGTTTTTCTCCTCCTTGTCTCCTCTCTTCTCTCTCTGTCCTCCAGTATGGAAGCATGTCTTCTGAGTTCTTAGTAAAGTTCTGTTTTGAAGAAATGTCTGCTGTATGTTATTGAACAGAAAGCTAACTCTACCATAGTTACAACAGTGCCAGTGCCAGAGGAAGGGCAGTTGTCCTGGTGGCCTCAGGTCCCTCCCCTTCACTCAGCTCAACTGCACTCCTCTCACAGGCTACTTATCTCAGGTCTTATTTTCTCAGTTCAGTTCTCTTGATAGGGTCTTTGCTCTGCTCCTCTGGTATTTTTTTCCTGTTGGTCCCTCTCAACTCTATCTCTCTGCTACTGCTTCTGTGGCGTTTCTTCTCTGCCGATCATTCAGCTCTCTCCCCTCACACTCTCCCTTGCTTCCCTGGTGTCTCTCTCCCTCAGTTGATTTATTTCCTGTGTCTCTCTTTGATGATTTCTTTGTTGTCTCTCCCTTCAGTATTTGCCCCCAGCCTTTCTCATTTCATTCATGCCACAGTGATATACTTCCTTACTCTCTCACCCTGGGCCCTTACTCTTTTTTCTCCCTCCTTCCCCCAGATGCGTCTTAAAGGAGCTGCACTTGCCCTGGGCTACATTGGTATCTTTAGTCTAGAGAAACGTAAATTATGATGGGGGTAATGGCAGCAATTGTCCAATATTTAAAAAGCTGCAATAAAGATGGTGATCCACTAAGGGAAGGATAAAAGGCAACCAGCTTAAGTTGGAAAAAGGTAGATTTGGTTTATAAATATTAGAACATTTGTAAGAAGACTTGGACAATGGAACAAGTTGCCAAAGAAAGTGGTGGAATTTCCTTCATTGGAGTTTTAAAGAAGCGACTGCTTTAGGTGCAGTGAATCTAGTCTCTAGATTACCCCTGAATCCCTTACAGCCTTGCAAATATATGATTCTATATCATGTGAATTTTTCCCTCCTGGCATTATTCTTACAGATCCTCAGTTACGGAGTTCATAAACACACACACAATTCTTTAAACAATGCTGAGAGTTCTAGATATGTGTTAAATTTTTGTGGACCTTATTTTTAATAATGAAGATTCTCCACACTCTGCAATAATTTGTTCCAAATAAATTTTAGAAAAGGATTAAACATGGCAGAAAACCCTTCCTTTTAATGTAAAATAAAGGCAAGATCTTGAATTACTTTTATTTTTCTTGAAACAGCCCTATCAATCCTTTCTTATTCTTTTAAAGATGAACCTTACTAACAGGTATCACAAAGGTTCATGCAATTGTCCTTATACCATTGGTTCCCAGACCACTGTCAGCTCTCAAAATTTCGCACCCTCAATGGCTGCTGTCCAGCGCATGTTCATCACTACTACTACTATTATTTCTAGTAGGGAAAAATGCACGTAGGGAAAAATAATCCAAACTATGCATACACAATGCTGGGTACTAAGCTAGGAGCTACCACTCAGGAAAAGAATCTGGGGGTGGTTATGGACAAAACAATGAAATTCACAGTGCAGTGCGCAGCAGCAGTCAAAAAAGGCAAGGAGAATGTTAGGAATTATTTGGAAGGGGATAGAGAATAAAGCTGAGGAGCTCATAATGCCTCTATACAAATCAATGGTGCAACCGCACCTCAATATTGTGTGCAGTTCTGGTCGCCTCATCTCAAAAAAGACATAGCTGAACTAGAAAAGATACAGAGAAGGACAACAAAAATGATCAAGGGCATGGAAGGGCTCCCGTATGAGGAGATGCTTGGTAAGTTGGGGCTGTTCAGTTTAGAGAAGAGCAGGGATGTGCAAACGTGGTTCAGGCATTCGGTGTTTGGCCTGAACTCGGCCAGTTCGGATGGCCGAACTGAACCAAACGCTCAAAGCCCAGAACAATTTGGCCGCATTGGGCTACGTTTGGATGAGTTCGGCCAGGAAAAACAGGGCTGGAAGGCCCGGGGGGGGGGGCGCAGCTGAGGAGCAGACTTCCTGGCACCAGGGGTGGAGAGGCTTGGACTAGCAGCCAGCCTGCTCAATCACCATCCCTCTTTTCTTCATGCCACTGGCATTGCCGTCTGCGATTGGCCACGGGCTAGGCTGCATGGAGCCAATGGGGTTTGTGGTAAGGTGGGTGCAGCAAGTAACAAAAGTCATTGCCCACCCCCCTTCCAATTCCTTCTGAGCTAGCCACTGACCCTGTCAGCAGATGTTTTCAGAAGTCTCCCTCTCCCAGCAGTTTGTCTTCCTGATCCATTGCCATCCTCCTCCTGTTTCACCCATCCCACACATTTACCTCCATAGTTTCATTTATTTAGATTAGGTTAGATAGATTTAGATGTTATTTTTATTTTTTACCCCTCCCTGTGTTCTTTCTCCCGACCCTCCATTGAATTCTTCCCTCCTCCCACTATATATTCCATCCCTGATTCCCTTCCCCTGTTTTTGGATTTATTTAGAGTAGCATTAGATTGATTTAGGATTCGTTTCAGTTTTATACCCCACCCCTGCAGAGGTGGCAGGAGCCATGCCAGTGGAGTGGCAGCAGGCATCAGCAACAGTCTGAGCCCATCACCACACACTAAATTGTCAGGCTTCAGAGGCTCCCAGCAGTGGCACTAGGGGTGTGGTTCGGCGTCGACTTCTGCCAGCGTCGTCCAGTGCCATACAAGGCACTGGAAATCCAGCACTCCAGGAGGCTGCGGCTGCCTATGCTGTAGCTGCAGGAGCAGGTGCAGGTGCTTCGGGGTCGAATGTTCCTCCAGGGCCACCAATGTCCCCGAAACCCATTATTGAGGTGATCCCCAGCAGTCCAGGGCTGGTGGATCCCACCCCGACTGCTAGAGGCAGGGCCTGATTCCCGGGCAATGGCAGCAGGGACAGGAGCGGCAGCATCAGCAGCTACAGGGGGCACAGGGAGAGTGGCAGCAGCATGGTGGGCAGTCTATCAGCCTCAGGGTACTAGTACTCCCCTTCGTGGGGGGACATCACTCTGATTGGGGACAGTGAGGCAGACACTAGTCCTGCGGAGGAGATGTCTGGTGCTGAGGTAATGGCTGTCCCTCTGAGAGCTGTGTTGCCACCATGTTCTGCCCCTCCCATCAGTGCTGTCAGCAGTGCATCACCCGGTGCGGGCCACAAGGCAGGAGGGGGCAAAAAAATCCTCCGTCTGGGCACATTTTAAGTTGGTGCGGGAGGATTATCACAGTGAGGCGTCCTGCTCTAACAGCTGCCTCTAGCAGCAGGAGCAGTATTTCTGCTAGGGGGGAGCAGCAGCAGTGTCAGTGCACCATGGAGGAGCTGGGGTGGGGTCAGGTGCCAAGTCCATCGGCAGCTGCAGGACATGGAGAGCGGTGTGGCTTTCAACTGAAAGCCACGCGCATGTTGAAGGAAATGATCATGCTGGATGGGCAACCCTTCTTGGTGGTTGGGAACCTGGGGTTTAGGTGCCTGATTGGTTTAGGCGTCCCAGTTTAAGCTGCCCTCGTGCACCACCCTGAGTTTGCAGGTGGTGCCAGCTTTGTACTGGGATTTAAAGGAGTGGGTGAGGGAGAAGCTGGCAGGGGCTGGGGGTGCCACCAACCACTTCACCACAGACCTGTAGGAACTCGCAGCACACCTACCTGGCAATGACAGTGCACTGGTGGAAGGACCCAGAGGCAGCATTTGGCAGTGGCAGGAGGGGTTCTGAATCAGGGTATAGGTGGGCCCTGCTTGAAGCAGAAGTAATGGATGGCCCCCACACCGCATGGAACATCGAGTCATCCCTGATCGCCATGGTGAGGGAGTGGGTCACACCCAGGTACGCCCTTCACCAAGGGGTGTGTGGTGACAGACAACGTGGCCAACATACTGAGGGCAGACTGCAAGGTGGGCTTCACCAGCATCCCTTGCGCCACAAACACCCTTTATATAATATAAATTGTTTTTATGATGAACTTGTTAGCTTCCCCGAGCTGTTCGGGGAATTTATATTAGATAGATAGATAGATGCTGGGTACAAATTGAAAAAATAAATAAAATAAATATATTAAAATCATACCCTGGAGATGCCCCGCTGTCCATCACTAGTTGAACCTGATGCAAGGTGGCTTTATGCTCGAGAAGCCGCTTGAGCATCAGGAAGGTCAAATTCCACCGGGTGGACACATCCTGCACCAGCTGGTGCACTGGGATGCCTTGCTCGGCGTATATAGTATATATATATATATATATATATACTAAACAGTCCATAAAAACAGGCTGGGATAATAACGATAAATAAATAAGGTTGGGGGAAGATAAAACACCCCCTAACCCACCCCACCCCCCTCCCCAAAGGCCTGGGTGAACAGTCAGGTTTTACAAATTCACCGAAATGTCAAAAGGCTTGGGGCCAGATGAGTTTCCTCTAGGAGGGAGTTCCAAAGGCGTGGCCCAGTCACCAAGAATGCCCTCTCCATTGTGGCCGCTCGCTTAACACGGGGGACTTCCAAGGAGGCACCCCCGGCGGACCGAAGAAACTGCTCTGGGGTGTGGAGGGCGAGGCAGTCCCTGAGGTATGAGGGGCCCAGACCGTGAAGGGCCTTGTATACTAACACCAGTAGGGATGGGCGAACGCAGTTCAGAAGTTCGGAGTTCGGCCTGAACTCGGCCTGTTCGGACGACCGAATCCGAACCTGAATCCGAACACGAACTGGCCAAACCGAACTCAATTCTGAATGTCGAAATGACCGAACAGTTCGGTCAGTTTGGATCACGTTTGGGTGAGTTTGGGTGGCAAAAAAAGGTTCACTGGAAGGTCGAACGTGACAGGGAGGGGTAGTACTAGTCACTGAGGAGCAGACTTCCAGGCACCAGGGGCGGAGAGGCTTGCAAGAAATGAAACTATCTGCCTCCCCCCTTCCCAACACCTTCTGAGCTAGTCACTGTTCCTGAACAGCAGGCGTTGAGTAGGATTATTAGATTGCTTTAAGTTTCATTTCAGTTTTG
>QEPC01015444.1:297531-311135 GCA_003113815.1 Sphenodon punctatus | reverse complement strand
AGGAGGTGGGCCACCACGTTCTGCACTAGCTGCAGCCTCCAAACCAGGAACAAGGGCAGCCCCATGTAGTGTGCATTGCAGTAGTCCAGCCTCGAGGTGACGAAGGCAGGATGAGGGAGGCCAGGTCTGGGCCAGAGACAAATGGATGCAGCCTCCACACCAGATACAACTGGTAGAAGGCAGCCTTCGCCACTGCCTCCACCTGCTGCTCCAGGCAGAGGTCTGCGCCCAAAATCACCCCCAGATTCCGAACCTGCCGAGCTATGGGAGGGCACACACCCCCAACCGGGGGGGGCAACACCTCCCTCGTTCTCCCCACCAGCATCACCTCCATCTTATCGGGACTGAGCTTCAGTCTGCTCTGCCACATCCACTCCGCCACGGCCTCCAAACACTGGGAAAGCAGCGAGACGGCAGGGTCTGGGTCAACTGAAAAAGAGAGGTACAGCTGAGTATCATCAGCATATTGGTGACATTGCACCCTGAACCCTCTCACAACCTCCCCCAAGGGCTGCATGTATACATTAAATAACAATGGAAACAGAATAGAACCCTGAGGAATGCAAGATGTCTCAGCTCTCAGCACCACCCGCTGGCTTCTCCCTGAGAGGAATGAGCAGAACTATTCAAGAACAGACCTGTCCAGACCCCCCAGGTCACGCAGCCGTCTCAACAGCAGCTCATGGTCCACAGTATCAAAAGTGGCCAAGAGATCTAGCAGGATGAGAAATGTCGAACATCCTGCATCCATCTCCCGGTGGAGGTTGTCGACCAAGGCTGCCAAGGTCCTCTCGGTGCCATAGCTGGGGCGGAACCCAGATTGAAAAGGGTCCAGGAAACCAATGCTATCTAGATGCGTCTGGAGCTGGGTCACCACCGCCCGCTCAATAACCTTCCCTAAAAAGGGAAGGATGGGGCAGGATGGGGCAGAATGGGAGATCCTAGCTCACACGGTCTTCATGCTCAGACCATTCCTGGCTGTGACGGAGACCATCAGCTCCTCCATGGCCACCATCATCCAGGTGACTCCTCTGGTCCAGAGTCTCCTGAGGAGGCTGGAGGAGATTCTCCAGGGGTGGTATTGTGGCCCTCATGGCAGTAAGCTGGCGGATGAGGTGGTTGACCTGGTGTGGCAGCTGAAGGCAGGGCTAAAGGCACAGTTCGATGAGCTCCTGCAGTGGGAGGAATACGTTTTGGCAACCATGCTGGACCCCAGGGTCAAGGGCAGCGTGGCACACCGTGATGTCAGACAGCGCTCTATGGGCACTGGAAGGGTGACCTGGTGGAAAGGGTCCATCAGGCAAAGCGGGCTATGCATCAGGATGCCCCTGGGGTTGGTGGGAGTGGGAGAAGTCACCCCTTTCAGCCAGTGGGGTCTATCCCTGCCACTAGCCCTAATGGGAGCAGCACAGACAACACAGGGTGCAGCAGCTTTTCAGTTTGGGGAAATTTATATCAATACAAAAAATAGAGCACCTGGTAAAAGATAAGGTTGATTTCTTACAATATCTACAGTTGAAGAGTGCCTGTACCTATTCAGATACAAAGGATTGGGACAAAGAATCCTTTAAATTGGAGGAGCTAGTTTTTAAAAAGCGCAAAGGGGCAGGAAGGCTTGGAAAGATTTATAAAGAATTGAAGAGGTGTAGTTATGAGAAAAAGATAACATATATAGAGAGATGGAAAAAAGATTTGAATCTGACTCTAGGAGAAACAGAAGTAAAATAGATATGGAGCCATATGCATGAGTGTGCTTTCTCAATCGAGGTCAAAGAAATACAAGTTAAGTTAACAACCAGGTTCTATTTGACCCCAAGGAGACTGAAATATATGGGCTCAGGGGGAAAAGGCTGTTGCTGGAAGGGTTGTGGGGAACAAGCAGACTATATATATTGTTGGTGGAAATGCAGCAAGGTCAATCTGTTCTGGGGGGAAATCTGGAAAATGGCTATACAAATTGTTGGGGAGTTGATACCCTTCAAACCCAAAATTGTTGGGCCTTTTCCCAGAAAGTGAAAGAATTAAAGGTTGTCAAGATTTGGTTAAAATTCTGTTTCTAGTGGCATTGAATATAATCATCAAGCATTGGAAAGAAGAGGAAGATCTTTCAGTAGAAGAATGGGCACAGAGACTGTGGTACCTTTTTAGTATGGAAAAGCTTCACGCAAATATTCATAATGAAGATGAGAAATTCCAAAAGGTATGGACTCCAATTGTGTGTGCCCTGGAAGATAAACCTCCTCAAAGTGAGGCCATTTTAAAACTAATGGAGATTTAATGGTGGGCAAGAAATCCCTGGTCATGGTGGCAAATAGGGAAAGGACATGGAAAAGGTTATTATTTTTCAGAGTTTGGAAAATTGGGTGTATTCAGTGGGATGTTTGATTGTACTATTAAGCTGAAATATTTGTATATGGGAAATATATGAAAAAAGGGGAAATATAGGGTAAAAGAAATTGTAAAGATTTGAACTGATATATGGTTTATATGGATATAATAAAATAAAGTTTAAAAACAAAAACAAAAACCAAATAAAAGAAAATATTTTTTCACTCAGCGTATATGGAATCTACTGCCAGAGGCTGTGGTAAGGGCCAGTACTATAGCTGAGTTTAAAAGAGGTTTGGACAAGTTTCTGGAAGATAGGTCCATTAGAAGCTATTAGCCAGACAGAATCAGGGAACATGATGGGAGCTGGGGGAAAACAACAGGGAATGGATCCCCCATTGTGACCTGTAGGGTGCTTCTCCCAAGCCACCGTGATTGGCCACTGTCAGAGACATGATGCTGGGCTAGATGGACCATTGGTCTGACTCAATATGGCACTTCTTATTTAATAATTTCAACAGCACTCTCAGCGTTCAAAGTGATTTTACAATCATCATCATCATCATCATCATCATCATCATCATCATCATCATGTATTTGTCATGACCATTGGTTGAAACAACATCAAAATACAAAATAATAGATTCTAAAAATAAGACACTTGCGAAGGAAACCATCATACTGGGCAATTTTAGACACACGTTAAAGTTCCGGATGTTTCAATCTTCTGGGTTTACAAGTCCACAAGTAAGTTCCGGATATATTTTTCACACACACACTGCCCTGAGGCAGTTCCTGGATTCATTCTTCACACACACATTTCCCTGACGCAGCCTAAAGTAGCCGCAGCTGTAAACGTGACAGGCTGCCATGGAAACCAAGTGACCACAGCTGCCTGGAACAAAGCAGTTTACCAGGAGAACCTTTTACACACAAAAGTTCTGGAAGAAGTTTCACGCAGAAGTTCAAAGATCCAGATGTTTAAGATCTGGATGAGTGATTTAGATGCACAGAAAGTTCTGGATGTTGCAGCAAACATCCAGGAGAAATGTGTGTCTAAAAACACCCAATGACTTACACTTATGCACATAATCACAGATAGATATTTATTTTATTTATTTATTTCAAGCCATTTTAAGTCTGCTCCCTCGTGCTCACAACAGCAGTTTGGGGCGGTTCACAACAAGAGTCAAAGAATACATAAAATAATTCAATAATTAAAATCAAATACATAACATTTTTATTAAAAATCATTATAAGAGCGGAACCAAACCCCCATACCCCCAACCCCATCCCACCCTACCTGTCTCCCTCCCCCAAAGCCAGACAGAACAGTTAAGTCTTACGCTGTCTCCAGAAAGAGGGGAGGTCTGGGGTCAGGCGGGCCTCTGTTGGGAGGGAATTTCACAGCCTAGGAGCAGCCACCGTGAACGCCCTTCCCATCGTCGCCACCCGGGAAACCTGGGCGACTTCGAGTTAGGCATCCCCGTCAACCACAGGGGCCGCACCATGGCCTGTGGCATGACGCATTCCCGCAGGTAACTAGGGCCCAAGCCATTTATTTTATTTTATTTTTATCCATTTATACCAAGCCCCTCCTGTAAAAACAGCTTAGGGCGGCTAACAATTTTAAAAGAGTAAAAAATACAATAATATAAATATAAAACAATCATAAAGATATAAACAATTTAAAACAGGGTTAGGATTAAACAAACAAATAAATAAATAAATAAATAAGTAAATAAATAAATAACGGTAGGATAGAACTAAAAATCCCTAACCCCCCTCCCCTCTTCCCCAAAGGCCTGGGCGAACATCCAGGTTTTACAAGCCCATCAGAATGTTAAAAGGCTTGGGGCCAGGCAAACTTGCTCCGGGAATGCCCTCTCCATTGTGACCCCCCGCTTAACACGAGGGACCTCCAAGAAGCCACCCCCGCAGACTGAAGGAGCCGCTCTGGGGCATGGAGGGCAAGGCGGTGCCTGATAGGAGATGAGCAAACAGAATGGAGTTCGGAAATTCGGTTCGGTTCAGTTCGGTTTGAAATTCGAGTTCAGAAATTTGGTTCGGTTCAGTTTGAAATTCGTGTTCGGTTCAGAAGTTTGGTTCAGTCGACCGAACAGACCAAGTTCGGTCGAATTCCGAACTTCTGAACCAAGTTCGGCCATTCAAAACCAGGTTTTTTGGTGTGTGTTGCCACTAGGGCAACACAGAGCAAACAGAACGGAGTTTGGAAATTCGGTTCGGTTTGGTTCAAAATTTGAGTTCGGCTCAGATGTTCGGTTCGGTCGACCGAACAGACCGAGTTCGGTCTGAACTCCGAACTTCCAAACCACATTCGCCCATCCCTAGTCCCTGAGATACGAGGGGTCAAGATCCTGAAGGCCCCTATAGATCATTACCTTGAACCTGGCTCGGCACGCTATTGGCAACCAGTGCAGAGTCCGGAGCACAGGTGTTATGTGCTCCCAATGACCCATCCCGAACAAGAGCCGGGCCTCCCATTCTGCACTAGCTGCAGCCTCTGAACCAGGAACAAGGGCAGCTCCACGTAGAGCACATTGCATTAGTCCAGCCTCAAGGTGACGAAGGCATGGATGAGGGAGGCCAGGTCCGGCCTGGAGATGTATGGACACAGCCTCCGCAGCAGATATAACTGGTGCAGGGCGGCCTTTGCCACCACTTCCACTTGTCAATCCAGGCGGAGATCTGAGTCCAATATCACCCACAGACTTTGAACCTGCTGAGCTATAGGAGGGCGAACCCCCCCAATCAGGCGGGCCAACACCTCCCTCACTCTCCCCACCACCATCACCTCCGTCTTATCAGGGTTGAGCTTCAGTCTGCTCTGCCACATCCACCCCGCCACGACCTCCAGACACTGAGATAGCAACGAGATGAGACAACAGGGTCTGGGTCAGCTGAAAAAGAGAGGTACAGCGGAGTATCATCAGCATATTGGTGACAACGCACCCCAAACCCTCTCACGACCTCCCCCAAGGGCTGCATGTATACATTAAATAATAATCCAGAAAGAATGGAACCCTCTGGAATGCCGCAGGACAAGGCACTGGGGCAAGATGTTTCAGCTCCCAACACCACCCGCTGTCTTCTTCCCAAGAGGAATGAGTGGAACTATTCAAGAACAGTCCTGTCCAGACCCCACAGGTCATGCAGCCGCCTCAACAGCAGCCCATGGTCCACGGTGTCAAAAGCTGCTGAGAGAAATAGCAGGATAAGAAATGTCGAACATCCTGCGTTCATCTCCCGGCGGAGATCATCGACCAAGGCCACCAATGCTGTCTCGGTGCCATAGTAGGGACGGAACCCAGATTGAAACGGGTCCAGGAAACTGATGCTATCTAGATGCGCCTGGAGCTGGATCACCACCGCCCGCTCAATAACCTTCCCTAAAAAGGGAAGGTTAGAGACAGGTCGGTAGCTGGTGAGTGCGTCCACATCCAATGATGGTTTCTTAAGCAGGGGGCATACCACAGCCTCCTTGAGGCTAGGCAACAACCTCCCCTGCCTCAGGGCTTTATAAGTCAACACCAACACCTTGAATCGGGCCTGGAAGACAATAGGCAGCCAGTGCAGAGAACAGAGCACTGGTGTAATGTGCCTGCGATGACCCGTCCCCATAAGGAGATGGACCGCTGCATTCTGCACCCGCTGCAGTCTTCAGACCGTTACCAAGGGTAGCCCCGCGTAGAGTTCAGTCTAGAGGCGATGAAGGCATGGATGATGATGGTGGCCAGGTCAGAGTCCAAAACATACAGCCGCAGTCGTCGCACCAAATGTAACTGGCGAAAGGCATTCCTCACTAACTCCACCACTTGTGAATCCAGGTGGAACTGTGAATTGAGAAGCACCCCCAGGGGTAAACCTCATCAATGACAGGGGCCACCACCCCTTCAGCCCTACCAGCCAACATCATCTTTGTCTTGTTGGGATTCAGTTTCAGACAGTTCGCCCTTATCCAACCCTCCAAAGTCACCAGACACCGAGACTGCTGGGTCTGGGTCTGCAAAAAAGGAGAGGTAAATCTGTGTATCATCAGTGTTCTAATGGCAACATATGCCAAACCCTCTCACGACCTTGCCCAAAGGCTGTATATATACATTGAACAGGAGAGGGGACAGAATAGAATCCTGTGGGACTCAACATGTGAGGTTCCAGGGAGACGATGAACAATCTCCAAGCACCACCCATTAAGTTCTCCAGGCCAGGAGAGAGTGGAATCATTCAAGAACAATTCTGCCCACCCCAGCCTGGTCCCGCAGACAGGCCACCAATATCTCATGGTCAATGGTATAAAATGCTGCCAACAGATCTAATAAAATCAAAAGAGACAATCTGTCCTGATCCAGTTCACAGTGCAGGTCTTTGACCAAAGCCACAAGTGCAGTCTGTCATGGGTTGGAGGTCCGCACCCCCACTTTACCAGGTCTGAGTGACTCAGTTTCCCTCGTGTACAGCCCACTTGAATAAGTTTTTCTCTCTGGCCGATTCAAGCCTGCCGCAGGGACAACCCCTTTGTCACCCAAGGGCCCAATCCTTCCCGTTTACAGACTTGGGAGCCCTTGTTGCTCACTTGTGTTCCAATGTTAGACACAGACACTTCTTCATAAAGATGAGAAGTCAGTTTATTGATTACATAAGCAAGATAATTGATACAGAGTGGTTACTAGAAATCAAAGGTAAATATAACACATTCCTAACCTATACTGGTTGAGTTCCTAAATAAGCAACTTACCCTACCAAGGTTCATAAGTTCTTCTCAGTCCTTGATGTAAGCGACTGGGTCTTCAGTCTTAGAGTTGCTAGAAAGCAAAGTCCCCTCTCTCAGTTCATGGTTCAGCTCAGCCCTCCTGGCTGCAAGATGTTGAGTGAGTTCCCGATAGTCCCTGTCCCCTCTGGGGTACAACTCCTTATATCCCCAGGAGGAAACCCCTCGTATCTTTCTCGAGGCTTCTAGAATTCCTTTTGTTTTTGCTATCAGCTTTCTGTGTCTCTTGCACTTAGGCAATGGCTGCCTGCATTAGCATTTTAAATGTCTCTGGCCATCCGTCTGGGGCAAATTCACAAACTGTCTTTCCATTTCCTGGAGCTTGGTCAA
This sequence comes from Sphenodon punctatus, assembly GCA_003113815.1. Classification (NCBI taxonomy): domain Eukaryota; kingdom Metazoa; phylum Chordata; class Lepidosauria; order Sphenodontia; family Sphenodontidae; genus Sphenodon; species Sphenodon punctatus. The sequence continues at coordinate 303,688 of QEPC01015444.1, read as the reverse complement.
GTGTCACAGTCTTGATTTGAGTTTTACAGTTCTTAATTGTAACATTACATACATGTGGAAACTTTTGCTTTACATAGTTACTAGACTTGTAGTCTACATGTAGGCCAATGTTACACATGTGTGACCCTATGTTCCTCCATGACACAGTCTCCGTGCCAAACCCAGGGCAAATACCAAGTACCATATGCAAATACCAAGCACCACTTCTCAGCGGTACCCACATTTACTGTGTCTGTAATAACCAAACAAAGACATAAATTTATATAAGAAAAAAGTACAAAGGAGCGGGTGAAAAAAAATAATCTTATTGTACCTGTTTCACTTTACCTTAAAACCTTCTCACTACAGCCAAGGCATGAGCCACATTTGCCATTTTTCTCATATCTTATTCCTGCGGGTTGGCTAACAGATATGCCACTTTGATTAACATGTCCCAATGCATTATCCCTTCAAGGAGTGGGCTGATCAATTTATCTCTTATACTTTCTGAGAATTGGCAGTTAAACAGATAGTGTAACAAATCTTCTACTTGATATAATTCACATGAGCATAATCTCAATTCCAAAGGAACCCGAGCATACCTACCTCCACAACTTCCAAGGACATTCGTTGGAATCTAAGCAAAGTCAGAGCCCTGCAAGTAGTAAAGTTGGATATGACCATTAAGTACCTTTCTAACTGGTAACAAACTTTATATTTACAATACCAGGGTGCAATTTTAACCTGAGACAATGCTGCTAAGTCAGCTTGAATAAAATATCATGATGCCAAGTCTTAAACAACAATTTAGCTCTATCTTTTGAGCAGTTCTGAAAAAACTCAATTGAAAACCCAGCTTTGCCAAGAATATTAATTAGCATCTTCCACCACAGGGAAACAGCATCAAAATTTAGTTGTTCCACCCAACATAGCTTTGGCAAGCAGTCATTTGACATATCTTTTATATGCAGCCAATAAGAAAATATATACAAATGTACAGCTATATCAATAGGTAACATACTGGTTTCCACCCTAACCATACAAGATGGAGTACATGGTGGTACCCCCAAAATAGATTTAAGATACTTGTTTTGGAAAATTTCTATGTCAGTTGACACCAAGTGCCCCCATATCTCGGCACCATACAATGCTTGGGGTTACAACTTATGCTCTAAAAGTTTAAGGGCAGGTTTAACCATCCTCCCTCCAGCTGTTCTCCAAACTTTAGTATTCCATTTGTAGCTTCCAATACCTTCATTTTGGTCTGGTCCAGATGATGTGCCCAACTACCCGAACAGGAGAATGTAAACCCTAGATATTTATAATTGCTGACTTGTTCCAACACTTCTGAGTCAAGGTACCATTAGGATAGGATGTTTTTTCCCCAAAACCATAACTTCGTTTTCCCCATAGTTTACTACTAGATATTTTTTGCTACAGTAAGCGCTCAGCGCTAGCTGAGCCTTCTCACTCCGTTTGCTGCATTTGAAAGAAGTAACATGTCATCAACATATAGAAGTATATCCAGCTGCTTCCCCTGTACATTAAGAGGGTAATAGTCATCTCCACTTAACTCTGTGATGATATCATTTACAAAAAAGTTAAATAGAAATGGGGCAAGAACACACCCCTGTTTCACTCCATTTGAGGCAGAAATTGTATTAGACAAATGGCCTGCAGGAGTCAGCTTGACCTTTAAGGAGGTATTGTGGAGGTATTATGGGACCTTTGGACTAAAAAAAAGTAGTCTCCTATCTATGTTAGAAATTTCTAATTTTGTCCATAACAAATTTCTATCAATGCTATCAAAGGAAGACTTTAAGTAAGTCCACGAATGTGGCAAACAGTTTGCCTTTTTCTAATTTGTACATATTTAGTAATCAGATCGATCAGTATGTAACAATGATCTATGGTCGAATGACCAGAGTGAAAACCTGTCTGTTGGTTTCCTCTGCCCATTGTATAAGCTTCTCCAATAGAAATTTAGCATAGAGCTTTGCCACAATACTAATTAAACTAATCGGCTTATAATTTGCCGGAGGATTCCTGTCTCCTTTTTTGTAAATTGGTACAATGATGCAAAGATTCCAGCCTGCCAGGATTTTACCTGAACGGTTAATGCAATCAAAAAGCCTGTACAAAACAGGATCCCACCACTCTATGTGATCACGCAACAGTTCACCTGGAATCGCATCCTCTCCGGGGGCTTTTTTTGTTGGTACTTGCATAATGAGCAATCTTATACAAGTGCCTGTAACTAGTTGTCACTGGGGAAACATGCTCTGTTCTAAGCCAGCTAGTTCACCCAGGTTAACATCCACAGTCTTTATCTAGTTCAGTTCCAAAACAACTTCATGAGGTAGTCATTATTATTCCCATTTTATAGAAGGGGAATTAAGACTAAAGACAGTGTGTGTCTTTAGACATCATATCAACGAGTGTCTGAATGTGTGTTTTGACCTTGATATGAACACCGGATTGGCCCTGTGTTCACCACGTGGCATTGCTTAGAGACACATCCCATCTTCGGACAAATCAGTGTTTTACTTGTCACCGGATCTCAGCACGCAAGCATTGCTGCCTTGTTCCCCATGTTGTACCTGCTAACACACCAGACGATATCATTAGACGCAACATTAGCCACATGTTCAGCCAGAACACGCAAATTGTCCTTATGATGCAATGATGTTCACATCACGTGTTCAACGGGTGGCCAAATTGGTGTTGGGATTGTTATGATGCTTACACACAACAGCCAAACGCGTGCTTAGAGGTTTTGACACCCAATCTTTGTTATGTCTAAAGGCGTCCAGTGACTTCACAAGGCCACTCAGAGAGTTCATGGATAAGCCAGGATTTGAGCCTCATACCTTATCCACTAGCCTACACTGATTTATTGCAGGCTGACTGCAGATGCAAGTTATCTTTGAAAGGTACACAATTGGCTATGGGGAAGACCGCCTACCTGTCACTAGAGCTGAAACATCTCTGTGAGTGCTGTTTCCAACAGAAACCGCTCTTTCATCTTCATTTATGCATGGAAGAAATCTACTGGCATTTTTGACATTTTCTGTGATTTTCTGCTGTTTCCCACCATTTTGATAATTTCCAGTAATTTTTGGTAATTTCTGGTATTATCGGTATTTTCTGGTACTTTCTAGTATTATCAGTAATACTGGAAATAAATTATTGAAAATTACTTGAAATTACCAAAAAATGAGGGGAACTCGCAGGCATGGATACCGATGGGACCAGAAACACGGAAGCAGAAAATACCAATGAATGGCCAAAAGCACTCCTGAAAGGTTTTTATTTTCTGACGGAATGAGAGCACTTGCTCTCACTTCATGCCTACCTGTAACACACACAGGATCTTGACTCTAGACCTTCGGGACCCAGTCAATTATGTGACAAATCTAAGGGGGTACCAGTGTTTGAGGTTGGAGTTCAGTCCGAGGGGTTCAAAGCTGGGAAGTCTGTTCATAAGGGTTGGAGTGAGGACAAAGGTTGATGAGGCTGGAAGGCATGAATCCAAAAGGCTTAGAAACCAAGGGTGTTAACAAATGTGATGAGACCTTGTTCAGCCTGCTCTGGCCTGCCTGAGCCAGTGTGAAGCTCACATGTCTGTTTTGGGACCGTCAGATGTGGGCCCAATTCATATTCCAGAAGGGTTGGCAGCTAGGCTGAAAACATGGGCCTGCAAGGAAGTGGACCAACCGTCTGGACCCAAGAGCTGCCCAGGTCACTCAGAGTGGGCCAAACCGGGCAGATGCATCTGTTTTCATACCCACCTGGCCCTGCATGGAGGGTTGCCATGACTGCCTGTTATTGGGGGCAAGGCGGGGAGAGAGCCAGCTGGTCCCATGTCACTCTCATCCCCCTCCCGAGCCTGGTCAAGACATGGGAATGTGTGTTCCATTCCCCGAGCTGACCTGGCCGGGGTGCCCCCCCCTTGGGATGTGCAGCTGCCTCACACCCCAAAAGACAATTAATAAGAATGAAACAAAAAAAAATCACATAGTTTTTGCAACCTGTCTCCTGGTTTTTGAACATAGGTGTTGGCCACTCCAGCTAGCTCATTCTTGAAGGAGGAGAATGAATTAACTGGAGCATTCTATGCATTGCTCTATAGAGCCCTTCTTAGTCTTATACACACCCTACTGTTTGAATACCACAGGGCTGTTGTAGCCCTGTTCTTTCTGCCACCCTGAGGACAGCTCATCAAACCGTGAAATTATCCTCCTTCTCTCAACAGGACCCCCTGGTGACTGATGTCACTGAAGGTTACCGCCTGTCACCTGATAACATTCATCCTCAGGGAAGCTCTGAAAGCTGTTTCCCCAGCTGATGCCTTAAGGCTTGACAATACAGTTCTAAAGCCAATGCCTGCAAATGTGCTTTCATATGTTATGGATGTGGGATAAGAGGCCATGAAGCATTGATTTGTTCTTGTCATGAAGCATTTGCGACTTTCTCAGCCCTGGTGATAACCTGCAGAACATCACACAGTGCCTACTTGTGTAGTTGAATGAATCTGTTGGAGCAAAGGCCTTTGGTTCTTCAAACACATTCTCTCTGAACTCATCTCCAGACACAATGCATATTATAGAGCAATTAGGAATCTGCTAACTTGCTAACCATCTCTTTGGCAGCTTGGAAGCAATCACTACCTATTTGTTTTTTCCGGCCTGTTGCGACGTAAGCTCTTTAATATGCAATTGTAATACGCAATATCTCAAAGTAAAATGCAATTCAGTCACAGGACATTCAGCATCACTCATTTCTAATCTAGAATGTCAGCAAAGCCATTTTGCTGACATTATTGTTTTGACACTGAGCGTAATAGAAATGATTAAGTCAGGAAGAGAGCAGCACTTATTTGACTGCTGTCAGCTACCGAACCACAATAGCCCGGCACACAGACTCTCTATTCAACAGATGAAATGTGAAACTTGATGGGCTGCTGCAAAATGTTAGTAACCACAATGCTATATTTCAGTCCCTACTTGTATGTTACAAATGTTTAGTAACCACAATGCTATATTTCAGTCCCTACTTGTATGTTACAAATGTTTAGTCTCGCTCAGCTAGGAACTAACCTCATACGAAAGCAATTCCTGTTTTCACAACAGAAAGGAAATGGAACAGTGACCGAATTTTGATCTCTAATTCTTTGAACTCAAGCATTTTCCCTGGCCCCTTCTTTTTTGCAAATGGAAGAATGTATTCAAATGCAGAATAAAAATGGAAAGAAGAAGAACAATATCAGTCCTTGTGGCTTTAATATACAGATTGAGATTCATGATGGCAGGAATGTAACAGGATAGAAATATAAATCATACCCCTTCTGCCCCTCCAACACAGAGAGTTCAGGTAGGGAGACGTTCTGAACCAAGTGTTTAGTTGGTGTTTGTTCTACATAGCTGGGTGCTTCCCTTTCAATTTTAGCCTTTAGAAGTTTTTTAAAAATCATTTTAAAAAAATCATCAGAACAAGTATTTGACACCTTTTCCCATGGAAAAGTCATCTTAGGTGACAATCAGCTGTTTGTTGGAGGGTGGTAGTGCCCTGTGTTCTCATGGTACATTGCAAGCTGCAGGATCTCCCCAAACAGGAGATAATGCTGCAAACAGGAAGGGAACTGATGTACCCTGACAAAAGCTGAAGCTTAATTTAAAAGAGAGAGAGAGAGAGGGAGGCAGGGGTGTGCTGGAACTAAAACCTTCCCTACAAATCCCAACCCTTGACCCTAGAAGCATGGGAGACATTCAAGGGGTTAATAGTTCAAGTTTATTAATTGGCTTTAAGCTTTCACCATTGCCTTAAAACAAAACATGAAAACACAAAACAAGACAAAAATAACTAACAACTACATATGGCAATCAGCAAACAACAAAGGAGACAAATACAAAACAGCAAGTAACAAACAGCAAATAAATAAATAGCAAATAACAAATACATATCCAAAAAGCATATATATATATATTCACCAAAACAAAAAACTTAACAGTTTAAAAAGACACTTAAATGTACAAGAGTTTTCTTACAATACACACAAAAACACAATTCAGTACAATTACAATTCAAAACACCTTCCACTTCATACATTGCAACAAAACACAAACACCAAAAAACATAGAAATTAATTCACGCTTAGAGCAATATTTAATATTTTATC
>QEPC01015444.1:280129-292368 GCA_003113815.1 Sphenodon punctatus | reverse complement strand
TCTCTCTTTCATGGCTAATAATGAGAAAAGTGCCACCACCTTCACTATTTCCATGTCGTTAGGGGCAAGCAAAGCAGATAACCCAGCATAACTCCGCATGTGCGTGGCGAACCCCGGTATTGGCTCTAACCAGACTGCCCTTAAAGACTGGTACAACGGGCAACTGAAAAGGAAGTGGGGGAGATCTTCAACTTCCAAAGTACTACAGGGGCATGTTCTAAGTTCCCATGGGACCTTCCCATGCCTTCCCTCAATAATGGCAGATGGAAACTGCTGAAACCGGAGGCATGTAAACGCCCTGCGTAAGCTTAGTTTACCCAGCCCATCCAGATAGCTTTCAAGCTGGTGAACGGTTTTAACCACGTGGTAATAAGGGGCAACTCTCCAGACCGAAAGTTTAGCCATATCTTCCTGTCTTGCCACATCCAGAATCCTCTGCTTTATCATATATCTTTGATTAAAGCAGGATTTGCCCTGAAAAAACTCAAATGAAAAACCCAGCTCCCTCAAGCACGTGACTATCCAGAGAAGCCAGGGGTAGTTCCCAACACCTCCATACTCCAGCTCTTCCTTCAGGCACAGGCCTGCAAGGGAGGTTTCGCCCTGATGTAATAACCTAGACCAGAATCTTAATGACTGCAATTTGCATAGGAAAGCAATAGCTATAATCCCAGTTTCCGCACGAATAACCGCTGCTGGAATTGACTGGGAAACTCTCAGCAAGGACCTTATAAATTTGTTTTGGGCCACTTCTAAGGGCTGGTAATCCCCTCCTACACATACTTCTGCCCCAAAAGTCAAGAGGGCCTGGATCTTAGGTCTATACACTCCCAAAACCGTGGAGATAGAGATACCTGGGGAATCTGAAGCCAACCTCAGAATCCCTCTAGCTGTTATGTTGGCCTTCAAGGCCAGGCACTTCCTATGTCTGCCCCATGTACCGTTTTGAACAAAAGTGACCCCCAGGTACACATAAGACTCCACTTGCCTTAGAGACTCTTTCCCAACAGGCCACAGGTGACTAGATGGTCTCTTCTTCCCCAATACCATAACCTGTGACTTGAGGGGATTGAGCACCAATTCATTTGCGGAACAGTAATCCATCAAGGTCTTAAGCTGGTATAAAAGACCTTTCCTTGTCTGGGCCATCAATACCAAATCATCTGCATACATTAGAATATTCGTTGGTCTAGAGCCAATCTTAGGTGCATGAGAAGATTCCCTGAGAAATCGATCAGGGAGATCCCCCAGAAACAGGTTGAAAAGCAGGGGAGCGAGAACACACCCTTGTCTGACTCCTCTGACAACCTTAAATGGACGAGACTGATCACCATCCCTCCCCAACCTGACCGTAGCCAAGTTATCGGAGTGCACATAAATGAGTAAAGTTAGCAAATGATCATCAATACCCCACTCCATCAACTTTCTCCACAATTTGAGTCGTGGTATGGAGTCAAATGCCTTGCGTAGATCTATGAAGGCCAAGAACAGGGATCCAGATCTTACTCCGATATACTTGGAGATTACATGTTGCAGGACAAAAACATTGTCAGAGGTAGATCTATTTTTCCTGAACCCTGCCTGTTCCAACGGTATAAGGTTCTCCCTCTGGGCCCAAGACTCTAAATGTCCCAGCAAAATTCTGGAATACAATTTCCCTATTATGGGTAACAGACTTATAGGGCAATAGCAGCAGAGATCCAGTGGGTTGCCTTTCTTAAAAATGGGGACAATCACACTATCGCCCCATCCCTTAGGCACCTGCAAAGACTGATTAATAAATGAAAAATATTTGGCCAGGACATTAGCCCACCAATGAGGGCATATATTCAGAACCTCGGCAATGATGAAATCTCTACCCGGCGCTTTGTTCTTTTTAAGTGCTTTAATTAAATCCAGCACCTCCTCCAGTCTAATCTTCACTAAGGCCTGATGTCTTGAATGAATTTGTAGAGAGGAAAGCAGTTCGGCGACACCTGCTTCAACCTCTTCCGCATGAAGGCTAAACAAGTCCTGGAAAAATTGCACCCATGTGTCCTCCTTGATTTGATTCTTCCTAGGGCCTGGAGGATCTTCACTCTTTCCCTTAACCAGGGCCCAAAAGTCTCTAGAGTTCCCGGTCTGCACCGCGATCTGGGTTTTAGCCCAGATCTGCTCTTTATAGGTTAATTTTTTCCGTGCAATGAGTAACTTATAGGTACATTTAGTTTCTCTGAACTGGAAAGTGGCCTTATCGCTTGGGCTGCTAACCCACTCCTTCTTTGCCCTTGAAAGAGCCAGCTTCAGCCTCTTACATTCGTCATCAAACCATATAGCTCCTTTAACTTTTCTCAAACCACCAACAAGGGGGGTTAATAGAGATATGCTGCCAACCCATATATTCCTGAGTGATCCCCCATCCCTGTTTCTTCTCCTACTTTACCAACTCTTCCACAGGGCTAGATTAATTTTGAAATTAGTTTCCCGTTCCAATTGGACACAGATCTGTAACCTTTGCAGTAAGAAAGATTCCCCAAACTTTCTAATCTGGAATGTTATAAAAAACAAACAAACCCAAAAACCACACACCCAACAACTTGACATTTTATATATATATAAAAAAATTGTCACATCTTTTATCAAAATATTTTATCAAAAAATATTGTTGACTTTTTCATTTGATGTTTCACCATAACTTGCCAGTTCATTTCAGTTTTTCCCATGAAAAAAGACTAAGGGTGAAATCAAACAAGATGATAGCCTGCTGCAGTCCATGTTCAGTTCGCACAGTCCCCACTAAGCTCCCACTCACATGTTGAGCATGTCCAGCCTCGTAAATGGGCAACCCCAACCATGTATTTCATGTGCTTGTGGGCAGCCTACACTGGCAACACAAGTGAGAGCGAGAGCAGAGGGGCACAGGAAGTTGGTGCTCCTCCAACACATCTAGGATTTCTGCCAATGACTCTATGGTACAGGTAGACCTGTGCGCTGCACGCAACCTAATTGATGGGACATGGATACGTGGGCTCCCACTAGCCCGCATTAGCCAGCCTTTGCCCATACAGCAGGCTCCACATTCTCCAAGACTACGCTGTGAGTGGGGGCTGCAGGTCTAGTAAGTGGTGCCCAAATATCTGGCGAACACCTAACAAAACAGGAAGGTGGGCACCCACCTGGTGTCATCTATCATCTCATTTGTTTCCACCCTAAGATGGCATAACTATATAAACTGAAATAGGAAGAAAATCATTTCCTTTAAAATCTCAGCTGAAAATCAAAGTATGTGCTTTGAAAGTTCTTAAGGAAAAGCAGATTTTTTTTTTTGGTCAGAACTAAATAAGGTCTGATATAGGACTCATGCACATGGTGCACACATAACGCACATGCCATGTACATTTTGCACACACATTGTGCACCTTTACACAAAGTGGGTATTAACAGACATGATGCTGACCCAGTTAGGCCTGCTTTGGCCCATGCAGGCCAGTGTCATGTCTATATGTTTGTTCCAGTCCCACCAGATGTGAGCCCAGAATAAGCCACGCCCAGGATGGTGGCTGGGCCTGGACTGTGTCCTGGAGCTGACTCACAGTCCAGGCCTAGCAGCCACCCAGCTGGGCCAAAGTGGGCAGAACTGGGCAGGAAGGTCTGTTCCTGGCCTTGCCTCCTCCCAGCATGGGGGGGTTGCAATGGTGCCCAGCCATGGTTGACTGTCATGGTGGGGAGGAGGGGCACTTGTAGGAGCGCGGTGACATGGCTGGGCGGGCGCACATCACTCCCCACCACCTCCCCAGCCAGGAGAGCCACAGAAATGTTTGTTTCTGCATCCAGAGCTTGCCCAGCTGGGGGAAGCCCTCCCCTGGGTGGGACAGATGTCCAGGAGGACGTCTGTTAACATCCAGTGTGTGTGCGAAGTTTGAATTGGCCCCTAAAAGACTTGAGACTCTCAGCTCAGCCAAGTATCAGATGCATTGGCATCTCTGTGGCTTAATGCTATCATGCCACCAGCAGGAGACAGCTTGGAACTTCCTGTCCTCAGGAGCGTTCCTGTCCTCAGGAACTTCCTGTCCTCAGGAGCATTGTGTGTGGAAACATACCGCGAGTTAGATGTTTCTCCCTTTTTGCAGCTCATTTTAAGAGGACATTGACAAATTGGAGTCGGTTCAGAGGAGGGCAACAAAGACGATAAGGGGTTCGGACAAGTCTTATGAGGAAGGAACTGTGAATGTTTGGCCTAGCGAAGAGAAAACTAAAGGGAGACGTGATGACAGTCTTTAAATATGTAAAGGGCTGCCAACATGAAGATGGTAAGGAACTGTTCTGCATTGCTACAAAGGGCAGGACTAGAAATAGTCTCAAGTTATGGGAAGGTAGATTTTAGTTAAATATCAAGAAAAACTTACTAACAGTAAGAGCTATTCAGCAATGGAACAAGTTGCCTAGGAGTTTGTAGGCTCTCCATCACTGGAGGTTTTCCAAAAGTGGCTGGACAGCCACCTGTTGGGGATGTTGTAGCTCATTTATCCTGCATCCAAACAGGGGTAAGAGTGTGCAATGCATTTCTGTTTTTAAGTTACTAAAACAAATGGAGCCCTATTCATTTTAGTGACTCGGTATTCCAAAATGAATGAATCAGAAAATTACATTTGCTTGCTTTCATTTGTTTTCATTAAATTTTTAAAAATAATTAAATAAAAATAAAATCATTACAAACGCGCAAAAATTAGCCACTATACCATTCCGTACCATACCATACCCCTTTTTAAAATGGCGGCTGCAGCATTGCTGCCATTTTGGAAAAGGGCAGCTGGTCTGCGCATGCAAAAATGGCCACTGTACCTGTGCAGCCTCGCTGCCCTTTTCCAAAATGGCAGTGTAGCTGCTGCCATCATTTTGGAATAGGGCATGCACGAGCAGAACAGTCCAGCAGACAATTGCAACAAGTGGAACACTATTTTTTATTTCTTTTTAATTTAAAAAAAAAATTAAATAGTTTTTTAATGAAATGTTTAAATATGAATGGGTTTTTAACAAATAAGCCATTCACAATTTCATGTAAAATAGCTTATCAAGCAAGAGATCTCTGTTGACTGCTGCAAATGGGAAAACATGAGTACTTCTTTTATGCTGGACTTTTTTTGTCATTGGTCTTTTGTCACTGCTTATTTAGCTTTGTTCCTCAAGGACTTGAAGATTAAACACTGGACATTTCACAACCTTGAGGCTTGCTATGGAGATAAACCAGTATCCAATGTGTCTAATGGTTTCTGTTTTTAGCTTTACTATTGGTTGTTTAAAATGTTTTTATGTTATTCTTTTTTAAAATGCTGTAAGCCTCCCCGAGCTGTGAAGGCAGGAGGGGGGTGGAATAAAAATCTAATTAAATAAATAAATAAATAAATAGTGCAGAGCAGTGGTTCTCAAACTGTGGCTTGCAGGTTCATGGCCAGCAAATGTGCATTACCCTTGTCCCCCCCCCCCACCTCCAATAGATGGCTATCATGCTGCTAGGGACATGAAGTCAACCACCCTTTGCAGCTAGAGCCAGCCTATATAGTGGATGACATGTGGGGAATTTTCAGACTCTGTCCACTGCCCCAAAAAGATTGGGAAGGGGAACCCATGCTCAAAAGCATCTATCAATGATATTTAAAGCAGCACTACAACAAACACAGTTGATGTCAAATTCAATGGTATCCATTTCAACAAAGTGGATATGAAGAGTTAATTATTTCCTGCTCTATTTGTGGATATGAATGATGGTTATTAGTGCAATAGCATTGTTGGACAACAGTAGGTGCACAATACAGCTAAACAGTATCACCAAAGTAATTGAAATACTGAAACAAAATAAACAAATATGCAAATATCACATCACCAGTAAAGATTTATTTGGATATTTGTTCATTTGAATGAATATATGAATAAGCTTCACAAATATAAAATGAAATGTTCATTTCAGCTCCAAAAAGATACTTGGAAATCCAAATAATAGAAATTGAGGTGTGCACATGAATACAAATAATATAAGGAGTGCCATCCTAGGTTAATCAAACCTGGCATCCTGTCTCCAACAGTGGCCATCCTCAGTCATTGCAGAGAAGAACCCAACAGGCCAAAATGCAGCAATTCTTTCGCTGCCGTTCACTCCCATCTTCCAACAGTAAGAGGTTGCATCCCCTACCTACTTGACTGATAACCATTTATGGACTTATCCTCCAACAACTCTCCTCAACATTGCCCGCATACGCCCCTTTATATCTGTCTCCTCGGCCAAAATCCTTGTTCATGCCATGGTCATCTCTCGCCTCGACTACTGCAACCTCCTCCTTGCTGGCCTCCCTCGCTCCCACCTGTCCCCCCTTGTGGCGATCCAAAACTCTGCCGCCAAGATCATTCACTCTGCCCGTCGCTTCGACCATGTAACGCCTCTCCTCCTCTCCCTTCACTGGCTCCCCCTTCCTGAACGTATCCTGTTCAAACTCCTGGTTTTCACGTTCAAATCGCTCCATGACCAAGCTCCCCCTTACCTCTCGGACCTAATCGCCCTACGCGCTCCTGCGCGCGCTCTCCGCTCTTCCGCTGTCCCCTCCCTCGCTCTCCCTCGCTTCTCCTGCTCGCCCAACCGCCTTCGTCCCTTCTCCCTCGCTGCCCCGCATGCCTGGAACTCCCTCCCTGCCGACGTCCGCCTCGCCTCCTCCCTCCGCTCCTTCAAATCCCTCCTCAAGACCCACCTTTTCCATGCTGCCTTTCCCAATGCCCTCTAGTCTTTCCCCTTGCTCTTACTGTCAGCCCTCCTCTGCTGACTGCTGCTACCGACCACCTTGTAACCAAGCCAAGTACACGCACCTGAGACTTCGCATCCGCCTGAATGTTTGTTTGTCTTCTCCCATGTCTCTCCCGCTGTCCCCTCTCCTTGTCTCCCCCTCCTTGTCTTTTAGATTGTAAGCCACAGGTAGGGACCGCAGCTGATTATATGTTCTGTACAGCGCCAGGTTGTTACTGGCGCTTTATAAATGTTTAATAATAATAATAATAATAACAACTAGGGATGTGTGAATGTGGTTTGGGTGTTCGGGGTTCAGCCCGAACTCAGCCAGTTTGGACGCTCAAACTGGACGGCCGAACTGAACGTCAAAACCCCCAAACAGTTCGGGTGCCTTCGGATGAGTTTGGATGAGTTTGGGGGGGGGGGAAACCGGGACTTTCAGACCGGGGGGGGGATGTCATCTGAGGAAGGGTGGAGAGACTTGGACTAGCAGCCAGCCTGCCCAATCACCATCCCTCTTTCCCTCAGACCACTGGCTTGGCAGTCTGCGATTGGCCGCGGGCTAGGCTGCACGGAGTCAATGGGGTGTGTGGTAAGGCAGGCACGTCAAGTAACAAAAGTTATTGCCCTCCCACCCTTCCATATTGTTTGGAGCTAGCCACTGATCTTGTCAGCAGGCGTTTTCAGAACTCTCCCTCTCCCAGGAGTTTGTGTTCCTTCCAATCCATTGCCATCCTCTTCCTGTTTCACCCATTTCCACACATTTACCTCCATAGTTTCATTTATTTAGATTAAATTAGATAGATTTAGGTGTTATACCTGGCATCAAGAAGCAGACACTCCAGCCCCAGGTCCCACCCTCTGGGTTCTGGGGCCGACGTTACAGGCAGGGAGGCCTGTCCATCCACATCATCCAGAAGCTGCCACTCCAGCCCCAGGACCCACTGTCAGGGTTCTGGGGCCGTCATTCCACTCACAGGGAGCTGTCATCCTACTGTATCAAGAAGCAGCCACTCCAGCCCCAGGACCCACCATCAGGGTTCTGAGGCCTACATTAAAGGGCTGTCCATCCACATTGTCCAGAAGCTGCCACTCCTGTCATGTGCCACTCCTGCACAGGGTCCAGCAATGCCAGCCAGTCTGCAATGCCCGTTCAAGTAGGGGTGCCAGCTACACTGCTCCACCGATGTCAGCCAACCTGCAATGCCCGGCCAAGCAGTGGTGCCAGCCACCAAGCCCTGTCTGGGCCTCTGCCACTGCTCCACCAATGCCAGTCAGCCTTCAATGCCCAGCCAAGTAGGGGTGCCAGCTGTAGTTACTGTGTCCTGGCAATCCAATGTCTGCTGCTTCTGCTGCTACTGCACGTCAGCCATTTGCTCCTCCCTTCTTATAGATGGGCATAACTTGGATGAGTGCACCGGTGGGCGGGGGATGTGCGTCCATAAGATTCATCACCAGGCAAGGCTTGATCAATTTGCAGTACAGCTTCTTGAGCTCGGTCGAGTACGATGGCAGCCTGCAACACCTGACCAAGTAGCTGCTGCTGCTTCTCCACCAATGACTGGCAGCCTGCAATGCCCGGCCTCTGCTGCTGCTGCTGCTGCTGGATCTCAGACAGCCAGCCATGCCCCCACGAGCACCCCCAGGGGCCAAGCAACCCCAAACCCCAAGTAACTGCTAAGCCCCAAGCCTTCCTGGTCTCTGCTGCATCTCCGACAGCCTGTCATGCCCCCATGGGCCCCCTTGGAGCACCCCAAGTCTCCATGCAGGACTGAACTTTTCCAATGTTCAGGGGGTCCGAACTCTGCGGGACTGAACCCATGAACCCAAAGTAAGTTTTTAGCCTGAATGTCCGAACTTCCGAACAGCCGAACTCTGGTCTGTTCGCACATCCCTACCAACAACTTGTCCAGTCCTTGTTTAAACCCAGCTATGCTACTGGTCTTCACAGCATCCTCTTGCATTAGGTTCCAACATTGTAATAATCAAATCATCCTTCTCTACATGCTTGTTGATATGTAATAAAAAAACTCCAATAGATTAGTGAGGCATGACTTCCCATTGCTAAAACCATGCTGACTTTTCCCCATTATGTTATGTCTGTCAATATATCTACTCTACTCCTTACAACTGTTTCCACAAATTTGCTGAGCTCTGATGTCAGGCTCTCTAGTCTGTAGTTTCCAGGATCACCTCTAAATCCTTTTTCAAAATTGTCACATTCACATCCTCAGGTACAGAAGCAGACAGTAATAAACAATCCTTAATGGTAGTGCATAGTCTTAGCATTTTGACTTAATTTCATTTTTAAGTTGATAGAGAGGTGGTTTTCTAGTGAAGCAAAACAGTTTTCTGATTAGATAAAACATTGTCATTACGGAGTTGAGCAATTAATGTCAATTTCCATCTTTTCAGCCGGGATACTCATGCCTACTTTACATTGCTATGTGGAGATGTAACAAATTAATGTCTGAGTTCCTTAAATAAAAGTTATTGTAGAAGTGCTAAGTAAAAGTATTATGATTTAAAAGATCCTAGATTTTTACCCACTCCTATTGAGGGGAGTATTACCCATCCTCTGTAGCACTACCCATCCTAGTAGTGCTATAGAAATGAAATGTTAAGTAGTAGTAGTAGACACACAACATCATAAATTTTACCACAGGAAGGAAAGGAAATTAAAATAGTAGACAACATTATTATGTTACCAAAAACTAAAACACACAGAGAAGAGATAGTGGGAAACCTCCACACAAAATTTAAGTAGTCATAGGTGCCAAGCTTTCTTCTCCACTGTCATAGTATGTGTAAACAGATGGATGGCAGCTTCGGGGGTGGTCGTGTCAGCCCACTTCACCATAGACTGGTCTGTCTGAAGGTGGCCCCGCCAGATGTTGAAGTGGAGTAGGGTGTGCCTGCTCCTGGGCAGCCCTGCTGGTGGCACTCCAGAACATTCTAGAGCGCAGCCACCAGAGCAAGTCAGCCAAACTTGGGGCACCGGCTTAGAATGGAGCTGTTGTCTGTTATCTCAGTGGACCCATGCTGCATATAGACTCTCAGCTGGCCATTGCCCCAGTAACACCATAGAGTTGAATGAGGGCACCAGCCTAGAGTGTCAGACAATCACCTGCAACTCCATGGGTGGGTGGGGGGCATCACATGAGCAGACCTCAGCTAGGGGAACCTGATAGGTCCATTTAAGTGGGCCCAGTTGGGGCTAAAAATGGCACCCGTGGAGCAGGTCCGGGAGCAGCTGCCTCTGCATTGGTCTAAAAACACCCAGTGTCTCCTGGTGATGAACAGCCTGGTGAATCCAGGTTGACTCTGCCTGGAGGTAAAAGTATGTGTTGTCCATGCCCACTGAGTTGAGTTTGCCACCTATTTAACATACAAAAACCACTCACATTTGACATGATTATTAGACATTATTAGTTGACATGATTATTCATTTGAATGCAGACTGTGAGTTTGGGGTTAGCTAGGCTCAATCTTGGCCTGTTTATTTGGATCAACTGCAATTGGTGTCTTTGATACATTAGGTGTGCTTGGAGGGTTGCGGGCAACCAGTGGTGAATTAAATCCATGCCTATTCTGGCTGGTGAAAGCCAGCTGGGAGACACTGAGGCCATTATAGTTTGGAGTTATCAACACCTGTCTTCAGGAGGGCAGGTTACTAGATGGCATTAAAATTCAATTGTCATTATCTGGCCAGCTATCACTGTAAGGGGTGAGCAGTCTCTGGGACATGTTGGTTGATGTTGAGGATGGAGCACAGGGTCAGGGTTAGAATGGAGACAAGATGGAAGGGGAAAACAAGAGCTGGGAATGGGGACTAGAGCCGAAACTGGGCCCAGGCCGGGACTGGGTCCAGGTCAAAGCAGGGCTGGAAGCCGGAAGGGGAGTGGGAGCTGCTCCCCCCATTTCCTGCTACTGCCAACAACAAGGCTTGTATCCTGGCTGGAAGTAGGGATGGGCGAATGGAACCGAGTTCAGAAATTTGGTTCGGTTTGGTTCAGTTTGGAAATTCGGTTCAGTTCGGAAGTTCGATTCGGTTGACAGAACTATTCGAGTTCGGTCCGAACTCCGAACTTCCGAACAAAGTTTGGAAATTCAAACCCCATTGAACTAAATGGAATATTATCTTTTATTATTATTATTATCAAATCAAATCAGTTTATTCAGCACTGGCTTTCGCCATGGCCAGTAGGAGCTGCTCCCCCCATTTCCTGCTACCGCCAACAACAAGGCTTGTATCCTGGCTGGAAGTAGGGATGGGCGAATGGAACCGAGTTCAGAAATTAGGTTCGGTTTGGTTCAGTTTGGAAATTCGGTTCAGTTCGGCAGTTCGATTCGGTTGACAGAACTATTCGAGTTCGGTCCGAACTCCGAACTTCCGAACAAAGTTTGGAAATTCAAACCCCATTGAACTAAATGGAATATTATCTTTTATTATTATTATTATCAAATCAAATCAGTTTATTCAGCACTGGCTTTCGCCATGGCCAGTAGGAGCTGCTCCCCCCATTTCCTGCTACCGCCAACAACAAGGCTTGTATCCTGGCTGGAAGTAGGGATGGGCGAATGGAACCGAGTTCAGAAATTAGGTTCGGTTTGGTTCAGTTTGGAAATTCGGTTCAGTTCGGCAGTTCGATTCGGTTGACAGAACTATTCGAGTTCGGTCCGAACTCCGAACTTCCGAACAAAGTTTGGAAATTCAAACCCCATTGAACTAAATGGAATATTATCTTTTATTATTATTATTATCAAATCAAATCAGTTTATTCAGCACTGGCTTTCGCCATGGCCAGTAGGAGCTGCTCCCCCCATTTCCTGCTACCGCCAACAACAAGGCTTGTATCCTGGCTGGAAGTAGGGATGGGCGAATGGAACCGAGTTCAGAAATTAGGTTCGGTTTGGTTCAGTTTGGAAATTCGGTTCAGTTCGGCAGTTCGATTCGGTTGACAGAACTATTCGAGTTCGGTCCGAACTCCGAACTTCCGAACAAAGTTTGGAAATTCAAACCCCATTGAACTAAATGGAATATTATCTTTTATTATTATTATTATCAAATCAAATCAGTTTATTCAGCACTGGCTTTCGCCATGGCCAGTAGGAGCTGCTCCCCCCATTTCCTGCTACCGCCAACAACAAGGCTTGTATCCTGGCTGGAAGTAGGGATGGGCGAATGGAACCGAGTTCAGAAATTAGGTTCGGTTTGGTTCAGTTTGGAAATTCGGTTCAGTTCGGCAGTTCGATTCGGTTGACAGAACTATTCGAGTTCGGTCCGAACTCCGAACTTCCGAACAAAGTTTGGAAATTCAAACCCCATTGAACTAAATGGAATATTATCTTTTATTATTATTATTATCAAATCAAATCAGTTTATTCAGCACTGGCTTTCGCCATGGCCAGTAGGAGCTGCTCCCCCCATTTCCTGCTACCGCCAACAACAAGGCTTTTATCCTGGCTGGAAGTAGGGATGGGCGAA